>JAENPR010002444.1:0-56086 GCA_018135685.1 Themeda triandra | reverse complement strand
CTCGGCAATCATTGATATGATGAGAGTTTGTATCATGAAATCCACAAGTACTTCTTATCCTTTACTCCTTCAGGCGCAGATAGGATGTCCTTCTGGCAGCTTAACGCGTCCTTCTTGGACCAGATACAAAAGAGCTTATCTGCTTTACTCGACATCAAAATCATAAGATCCCTTCGCTCGCTTCACCCATCGATGACTGACCAAAGTAGGCTCTTTTGTCCAGTCAACTCCGGCAGCCTACTTCATCTTCATCTTCATATTCGCATGCCCTCCGTAAATCCTCGATATATCAACAGCTGCACTCGTTCTTCCGAAAACGAGCATCTCTTCCAACCCTTGGGCTTGATTGCTCATTGCCGTCGCCTTTGTGCAAGCCGTCCAAGATCTTCAAACTCCATGCCGAATAGCTTGTCTCTAATATGTGGCAAGATGCCCGCAATGACCAATTGTGCAAGCCGATCATCGAATAGTCGAGAATAGCACATGTTCTTTGCTTCTCCGAATCATGGAGATACTCCATTGGTGTCTCGTAGTTTTCATCCTCATAGACCACAGATCAACCATCTTCTTCTCATTGGTTCCCGTATAAAAGTATGAATGGAACTTTTGCTCCAATTCGCCCATGTACCAATGGAATTGGCCGCTCGCGATGCAAACCATGTGAAAGCCGGCCCCGTCTCAGAGACATAGGAAAATATCCGATCCTCCAAGCTTCATCACAGCCAGCCTTCTCCAAGTTGCATCGATATCTAACCGACATGCTCAATGGTATCGGTATCATCCCGACCCGAGAATTTGGTCAAATCCGTTGGTGGTTTAACTCTTGGGGAAGAGCTACCCTATTGTACCATTCGGGGAAAGGAGATTTGTATGCATATGTCCGATGCTTTGGTTTCAGCCGAATTGATTCCCGCATCATATCGCCCATTCCGCTAGAGCTCATCATTTGCATCTTTTGCTCCCCGCCTCCTAGAAGGCACTCCCGATGCACTCCCCGTATCCCGGATTCGGAAAGCATCCAGAGCACCGTAATCGTGAATTCACTATACCCATCTCCATAGACACTCTTCTCGCAACTGCTTGCTACCGGAGAAATCTTATGCTGCATGTGTATATCCGTTGTCGCACCAAAAGCTACCCGACCATGAGTTTGCCGCTCGGTCACAGGAGGCTTCTCTTCCATCATGAATAGCTCCATCTTTGCTTGTACCGATTATCTCTTCTCCTCCAGCTTGACTTCCCCGAAGATTGCCGAGTGTTGAAGTACACCGGCCCAGCAAGCTCTCCAAATCTTGCTTCAAATCGTTTGTCAACCGCCGACCAAAAGTTTCAGCCATGATTTTGCGGAAGGTGCCCGTAAAAGCCGTGTTGTGATTCAACATAGTGTCTCCTACAAACCTTTGTAGATGGCTCCAACTACCCTCTCAGATCTCCTCCTCGCCGCAGAATATCGATCGACTGAGAAGAACTCGTGGGCGGCTGCTTGCTTGATCATCACTCGCCACTCTTGTTCTTGGAAAAGGACATCGACATTTCGCTGAAATTGTTCCATTGCTTGCTCCACCATCCGGGCGTTGCTCGCGGGCAGTCATTCCATGGTCACGCCTTCGTAACGTGATCAAGTTGTCAATTTCCGATCCCATCTTATATTGAGAAGTTGTCCCACCGGCGTGCCAAAAAGTGTGTTGACGCAAAATGTGACCACCCCGCGTCTCACACACAAAGAAGCCGGAAAGCCTAGCTTCAATCGGGTGCCCGGCTCCGAACCGGTGATGCCTAGCCGATTTGACCTGAAAATCGACAAGGGATAAAACGGTAAGATCATAACCGGAACGTGCGGGTGAGACCCGCATGCTTCCATCTTTACGGCCCCGAAGCCACTTACGACGACACATAGCTATGGAAGCTATCTCGCCAACAGATGCAAGCCTCATTCGGCTAAAGTAACATAACCGATGTAAACAACAAACTAGCCGAATACAAGAATGAAGACATGTTTGAATAAGATTAAATCATTGAAGCATATCAAACTACATCTCATGTTTAAAGCATCTTTAAGCACTAAAAATTAAAAATAAGTAACTTATAAATATAAATCTACTAAACAACACATGCATAGGCTACTCCAACTAGTCTCGCCGCACGTCTAGCCTTCATAAACCCGTCGAGCATAAACCCAAGCAAGCTAATCCACCGCATGATACCACTCACTATGAATTTACACCACTCCTTGCTACTAGATCAATCCACCGCATGATACAATCTAGCAATAAAGAGCTAAAAGCATATAATTATCTAACAGATCTATAGATACTTGCTACATGTATAAGCATAACCGTATCGGCAAGATTGCCGAATCGGGGTCCATGAAGAAGGAACAAACAAGCAACATGTAAAAGGAGCCTATCGATTAAACCGATCTCTAGTCCACCGGATGACTAGCTCTAGAGTAACCCAAAGACCCGCATCCGCCGCACGGTACCCGGTCCTGTCAAGGCTTATCTACATATAACGTGAATGAACCCGCAACATGTAACAATCTAGATCGATCTAATTCGGCTATATGAGCTTGATCTACTCGATATTGAATAAGCATGAAAGGAACGATCAACAAGCCGAAAGAGTATCAATCTAGATTGGGCAAAAGAGTGTTGCAAATAATTAAACATTAAATAAAGCATGCAACGCGTGATAACTTAATGAATCTATTAGATCTTGCCAAATCTAAAAGAGCCGATAACTATCTTTACTCATGTCTTAATCCGCCGCACGATACAAGGCACAAGCAAAAACTTCCCATCATTAAGCTTAAATCCGCCGCACGATACTAAGCAAAACGGATGAGACTACTTGCATCACATCTAAATCCGCCGCACGATACTAGACATGATAACAAGGTTGCCGACTTACGGAGGTCGACGGATCGATTGGCCCTCTCGAAGAACTCGACGACACGACTAAAGGACTCGAAGGGTGGCGCGTAGCCGGTTGTATTGATTTGGTTGTGAACCCCTATTACAATGGTCGAGGGTTTATATTTATACCCCGACAAAACATGAGTCCTAAGCACTTACGAACTATCTAACCAAAATTGGAAAGACAAAGACACGCTAACTCTATCCATAATCGGAGTCCTTGATCATCACGACTCCTTCCCTTTTCGATCGCCTTCCTTTTTCCTTTCTCCGCCTTCAAATAAAGCAGCTTGCCGACCGCTTGGCCATTTGCCGAACACATGGAAATTAGCCGACCGCATATGCACTTGCCGAATTCCTCTCTCTCGTCCGCAAGGGTCCACCCGTCATATTCCCCGACCAAATTCGGTGTTAACACATGGCTTATTCATGTCCTCTAGGTAACAATTCTAAGCCTATTTCAATTGATGCAAATAATTTGCTTAGAAAGGATGGTAATGGTACCTCTATGGTCTCTATTGCAAAACATCCCGCTATTCATACTAAGGCTTTGCCTAAGTATGTTGCTCCTAACTTGAGAGGACCCAAACATGTTTGGGTACCATCAAAAAGAGGATGATTGTGTGTAGGTACCATGGCATTGGAGACTTGATTCAATTGAGTTCATTTCATTCATCATTTGATTGAATCAAGTATTGAAGCTTAGTGCTATTCCTCTCCCAATGCCAAGTCATGACAAGTGAAGTCCAATGAGCTACAACATACAAGTGCAATAATCAAGTTGTGGTAATTTATTGGTCATATTCAAGGCTTGCAAAGTATTTGAGTTGAAGCTTGCTAGTGGATGATCATGTGCTTTCAAAGGTATATTCCTATTTGATCTAATCCATTTGGGTGCATATGAGTTGATTGAATTGGATCGATATGCATATGTTGCTTGCTATGAGATGTTTGAATGGATTAATTGCTTAGTAGTCAAATTTGGATTGGTTTGGTTGGATATGATCACAAGATAACTCTTAATAAGTGGTTTGAATGGATATATGTCTTGTGTTGGTATTCAAACAAATTGATATCAAGTTTGACTCAATTTGAAGAGGCATAGCTCAATTGCTTAAAATCTGTCCAAATATTTAGAATCTGAGCTAGCTGAAAAGACAGCCATGATTGAGTGATCAAATCTATTTGGATTGACTTGAAATTTGGTATGGATGCTCTACACTTATGGTACAATATGCTGTACAAACTTCATGAAGATTGGATAAGGATTGCTTCGGTTTTGGAGTATATCTTGTCAGCAATAGTGCAGCAAGTTCTCAAGATGCAACAAAGAAGGGAAGATGTGAAATCTGGTAGCAATCTAGAAGGCCAATGAAGCTCAAATTTTTACAGCTACTGGTAGACTTAGTGTTGCACAAATTTCATGACATTTGGAGCTGTACATTGTGAGATATGAATTATTCTTTGAAGAGTACAGAATCTGCCGTAAAAGTGACTATCATTGGTTATATCAAGAGTCACTCAAAATGAAAGGTCCTCAAGTTGGTTTCATGTTTACAAGTGGTTGAGGAACCTAAGTTTGGTTTTGAACTGGTCTAGAAGCATGAAGAATAATGAGTACAAGGTCATTTGATTGTGAAGTGTATTTGTTACACAAACTTGGGTACTCAAATCGAAGATCAAGATCAAACTCAAGATGAAGATAAAGTTTAAGTTCTAGTGACAAATTGAAGATCATTTGGTAGAAAGAAAAGAACTTAAACAAGAAAGAAAAGGACTTAAGGAAGATTTCAAGTGATTCATCATATCAAGTCCAAAGGATCAATCAAAGAAAGGCAATTCAAGTGAGTGTCAAGGATAGTTCTTGGTGATCCAAGAGATATTGGAGATGCTCGGTTGAAGCAATCAAAAGGGTTGATAAAGTAAGCAAGCAACACCCAAGATAGAGAGCAATACATGACAAGTCAAGAAATAATACAAGTGGTGCACAAGTGGTACCCATTCAAGTGGTATTCTCTCATGCAAGCAAGAATCACAAGAAGAAGCGGGCCAACCACAACAAGAAAGTGCACTTGATCTCAAGTGGGTTTTCATCTCATATGGGTGAAGCATGGTATTCAATCATGGTATCTATTGGCTTCATCAAGCTTATAAATGGACTTCACATTGCTATTGGAGTAATGAAATTGGAATCTATGTGACTATCCTCTACTCCAACATAGCAAAGGTATCATTGTATTGTGCATGATCATTTCATCCCTTACTAGTATGCGATTAGTGCATATAGTACATGTTTATTAGGATCATGCATAACAATGAAATGTTTTAAATTCATAGTCTACCACTATTGCTTGATTGTTTGATTTATCTAGTGGTATGAGTATGAGTTTGTTCATGAGCTAGTGAACCCAAGTACTTGATCTAGTTTGAATTGCATATAAGTTTCAAGTACAACATTGACAAGATAACCCTTCTAGTGAGGTGTGAAGAAGCTTGTCATTGGTTCAAACCGGACTTGGATGTTTATAAGTGATTCATATTGGCTCAAGTCAAAGAAATAGAAGCTCATGAAGACTATCAAGTTTAAGAATTGGTTATTCATGATAAATCCAACAAGTGGTTACCATAATGATAGTTCTTGCAAGAAATGTCTAGTCTATCACTATCTTCAAGTGGTGTTCCTACAAGTGGTATGGTACACATGGTTTTCACTCAAGTGATATCTAGTACATCAAGATGATGGTTCCACAAGTGATCCTCAACTTTAAAGTGATCAATTCAAATCAAGAGAAGCTACCCTCACCGACAAAAAAGTGTTTACAGATTGGTTTGACTCATGCTTTGTCATAGGGGAGGAGCCCCACTTCATCGGTATTAGAGACAAAGAAACTTCAAGTGACCTACATGTAGTATCTTTGGTGCTATGACAAAGGGGAGTGCCCAATGCATAGTTACAAGTGGATTCCTTGCAACTACATGTGGATTTTACAAGTGGTGTCATTCCAACATATGGTGTTGTCCATCAAAAATGAAGATTCAAGACTCAACCATCAACCCCTAGTTCCAATCCTTTGCATCAAGAGAATTTTTCTTACATGTGGTATCTTCAAGTGGTATTGCTGCATACCTTTATGGTCATTGATGACAAAGGGGGAGAGAATTGTACAAAGATATGCGAAGAAGCATACAAAGGGGAGAATGCGAAGAAGCATACAAAGGGGAGTAGAAAATGGACATGGATCAAGAGGGAGCAACATTGTAAAATGGAGGAGGATGGAGGAGGATCAAAAACTCTTGCGAAGAAGCATACAAAGGGGAGTAGAAAATGGACATGGATCAAGAGGGAGCAACATTGTAAAATGGAGGAGGATCAAAAACTCTTGGACAAGAGGAACACACAAGTAGGGGAGCAAGCTCATGAACTTGATTGATTGCATTTGAGATGTGCATATTCATGTGCTTGCTTGCATTTGCATAAGTTCTTATATTTCAATATGCAATGCTTGTGTGGTGAATGCTAGTTATAGAACTTGATTGATGATTTGAAAAACTAGCATGTATAGGATGGTTTAGCTAGTCACATGTGCTTTACAAGCGGTACTAGAACCTTGCTTATAATGTTGATCTCATGAGGTATCTAGTGTTTTGTTTCATGTGATTTCTAGCTAACCATGATGCTAAGGATGAACTTCAATGGTGCAACTCCGATTTGTATCACGCTTCAAAGGTTTATCTTATACACCTTAGCATCACTTAGTAGTGCTAACTCTCCCAAAATTTCCATACTTATACATGTGTGCAAGCTTGAAACCAAACCATTTGAGCACACATGTAGGGGAGCTATCACTACCAAGTTGACTTTGTGGTACTTATCCAAATCATGACGTTGAGCCTAAATGTTGGATAAGTGGCATAAAGTCCAAATATTCTTAAATTCCATATCTTTGTAGAGTTGTCATCAATTACCAAAAAGGGGAGATTGAAAGGCCCTTGTTTGGTTTTGATAATTGAGTGACAACTTTAGGTGGACTAACATGTGTGATGGTTGAGATACACAGGAGTTAGTTCACGTGTACATGTGTGTGAGCAATATATGCCATGGTGGAGATGGCTTGGAGATGTTGTGAGGCTCAACACATGAGTTGATAAAGGAGCTCATTGCAAATGAGACATGACATGGAGTCATGTGACCAAGAGGTGAAGATCAAGATGAGGCTTGGCTTGATGGACCGGTTGCAAGTGTGAAGGGCAAGTTGAGGTCGCGAAGCGAAGGACCATGCGATGGTGAAGCTTGGGCAAGACTTGGCGCCGATGGACCGACGCAACGGTGAAGAGCAAGTGAGGTCAAGATCGATGGACCAAGAGTGTTACATGATGATATGAAGTGGATCATATCATTTGGTGATCGTGTCGTGCATGCGGTGCATTGGCACAATGGAGGATGACGGTGGAGATGGAAATGCACAAGGCAAAGGTATAATCTAGGGCATTTCATTTCACCGGTCTAAGGTTGAGTAGAGAAGTACTTGACCGGATTTAGGATAGATGGCCGTACTATCAAGAGGGGTAATCTTGTTTGCATATCGGTCATCTAGTGCCACTTGAGCGACCTAACATTGCGATGTGCTAGGATCGAGTGGCGTTGTGAGATGAAGAGAAAATCCTTTGAAAATGATTGTGAAAATGCTAACACACAAGCACATGGAGTTGTACACTTGGTGGTGTTGGCACATTTACAAAGGTGGTGTTTGTTCGCGCTGTGGTTTGTAGGGTTGAGTTGGGCTTGGGTCCCTCTCTCCCTCCCGCCGAGCTTGCGAGGGATTCGGCGCTTTGAAAATTGGAAGCATATTTTCCATTGCGCCGGATGCAAATTGTTGTTGGAAACATACTATCCATGGTGATCAAGTTGGTATACTTGTTGGATAGCATGGTGGAGAAGTTGGCGTTGCGACGCGGCGACGAAACGACGGAGGTGCTTTACCGCAGTAAGGCGCCGGACGCGCTTGGGGAGCACGGACGCGTCCGGCGCGTAGAGGTCTTCGGCGCCCGGGCCGAAGGCGTCGGACGCCGGGAGGCGCGGCCCGGCTGCGCGACTCGGACCGTAAACTTCGGGTGCCGAGTGTCGCGTGGCCGGACCGCGGACGCAGCGGCGGACTCGGCGAGTCACTCGTTTGGCGTCCGGGCGGCTCCTCGTGGCGCGCGGGCGGTCGCGTGGAGAGCCGCGGACGCGTCCGGCGGCTTCGGCAGACGCGTCCCGGCGCAGTTTACCGAGCGCGTTTCGAGTGAGCCGTTGGGCGGCAACGGGCGAATTCAAACGGCTAGTACACGTGGCTAGATTCGGTGCGTCGACGCGGGTCTCGTAAGGCCCGGTGGTGGAGGGACGCGTCCGGCGCCGTGTTTCGGTTGCCCGAGGTGGCAACGGCTAGTTTCAGCCCTTGGGGCTATATATACGTGGTTTGGCCGGCCGTGGCCGGGTTGCCGAGCACGCCCGGCTATGTTGCCTTGTGTGGTGGTGCTTGGAAGCCCTCTAACTCACATATGCTTGGTAGTGACCATCCGATAGTGTGAGAAGAGCGATTCTAGTGCGAGTGCTTTGTGAGATTGCATTTGTGGCACTAGGTGGTTGTGTTGCAAGCCGGAGAGCTTGTTACTCTTGGAGGATTGTCACCTCCTAGACGGCTTGGTGGCAAGAGGCTCCGTGGTAGCACGCGTGGAGATACGGTGCTCCGAAGAAGAGATTGTGAGAGGTCGGTACTCACCTCGCGGGGATCGCGAAGAGTAGCCCTATTGGATTGCGCGTGTCATTGAGTTACCACCCTTGAGTGTGTGGGTTTGCTCGGTGCCTTGAGGAGCTCACTTGAGAGTGGTGTCTTGCGGTGCCTTGCGGGGCGTGCCTTGAGGGGCAAGTGACTTGAGGGTCACACCGAAGAACCATCTAGGTGAAAAGACCGGAGGAACCACCGAAGGTGTTGGTCGACACAACAGACGTAGCTTGGGGGCAACCAAGTGAACCCGGTGAAAAATCGCCGAGTCATCTTGTGTCCACACTTCGCGGTGGTTTGCAATCTCTTTCACAAGCTTTGTATTTACTTTTCTTACATTCTTGTATAGCTTGTGTAGTTGCTCTTGTGGTTAGTTAGCTTGAGTAGCTTGTTAATCACCTTCTTGCTTGTGTAGCTAGAAGTAGAGTAAGTTGCCTTGCTTAGCTTGTGTAGTTAAGTAAGATTGAGCTCTTGGGTTTGGCTTGTGTAGCTTTGTCCATGAGCATCTAGTGAGCTTAGGTTGGCTTTGTGCTTTTGCTCATTAGAATTGTGTAGGTGCACACCCGGTTGCTAAAGTACTAGTTGCTTAGGTTTGTGTGACCTTGCAAGCTAGACTTGTTTAGTGTGCACTAGCTAGATTGGCACCTTGTCTTCTTGTTTAGGATCTTTTACAAGGTGCATCTAGAGACATAGATAGAGGGTGAAAGTCTTGGTTAGGCCGATAGATTTAATTCCGCACTTATATCGGTTAGCCGGAGCGATTAGTTTTAAAAAGGACTATTCACTCCTCTCTAGTCCGCCATCTCGACCTTACAAGTGGTATCGGAGCCGGGTCTCTCATTTAGTGGTCTTAACCGACCCGAGAGGATGGCGGATTATGGGCTAGATGTTGAGTGTCCACACATTTTTGATGGCACACACTTTGCACGGTGGAGAAATTGGATGTCATGCAATTTTAAGTTTATTTCTCCTCAAATGTGGTGGATTGTAGATGTGGGCTTCTCTTGTGCAATTGAAAGGAAAACTCAAGCACAAAAGAATTGCTTCACTCTCAATTGCCAAGCTACTAACATTCTCTATAGATCTTTGGATGATAGCATATTTGAGGAGATCATGGATTTTGAGTCCGCGCATGAGATTTGGGTATACCTCAATGAGAAGTATGGAGCGGCCTCCGACGAGGAGTCCATGTTGGTGGCACATGAGGTTGTTGAGCATGACCACAACAAGGTTGTTGTGGAGGATTGCTCCACCTCATGGTCAAGTGAGGAAGATGATCGATCTACCTCAAGCTCACTTGACAAGATGGAGGATGATGCCTCAAGTGATGCAAGTAATGATTCTACCCCAAGCACACTTGATGGCGATGATGGTTCATGCTCCAATGATGATGCTACTACAAGCTCTCCGACATCATCATATTGCTTCATGTCACAAGGTGACACTAAGGTATCAAGTTGCAATGTGATTGATCATGCCTCTTATGATGAGCTTGTTAGTAGACTTGCTAGCATGACCATGTCTTTAGAAAATGAGAAAGCAAAAACAATGAATCTTGAAAGTGAAAACTCTTTTCTAAAGACAACATGTGAACAACAAAAGCATCTACTTTATGTTACTACTTATTCACATGATGTGCTAAAATTGACTCATGAGCAACTTTGTGTTACTCATGAAAACTTGTTGAAACATCATGCTTTTCTCACTAAGAAGTTTTCCTTTGAAGAAATTAAAACTAGTGAGAGCTCATCACTTGGGTTGAATGATCAATCACATATGACTAACCTTTGTGATGTAGGGAAGAAGCATGTATCCACCTCTCATAATGATTTACTTGATATGCCATGTTCTTCACAATTAGATGCTTGTTCTACTTCTATGTCTTGTGAGACTAATCTTTTGAAGGAGAACAATAGACTCAAAAGCAAAGTGAAGAATTTGAACAACAAGCTAGAGAGGTGTTACAACTCTCAAGTCACCTTCGAACATATGTTGAAGAACAAGAGAAGATATGGTGACAAAAGTGGCCTTGGTTTCAACAAGGACAATGTTGGGTTGAGTGAAGTGCCAAAGATCACACATTCTCGACTCTTGAAGAGCTACAAGAGATTTGGCAACATGAATGGCATCCGCTACAACAACACCAACATCAAGGGAAAGAAATGGGGCAAGAGAAAGTATGAGAAAGAAATGAAGAAGCTAGAAGAAGAAAGGCTCTCTCATTTCATGTGCTTTCAATGCAATGAAATGGGACATCTAGCAAGAACTTGCCCAAACAAAGAGGAGTCTCAACCAAAGCCACAAGATGAGCAAGAAAAGAAACCCCAAGATCAAGTCAAGATCAATCATGAAGATATAATTGATGACTTGAAGATGAAGAAGAAAAAGAAAACAAGAAGGGGTGGAAGAGCAAGGCATTCAACTCCTATTCTAGATGCCAAGATGATGATGAGCAAGAATCAAGAGAAGAAAGAGTTGGCTCACATCAAGTGCTTCAAGTGTGAAGAGATGGGACACTATGCCTCGGGTGTCCTACCAAGCTTGAGAAGAAGGCTCAAGCAACTCAAAAGAGGCAAGACAATGAAGAGCATCACATGAGCAATGAAGAAAAGGCTCAATTAAAGAGAAGATGCTACTCATGCCGAAAGGGACACATGGCTTATTCATGTCCTCTAGGTAACAATTCTAAGCCTATTTCAATTGATGCAAATAATTTGCTTAGAAAGGATGGTAATGGTACCTCTATGGTCTCTATTGCAAAACATCCCGCTATTCATACTAAGGCTTTGCCTAAGTATGTTGCTCCTAACTTGAGAGGACCCAAACATGTTTGGGTACCATCAAAAAGAGGATGATTGTGTGTAGGTACCATGGCATTGGAGACTTGATTCAATTGAGTTCATTTCATTCATCATTTGATTGAATCAAGTATTGAAGCTTAGTGCTATTCCTCTCCCAATGCCAAGTCATGACAAGTGAAGTCCAATGAGCTACAACATACAAGTGCAATAATCAAGTTGTGGTAATTTATTGGTCATATTCGAAGGCTTGCAAAGTATTTGAGTTGAAGCTTGCTAGTGGATGATCATGTGCTTTCAAAGGTATATTCCTATTTGATCTAATCCATTTGGGTGCATATGAGTTGATTGAATTGGATCGATATGCATATGTTGCTTGCTATGAGATGTTTGAATGGATTAATTGCTTAGTAGTCAAATTTGGATTGGTTTGGTTGGATATGATCACAAGATAACTCTTAATAAGTGGTTTGAATGGATATATGTCTTGTGTTGGTATTCAAACAAATTGATATCAAGTTTGACTCAATTTGAAGAGGCATAGCTCAATTGCTTAAAATCTGTCCAAATATTTAGAATCCGAGCTAGCTGAAAAGACAGCCATGATTGAGTGATCAAATCTATTTGGATTGACTTGAAATTTGGTATGGATGCTCTACACTTATGGTACAATATGCTGTACAAACTTCATGAAGATTGGATAAGGATTGCTTCGGTTTTGGAGTATATCTTGTCAGCAATAGTGCAGCAGTTCTCAAAGATGCAACAAGAAGGGAAGATGTGAAATCTGGTAGCAATCTAGAAGGCCAATGAAGCTCAAATTTTTACAGCTACTGGTAGACTTAGTGTTGCACAAATTTCATGACATTTGGAGCTGTACATTGTGAGATATGAATTATTCTTTGAAGAGTACAGAATCTGCCGTAAAAGTGACTATCATTGGTTATATCAAGAGTCACTCAAAATGAAAGGTCCTCAAGTTGGTTTCATGTTTACAAGTGGTTGAGGAACCTAAGTTTGGTTTTGAACTGGTCTAGAAGCATGAAGAATAATGAGTACAAGGTCATTTGATTGTGAAGTGTATTTGTTACACAAGCTTGGGTACTCAAATCGAAGATCAAGATCAAACTCAAGATGAAGATAAAGTTTAAGTTCTAGTGACAAATTGAAGATCATTTGGTAGAAAGAAAAGAACTTAAACAAGAAAGAAAAGGACTTAAGGAAGATTTCAAGTGATTCATCATATCAAGTCCAAAGGATCAATCAAAGAAAGGCAATTCAAGTGAGTGTCAAGGATAGTTCTTGGTGATCCAAGAGATATTGGAGATGCTCGGTTGAAGCAATCAAAAGGGTTGATAAAGTAAGCAAGCAACACCCAAGATAGAGAGCAATACATGACAAGTCAAGAAATAATACAAGTGGTGCACAAGTGGTACCCATTCAAGTGGTATTCTCTCATGCAAGCAAGAATCACAAGAAGAAGCGGGCCAACCACAACAAGAAAGTGCACTTGATCTCAAGTGGGTTTTCATCTCATATGGGTGAAGCATGGTATTCAATCATGGTATCTATTGGCTTCATCAAGCTTATAAATGGACTTCACATTGCTATTGGAGTAATGAAATTGGAATCTATGTGACTATCCTCTACTCCAACATAGCAAAGGTATCATTGTATTGTGCATGATCATTTCATCCCTTACTAGTATGCGATTAGTGCATATAGTACATGTTTATTAGGATCATGCATAACAATGAAATGTTTTAAATTCATAGTCTACCACTATTGCTTGATTGTTTGATTTATCTAGTGGTATGAGTATGAGTTTGTTCATGAGCTAGTGAACCCAAGTACTTGATCTAGTTTGAATTGCATATAAGTTTCAAGTACAACATTGACAAGATAACCCTTCTAGTGAGGTGTGAAGAAGCTTGTCATTGGTTCAAACCGACTTGGATGTTTATAAGTGATTCATATTGGCTCAAGTCAAAGAAATAGAAGCTCATGAAGACTATCAAGTTTAAGAATTGGTTATTCATGATAAATCCAATAAGTGGTTACCATAATGATAGTTCTTGCAAGAAATGTCTAGTCTATCACTATCTTCAAGTGGTGTTCCTACAAGTGGTATGGTACACATGGTTTTCACTCAAGTGATATCTAGTACATCAAGATGATGGTTCCACAAGTGATCCTCAACTTTAAAGTGATCAATTCAAATCAAGAGAAGCTACCCTCACCGACAAAAAAGTGTTTACTGATTGGTTTGACTCATGCTTTGTCATAGGGGAGGAGCCCCACTTCATCGGTATTAGAGACAAAGAAACTTCAAGTGACCTACATGTAGTATCTTTGGTGCTATGACAAAGGGGAGTGCCCAATGCATAGTTACAAGTGGATTCCTTGCAACTACATGTGGATTTTACAAGTGGTGTCATTCCAACATATGGTGTTGTCCATCAAAAATGAAGATTCAAGACTCAACCATCAACCCCTAGTTCCAATCCTTTGCATCAAGAGAATTTTTCTTACATGTGGTATCTTCAAGTGGTATTGCTGCATACCTTTATGGTCATTGATGACAAAGGGGGAGAGAATTGTACAAAGATATGCGAAGAAGCATACAAAGGGGAGAATGCGAAGAAGCATACAAAGGGGAGTAGAAAATGGACATGGATCAAGAGGGAGCAACATTGTAAAATGGAGGAGGATGGAGGAGGATCAAAAACTCTTGCGAAGAAGCATACAAAGGGGAGTAGAAAATGGACATGGATCAAGAGGGAGCAACATTGTAAAATGGAGGAGGATCAAAAACTCTTGGACAAGAGGAACACACAAGTAGGGGAGCAAGCTCATGAACTTGATTGATTGCATTTGAGATGTGCATATTCATGTGCTTGCTTGCATTTGCATAAGTTCTTATATTTCAATATGCAATGCTTGTGTGGTGAATGCTAGTTATAGAACTTGATTGATGATTTGAAAAACTAGCATGTATAGGATGGTTTAGCTAGTCACATGTGCTTTACAAGCGGTACTAGAACCTTGCTTATAATGTTGATCTCATGAGGTATCTAGTGTTTTGTTTCATGTGATTTCTAGCTAACCATGATGCTAAGGATGAACTTCAATGGTGCAACTCCGATTTGTATCACGCTTCAAAGGTTTATCTTATACACCTTAGCATCACTTAGTAGTGCTAACTCTCCCAAAATTTCCATACTTATACATGTGTGCAAGCTTGAAACCAAACCATTTGAGCACACATGTAGGGGGAGCTATCACTACCAAGTTGACTTTGTGGTACTTATCCAAATCATGACGTTGAGCCTAAATGTTGGATAAGTGGCATAAAGTCCAAATATTCTTAAATTCCATATCTTTGTAGAGTTGTCATCAATTACCAAAAAGGGGGAGATTGAAAGGCCCTTGTTTGGTTTTGATAATTGAGTGACAACTTTAGGTGGACTAACATGTGTGATGGTTGAGATACACAGAGTTAGTTCACGTACATGTGTGTGAGCAATATATGCCATGGTGGAGATGGCTTGGAGATGTTGTGAGGCTCAACACATGAGTTGATAAAGGAGCTCATTGCAAATGAGACATGACATGGAGTCATGTGACCAAGAGGTGAAGATCAAGATGAGGCTTGGCTTGATGGACCGGTTGCAAGTGTGAAGGGCAAGTTGAGGCTGCGGCGAAGGACCATGCGATGGTGAAGCTTGGGCAAGACTTGGCGCCGATGGACCGACGCAACGGTGAAGAGCAAGTGAGGTCAAGATCGATGGACCAAGAGTGTTACATGATGATATGAAGTGGATCATATCATTTGGTGATCGTGTCGTGCATGCGGTGCATTGGCACAATGGAGGATGACGGTGGAGATGGAAATGCACAAGGCAAAGGTATAACCTAGGGCATTTCATTTCACCGGTCTAAGGTTGAGTAGAGAAGTACTTGACCGGATTTAGGATAGATGGCCGTACTATCAAGAGGGGTAATCTTGTTTGCATATCGGTCATCTAGTGCCACTTGAGCGACCTAACATTGCGATGTGCTAGGATCGAGTGGCGTTGTGAGATGAAGAGAAAATCCTTTGAAAATGATTGTGAAAATGCTAACACACAAGCACATGGAGTTGTACACTTGGTGGTGTTGGCACATTTACAAAGGTGGTGTTTGTTCGCGCTGTGGTTTGTAGGGTTGAGTTGGGCTTGGGTCCCTCTCTCCCTCCCGCCGAGCTTGCGAGGCGGGATTCGGCGCTTTCAGGAAAATTGGAAGCATATTTTCCATTGCGCCGGATGCAAATTGTTGTTGGAAACATACTATCCATGGTGATCAAGTTGGTATACTTGTTGGATAGCATGGTGGAGAAGTTGGCGTTGCGACGCGGCGACGAAACGACGGAGTGTGCTCCCGCGAGAAGGCACCGGACGCGCCTTGGGGAGCACCGGACGCGTCCGGCGCGTAGAGGTCTTCGGCGCCGCTGGCCGAAGGCGTCGGACGCCGGGGAGGCGCGCCCGCGCCGCGCTCGGACCGGGAAACTTCGGGTACCGAGTGTCGCCGTGCGGACCGGACCGCCGGACGCAGCGGCGGACTCGGGCGAGTCACCGTTTGGCGTCCGGCGGCTCTACGTGGCGCGCGGGCGGTCTCGCGTGAGAGCGCCGGGACGCGTCCGGCGGCCGGCGGGCCAGACGCGTCCGGCGCAGGTTTACTGAGCGCGTTTCTGAGTGAGCCGTTGGGCGGCAACGGGCGAATTCAAACGGCTAGTACACGTGGCTAGATCTAGTGCGTCGGACGCGGGTCTGTGCGTCCGGTGGTGGAGGCCGGACGCGTCCGGCGCTCGTGTTTCGGTTGCCCGAGGTGGCAACGGCTAGTTTCAGCCCTTGGGGCTATATATACGTGGTTTGGCCGGGCCGTGGCCGGTTGCCGAGCACGCCCGGCTATGTTGCCTTGTGTGGTGGTGCTTGGAAGCCCTCTAACTCACATATGCTTGGTAGTGACCATCCGATAGTGTGAGAAGAGCGATTCTAGTGCGAGTGCTTTGTGAGATTGCATTTGTGGCACTAGGTGGTTGTGTTGCAAGCCGGAGAGCTTGTTACTCTTGGAGGATTGTCACCTCCTAGACGGCTTGGTGGCAAGAGGCTCCGTGGTAGCACGCGTGGAGATACGGTGCTCCGAGAAGAGATTGTGAGAGGTCGGTACTCACCTCGCGGGGATCGCGAAGAGTAGCCCTATTGGATTGCGCGTGTCATTGAGTTACCACCCTTGAGTGTGTGGGTTTGCTCGGTGCCTTGAGGAGCTCACTTGAGAGTGGTGTCTTGCGGTGCCTTGCGGGCGTGCCTTGAGGGGCAAGTGACTTGAGGGTCACACCGAAGAACCATCTAGGTGAAAAGACCGGAGGAACCACCGAAGGTGTTGGTCGACACAACAGACGTAGCTTGGGGGCAACCAAGTGAACCCGGTGAAAAATCGCCGAGTCATCTTGTGTCCACACTTCGCGGTGGTTTGCAATCTCTTTCACAAGCTTTGTATTTACTTTTCTTACATTCTTGTATAGCTTATGTAGTTGCTCTTGTGGTTAGTTAGCTTGAGTAGCTTGTTAATCACCTTCTTGCTTGTGTAGCTAGAAGTAGAGTAAGTTGCCTTGCTTAGCTTGTGTAGTTAAGTAAGATTGAGCTCTTGGGTTTGGCTTGTGTAGCTTTGTCCATGAGCATCTAGTGAGCTTAGGTTGGCTTTGTGCTTTTGCTCATTAGAATTGTGTAGGTGCACACCCGGTTGCTAAAGTACTAGTTGCTTAGGTTTGTGTGACCTTGCAAGCTAGACTTGTTTAGTGTGCACTAGCTAGATTGGCACCTTGTCTTCTTGTTTAGGATCTTTTACAAGGTGCATCTAGAGACATAGATAGAGGGGTGAAAGTCTTGGTTAGGCCGATAGATTTAATTCCGCACTTATATCGGTTAGCCAGAGCGATTAGTTTTAAAAAGGACTATTCACCCCCCCTCTAGTCCGCCATCTCGACCTTACAGACATCCCATCTTTTCTTTGCCTTCCACGACAAAACCTTTCGGTTGTGCCATGTATACATTTTCCTCCAAATCCCCATTTAGGAATGCCGTCTTCACATCCATCTCGATGCAACTCTAAATCATAGTGTGCCACCAATGCCATTATTATTCGAGAGAATCTTTACATGAGACCGGAGAAAAGGTCTCGGTGTAATCAATTCCCTCCCTTTGTGTGAAACCTTTAGCCACAAGTCGCGCTTTAAATCTCTCTATGTTCCCTTGGGAGTCATATTTTATTTTGTAGACCCATTTACGGCCTACTTGTTTTGGCTCCTTTGGGAATTTCTTCCAAGTCCCAAACATCGTTGGCACTCATCGATCTCTTTTCATCTTCCATGGCTTCAAACCACTTGGATGAATGATCGCTTCTCATGGCTTGTTCAAATGAGGTGGGATCACCCTCCATTTGATACTCTTCGATATTATTTAACTCATATATATCACTGGAGATAGCTGGCCTTCTTTCTCTTTGAGACCTTCTAGGGGCCTCTACATTTGGCACATCTACCGTTGGAGGCCGAGATTGCTCCCCCTCATTTGTGGCAACATTTTCAATGGGTTCCCGATGAACAGTTCCTCATTTTCCTCTTGTTACCACGGAGGAACAACAACAGTTCTTGCTCCACGTGTCTTGCACTATTGGTGCGGGAACAATAGGTAGCTCGAAAAATGGCTCCTGAATCACAGGATTGGGTGCACACACCCGCTTCTCTTCAAGATCAATTTTCCGAGCAGCCATACTCCCCCTCATCATTTCATCCTCTAGAAAAATAGCGTGTCTCGTTTCCACAAATTTTGTGAGTCTATCGGGACAAGAGAAACGATAACCTTTTGACCTTTCGGATAGCCAATAAAATGGCAACTCACTGTTTTGGGATCAAGTTTCCCAATATTTGGGTTAAAGACTTTAGCCTCGCAGGACACCCCCACACACGGAAGTGATCTAGTGAAGGTACCCTTCCCGTCCATAATTCATACGGTGTTTTGGGCACCGATTTACTTGGCACTCTATTGAGAATATGAATGGAGGTTTTTAATGCCTCTATCCATAAACTCAATGGTAAATCGAGTAACTCATCATACCGCGCACCATATCCATCGTGGTACGGTTACGCCTTTCGGCTACTCCATTTTGCCGAGGTTCACCCGGCATGGAATACTTGGGCAACTATACCATTTTCCCGTAGAAACCTTGCGAAAGGTCCAGGAACTTGACCATATGGGGTATGCCGACCATAGTACTCCCCCACGGTCGGATCGGACTAGCTTAATCTTTAAACTATGCTGATTTTCTACTTCACCTTAAATATTTTAAATTTATCCAATGCTTCATCTCTTCCTTTAATTGGATAAATATAGCCAAAACGGGAGTAATCGTACGTGAATGTAATGAACGAATCATAGCCATCCACACTCTTTACAGGAAAAGGACCACATATGTCAAGTGAATGATCTCTAATATTCCCGTGCTTCGTTTGGCATTCTTTTTAATTTGTTTTACATATTTTCCTTTTATGCAATCGATGCATTGCTCTAATTCAAACTCCAAAGGAGGAAGAATTTCATTCTTTACTAGTCTTTCTATTCTCCCCCTCGAAATATGGCCTAAACGACAAAGTGCCATAATTTCGCCGTTGCGTTTGTAGTTCGCTTTCTTTTTCTTTTCTCATTTGTAGACGAGGAAACGCTATCATTCACATTACATATAGAATTCACACTTTCACATAGTGATAACATATATAATTCGTCTTGTCGGAAGGCAAGACCAACACAAATATCATTAAACCAAATGACACATTTGCCATGTCCAAAATTACAAAAACCTGAATCATCCAACTTTATTACACTTATCAAATTGCGCTGCAGTGTAGGAACATAAAAAACGTCTCTCAAAGTAAGACTATAGCCATTAGGTAAATCTAATGCTACATCTCCAATTGCCTCTACGCAGCACTGTACGCCATTCGCAACGCTAATGGCCTCTTCTCTTTTTAGCGTAGTTCTCGTCAAAATGAATCCTCGTAAAGAATTTGCAACATGAATAGTTGCACCGAGTCAAAACCATGTTGACTTTGAAAACTTTGCATACGAGATTCATTTACAAATGAAATAACATTCTCACCCTTTTTCTTCATGAGCTCTCTCAACCAATCGGGCGCCGCCTCTTCTTGTGCCCCTCCTTACCACAAGTGCCGGCACAAGTTGTCACCCGCCCGTGGCTTGCCCCGTTGCTTTGAAACCGTGGTTTCGTTGCATAGGACTTTTCTTTGTCAGGGAGCTGAGGATTGAAGGGCCTTTTGCCCTTCCCTTTGATCGTTCGCTTGGCCACCAGGTTGGCCATTGATCCCGAGCTCCTCATCAACACACCGAGCAATGAGCTTGTCTAAGTCCCATTTCTCGAGCCGCATGTTGTAGTTTATGACAAAATTCTCATACTCTCTATGCAAGGAAGCTAAAACAAAATGGATAAGGAGCCGTGGTTGTATTTCAAGATCCATTCCTTTCAGCTTATTTGCCAAGTGACTCATTTTCAAAATATGGTCACGTATGCTACCTCCTTTTGAACTTTTCATTTGTCAATTGCTTGAACAAATGGGTAGCATACACTTTGGAGGAACCAAAGAACCGGTTCTTGATCCTCTCAAAGTAAGCAACAAAGAAGAAATCACACTTTTAAATTGACCCCGTAAGAGCTGGGTCAATTGTATTCTCAATGACAAGACAACATTTCTTGTTGTCACCGACCCATCGAGTATGCTTTATGTCATAAGCCATCTTTATGGGTCCAAAATCTTTCACCCTTTTGTCCCATGCTTCATCACTTTCATCGGTCTCCCGCACCGGTTCCACGGGTATTGTGGGACACGGTTCGTGAGCACCCAAATAACCTCGGCCTATAGTGAAAGTGAAGTCAATCTTCCTCTTCCACTCAAGGTAGTTGTCTCCCCTCGGGTGGAATCTCTCTCAAGGCGTACATCGGGGAGGAACTACCTGAAATTACAATTCATATGGGGTGAGAACATAATATAAAATTTACTTTGCAATAATTCTAAATCACCGTTGGGCGTAAATAGAATTAATGTAGGCAACAACTATTAATCAACATCATAATATTGCTATTAATCAACGTTGGTCGAATAATAGCAACATTATAATCACAAGAAAATTATCCATTTTCAAATATTAAACTCTCCCGTTGGTTCGAATTTAATAATGAAAACGATAATAACTTTAAATACGCAGCGGAAACTTTAACTTTGCATAATCAATTTTCCAAACATAAAGGCACTTT
Organism: Themeda triandra; assembly: GCA_018135685.1. NCBI lineage: Eukaryota > Viridiplantae > Streptophyta > Magnoliopsida > Poales > Poaceae > Themeda > Themeda triandra. Next base: position 35,248 of record JAENPR010002444.1, on the reverse strand, counting down.
ACTAATCTCTCAACAAAATTATCGTTGGATAAACATTTGTACAGAAATTAGCATCAAAATCAATTCAAATTGAGCAAAATATGCTCAAAACTGCTTCGAAAAATAAAAAACCAAAATTTGCATGAACTCTATGCATTTGGCCAATCCGGCCCAAAAGCCCACCTCGGCCCGGGCCGGCCATGGGCGCGCGCCTTTTCGGCTCGCGGCCCAGCGCGCCCACGGCCCACTCTACGGGCGCTCGCGCGTGCCGGCGGCCCGCAGCCCGGCCAAGCGGCCCCGCCTAGCGCTCTCCACCTTTTTTTTTTATTATTTTTTTTTATTTCTTGAGCTCTGAGAAAAAAGGAAAGGATTTTTCCTCGCAAATGGGCCGGCGCGACCCATTCGGCCCGCCGGCCAAAGCGGCCCGCGAGCGCGCGCGTCGCCCGCATGGGCCGAAAAGAGGCCCCGGGCCGCTCGTTCGATCGCGGCCGTCGAAACGACCGGACGGCCGTCCGGCGATCTCGCCCGAACAAAAACCGCGGCCGGCGCCCCCGAAACCCTAGCCCTCATTTCACACTCTCCCTTTCACTGGCCGCGCCGCAGCTCCTCCTCTTCTCCCGTGTCGAGCAGCGGCGGCCACTGGAGATGAGCGCCGCCGGACAAGGCCGGTCGGCTCCCCACCTCCTCCCTTTCTTCCTCTGTCTACCTCCATCCTCTTGCGAAGACCACGCGCGCGCGCAGCTCAAGAAGCAGCGGCGGCTGTCCGTGGCTGCCCGGAGGAGATGGAGACGGCGGCGCCTCGGGACCCCTCGCCGGCGCGCGCGCTCGCCCGAGGCTGAGCGCGTGGCCGTCGAGTGGCCTTGAGGTGTCGCCCGGAGCCCGGCCCACACGTGCTCGCCTGATGGCCGAGTACGCCACGCACGGCGCATAAAAACGCCGTCGAGCCGGTCATGCTTTTTCGCGCGCTGGCCATGGATTCGGCCGGCTGCGGTTACGGATGGCCTAGGCTCCCAGGTAAGAAGGCCCTCGATCCGTCCCTTTGTCGTGTTAGGGTTAGGGTTCAAGTTCTTTTCCCCTTCCCCGATCCATTTCCAGTTAGGGTTAGGGTTTCACTTTGCCGATTCGAAATCGGTGTTGGTTCTTTCTTTTCCCCAAGTCCCAGATCCGCTTAGGGTTAGGGTTGGGGTTTTCTGACTTCATCGTCCGGATCAAGTCCGGCGAGTCTTTCTTTTGTGATTCAAAAAACACCACTAGATCCACTAACTAACCAGGCGTCTGATACCATTGTTATACCCAAAAGATCATTAGAAGTAGGATCTAGTAGGTGCAACCTTTGGGGATTGGTAGGCAATGAGGTAGAGGAAGAGAAGAGGAGTAGGAAAAGCTTTACCAGAGGGCTTGACTGGCGCAGTGGAGGAAGCTCCGGCGGCGGCATAATAGTACATGGTTGGGAAGAGAACGAGTGATATGGGAGAGACATCCAACTATAAAGAAAACAAAGAAAAATATACTATATGTAAATGTAAATCAGCACAATTAAAAGCACACTAAAGCGTACCACCACACGCTGCCTGCTCGGTCACTGCCCATGTTGCTCGGTCACTGCCCATGTGCGCAAGATATATGGAGCTAGTTCCACGGGATGAAGAAACGCCGGAGAACGGCGCCGGCGCTGGTGATGGCAGCGCCGGCCAAACGATCAGGTGGGATCCAACCTGCGTACAACGAAAGGAGGCAGACGCCGAGCAGCCAAGCAAGGAAACCGACGGCGGCAATGAAGACCAGCCAGGCGTCAGCGTGGGGGTTGCAGTTGCACACGGTCGAGACGACGGCTGCTCCTCCTAGCAGCAGCAGCGGGCGTGCGGCGTTGAGGAGGTGTGCTTGGACGTTGGCCTGGGCCGCGTGGTTAGGCAGCATCTCTCCTCCCTGGTTTGCCATTCGTGCGGGACGGTGTGGCTGGGACTGGTGAAGGTGTTGTGGCCGGGTGGACAGGGTTTATATAACACAGAAAGAAATGTGTGTAATTTTTCTGTAACAAAAATGACTTGTTTACACAAAACAGAAGGGGAGGATTAAACATACACATTGCACATCGCAGGGATTAAATAAACATAATAACTAGGAATTACGGAGTAAGTGCACAGTGGGGACAAAAGGTTTTTTTTTTAGAACGACAAAAGGCAATTTAAACTTTAAACTCTCACTACATCTATGATCACACACAACATACATGACATGGTACTTCATTAAAGAACAACTGCACACTGCATACCCTGATACCCAGCTGGCACACTCCGATCCAGTGGCGGATGCGGGATGGCAGACAAGGGGGAGCCAAAACAATGAAGATGTTGATTTGCATCAACATTTAATTGTGGTTTTAGGTTTTAGGCGTTTTAGGGGGCTGGAGCACCCCCCCCCCCCTCTCTCTCTCTATAGATCTGCCACTGCTCCGATTTGGTTTATGCCAGGACACACAATCCTTTATGCGGGCTATATATATCACGTTGGAATACCTACTCAACTACTCTTCACTATACAATACGTTTCTCAGAATCGGTGCAAATCGGTCAGAATGGCTGAATCAATGTTAATGCGCAGAAATTAAAAGGCACTAACCTCAACATACATGGCAGTGACCGAAATGTACAACAAAATGGTCATTATTAGTAATAAATATTACGAAAGGGTTTGTTCTGTACACCTCAATTTTATTGGTAAAGTAGTTTGTTTTCTCTTCAGCCTCAAAAGCAGCTTTTTCGGTGGAGCTAAAACTGTTTTGGAAACCATTAGCAAAACAATTTATTTGCTCTGTCAAAAACAACTCTGTCAATGGAGCTCAAATAAATTAATGACCACGATGATACTCTCTATCCCGTAGTCCCTTACCGTGTGTTTGGTTGGAGGGACGGGTCCAACCCGTGCGGGTTGGACCCATTTTTTGGCTGTTTGGTTGGGGGTTGGAGGAGGGATGGGTTGGACCCCAAAGGAATATTCCACGTTTATGCGGGTTGGTTCCGTCCGCCGAAATCTGGCGGACGGAGCGGTTCCAACCGGGTTGGGTGGGCCCGTGCCTCTCCGTGAAGTCGCCCCGTGCTTCTCCTCCGTGAAGCTCGTCCGCCGCCTCCACCACGGGCACGCCTGCGCGGAAGAGGACGGGACGCCGGATGAGGACGAGCCGCGGCGGCGCTCGCCCGGGCCGGCTGCTCGCGCCCGCGGCGGCGCTCGCCCGCGCTGGCGGCGGAGCTCGGCCCGCGGCGGAGCTAGCCCGCGCTGCTCGCGCCCGCGGCGGTGCTCGGCCCGCGGCGGAGCTAGCGCCGGCTGCTCGGCCCGCGGCGGTGCTCGCCTGCTGCTCGCTCGTGCTTCTCCTCCGTGGGCCGTCTCTGCTCTCCTCCGTCCAGACGACGGAAGGTAGAAGATAAGGGGCCCATGCACAATTTCTGAAAAAACTGAGTGTCTTTAATGCAAAAGTGCCATGACTCATAGATTTTACAGATCCCGCCTTGTTTAATTTTTGTAAAACTCAGGGACTTTAATGAAAAGTGTCCTCACTAACGCTGTTACCTTGTCATCCAACCCGCATTTCCAGTTCCTTCAACAAAACATGAAACGGGTTGGTTCCATCCCCAAAATCAAATGTGCAACCAAACAGAAAAATGAGTTCGTTCCGTTCCCAAAAAGTGGGTTGGAGCCATTCCATCCCACTGGTCCCGCAACCAAACACACGGTTATTTCTTCTTTTACATTATTTGTTCAGGCTTGTTATCTCAACTCCATCTCCTGCTTGCTCGCAGACCTTCCCTCGCTCCTGCCCACCCTCGGATGGTGGGCCCTTTCGCGCCCAACAAGCTGCCCCGTCCCATATTGGCAATGTTGCTCCCTGGACGCACAACCGCCCCTCCCCTCCAACCTGGGGCTAATTTTCCCATGTCGATGCTGGGTTGCACTAGAACTAGGGGAAATTAGGTGAAGATGGTATTTTCAGCTTCAGTTCTAGAGGCTTTAAGCGTGAAGTTGTTTTTTTTCCATACCTAGTTTGACAACACAAAATATAGGAGGTTGTTTTTGCGCTACTTGCACATGTAATTCTCCTTCTCCTTATTAATATAATCCGGACTTGATCCGTGATCTTTCAAAAAAAAATAGTTGAAGATGAAAAATAGCTTGTGAAGCTATACCAAACACACTCTAAAATTGTGTTTGGTTCAGCTTCTAGAAAGAGCCGCTAGTAGCAAAAAATAGAACACCAACAAAAACAGATAGAATCAGAAGCTACTTTTTCGTAAGGAAAGAGTAGTTTTCGTGAAGTACAATTTGGCAACCCCCGTCATCTTTGCCTTTGGTTTTCAGCGTTTGGAAATAGAGAGCCGTTTCGCAACGGTTTCGAGGGAGATCACAAAATGAATAGGTTTTATAGTTGTTTTTACCAAACAATTTATATATTTTTATAGCGTCACTACCGGAGAGCGAGTGTTTGCCGATGGCCCGGAGTTTGCCGATGGCCAAGGAATCTGCCATCGGCAAACATCCCGGTTTGACGATGGCAAAGTGAAGCCATCGGCAAACACATTGTTGCCGATGGCCGGGCCATCGGCGAACAATGGCCATCGGCAACACGCCCGTTTGCCGATGGCCGTGCCATCGGCGAACAAAAGCCATCGGCCTAGAATTTGTTTGCCGATGGCCGAGCCATCGGCATACCGACACCATCGGCAAACTATGCCAGACCCGACGGCGACCGACGCCGTCCGGTTTGCCGATGGCTTCCGCCGTTAGGCCATCGGCAACCGCGGCTTTTGCCGATGGCCACGGACAACGGCAAACCGTGGCCACGTGGCAGCCTGGGCAGCGCCTAGGCCCACCTTGTTTGCCGATGGCCGGCCATCGGCAAACAGGCATTGCCGACGGCTTTCCAAGGCCATCAGCAAACAATCCTTTTTTTTTCCTTCCTATTTTTTTATGGTGTCTTCCTACCTCACATACAACTCACCTCCAGAATTTGGGACAATTTTGAACTTTTTAGCTATATTTCGTTAATTTTTTTGGTTTCTTTGAATTTTTCCCGCACCTCAAAATTTGAACTGCAGGTACATGAAATAATGCAGACTTTTGATTTGAAAAATGATATTCATGATTCTCGGAGTAAGTTGAGGCCATATCCAGGAGCTCGCATGAAATTACGACCGTGTTGGCCTCGTAACATGGGTAGTGATGTGCCGGGAAAGTGTTTTTAAATTCTATTAAATCCAAACGGAGTCCGAAATTGACGAAACTTGACGAGTTGTGTTGGCATGACATGTGTAGTGTGGTAAAAATTTCAAAAAGTTTCGAGCAAGTTGTGATATCGGATGGTCAAAACCCAGACATCTCCACATGTGATCACGAGATGTCTGGGTTTTGACCATCCGACGTCTCCACATGTGATTACGAAGATGTCTGGGTTTTGACCATCCGACGTCACAACTTGCTCGAAACTTTTGAAATTTTTACCACACACTACACATGCGATGGCGAGACAACTCGTCAAGTTTCGTCAATTTCGGACTTCGTTTGGATTTTATAGAATTTAAAAACACTTTCTCGGCTAAGACGTCGCTACACATGTTACGAGGCCAACAGGTCGTAATTTCATGCGAGGTCCCGGATACGGCCTCAACATACTCCGAGAATCATGAATATCATTTTTTGAATCAAAAGTCTGCATTATTTCATGTACCTGCAGCCAAATTTTGAGTTGCGGGAAAAATTCAAAGAAACCAAAATAATTAACGAAATATAGCTCAAAACTTCAAAATTGTCCCAAATTTTGTAGCTGGGTTGTATTTGGTGTAGCAAGACACCAGAAAAAAAATGGGAAGCAAAAAATCAAAAAAAAATTTTGTTTGCCGATGGCCTTGGAAAGCCATCGGCAATGCCTGTTTGCCGGTGGCCGGCTATCGGCAAACAAAGTGGGCCAGCGAGCTGCAGAGCTGCCACGTGGCGAGCTTTGCCGATGGTTACGGCCATCGGCAAACTGAGTTTCAAAAGAAAATAAAAAAGAGCCGGCCCACCACCCAACCCAATCCCCATCCTCCTCCTCTTCTTCTCCATCGCGCCGCGCGCCGCCGCCGCTTCCCCGCGACTCACCCCCCGCCGCCGATGCCGCCGCAGCTCCGTCGCCGCCGCTTCTCCGCCACATCTCCGCCGCATCTCCGCCACATCTCACCGCCGCATCCCCATTCCCCATCTCCGCCACGTCTCGCCGCCGCATCCCCATCTCCGCCACATCTCGCCGCCGCATCCCCATCTCCGCCATTCCCCGAGCTCCGCCGCCGCCACTGCTCTCCTCCCCGTGCGCCCTTCGCCGCCGCGGCCCCGCTGCCTAGCCGCCACTCCCGACCGGCGGCCCGGCCCGACCGCCGCCGCCCGGCCCGTCGCGGCCCCGCGCCGCCCGCCCGGCCCGGCCCGACCGGGTGAGGGGAGCTCGGGGCTCCTCCCCGTGCTCCCTTCGCCACCGCGGCCCCGCTGCCCATCTTCCCGAGCTCGCTCTCCCCCCTCGCCCCCCAACCCAACCAGCCACAGGAAGAAGAAGCTGAGGAAGAAAAAGAAGGGGAGGAGAAAGAAGAAGGGAAAAAGGAAGAAGAAGGGAGGAAGAAAGAGAAGGGGAGGAGAAAGAAGAAGAGAAAAAGGAAGAAGAAGAAGAAGGAGAAGGAAGAAAGGAAGGAGGAAGAAGAAGAGGAGGAGGAGGAAGGTGCTAAGCCGACGTCCCGTCAATCCTCGCTGCTGCGGTGATCCATTCCTTCATCGACGGTCCTCGCTTCGTCGCCGCCAAGGTAAGCCCTACCTTCTAGTGTTAGTAGTAGATCTAGTTATAGTGGATAGTAGTGGTTAGTAGTAGTAGTTAGTAGTTAGTAGTGTTAGTTCTAGGGTTAGTAGTAGTTAGTAAGTAGTTAAGTAGTTCTTAGTATTAGTAGTTGGCAAAGAGACCCATGTTTGGTGGTTGTTGGCCTTCGTGCCCATGTTTGGTGGTTGTTGGCCTTCGTGCCCATGTTTGGCCTTCGTGCCCATGTTTGGCCTTCGTGCCATGTTTTTTGCAGGTTTTGGAACCTCCCCGTGCAGGGGAGGTGCTGCCGAAATTTTGAGTGGCTTCTAATCTTTTTTTCTCTTTTTGTAGGAGGAGGACCTGTGGGAGGTACTCGGTGACGATGATCTTCTTCTTGGGCGTTGCGGGTCTTCCTGCACCGCGTCGACTCTCCTCCGGCCCGCTACCCGCCTCTGCGCCGCCACCCTAGGTATAAATCACCACTATTCCTTATAGTCCATGTCACTACATTGCGTAACCGAGTTAGGCGTCTCCCGTCCGAAAGGGATTCGCGGTCGTTGGTATGCGGATCAGAGCATATCTGCGACGGTTTCTCTTTCGGATTGTCCATGTTTTTTGGACAGCCCGAGGATGCGTAGATGGGTTAGCTTCCATGTTCCGCCCCCGTCCGAGTCGGAGTTTCGTTAGCCCCTCCCCGTTGTTCTCCGGATACACACTCTCCCTGTCGGGACGTGTATCGGGAGAACAGCGGGGAGGTGCTGCCGAAATTCCGTCTCGGACGGGAGCGTAGCATGGAAGCTAACCTCATCTACGCATCCTCGGGTGGGATTAGGACCTATCCTTCACCTAGTAGATGGTAGGAATGCCTTGTAAATGCAGATGTTGGTCTTATTACTCGCTTACGTTGGCGCATGACAGAGGATGGCTGACCGTGAGTGGATGTACACGGGATTCAAAGACAAGACCAATGAATGGGTTAAGGGGACCGGTGAGTTCCTGGAGAAGGCATTTGGCCCAGGCTTCTAAAGGGGCGATTCGGGTGTTTTGTCCCCGTAGCAAGTGTAAGAACCGGACAAGGAAAGAGCAACGGCAGATGAGGAATGATATTTGGGCGAACGGGTATGTTCCAAACTATACCCGCCGGATCCTCCATGGGGAACCCCAACGGGTTACGGAGGCGGTGGTGAGACCGGACCTCGAGGGGTTTGATCAAGATGCCGGAATGGCGTAGACTTGCTTGAAAACTTTGAAGCCGTTCAAGGATTGGAGGTGGAGGAAGAAGATCCGAGAGACGACCGCAAAGGCGTACTACGACATGATGGAGGCGGCAAAGGAGCCCCTTCACGAGAAGACCCGCATTTCTAAACTGGATGGCATTTCACGCCTAATAGGGTTGAAGTCGTCCACCGGGCATCGGTCGGGAAGGTTTTGATCTCGTGTTGGCAACCGTTGGCGGGCCGCTTTCGGAGGAGCACCGCCGCCGAAAAACACGACCGAGTCACGTAAGCTCCTTCGTGCACTCAAGATGCCTTATCACCCGATCCAAGCTTGTAAGAACGGGTGTGTCCTGTTCCGGGAGACCACGAGGCAGCAACACACCGTCTGGAGTGCAAAGCCTCTAGGTACGTGGAGGTAGAAGGCAAAGATGGCACTAAGAAACAGTCTAAGATCCCCGAGATGGTCATACGACACCTTCCAAGACTACCGAGGCTGCAACGGCAAGTGACATGACAGGAGTCCGCGAAACAAATGACTTGGCACAAGAATGGCAAAAGATACAAAGGTGACAAGATGCAAAGACCCGGCGGATGGTGATGCATGGAAGCACTTCGATGCCATGAATCCTCGCATGGCCGAGGAGGCTCGAAATGTACGCGTAGCGCCGGCAACGATGGGTTCAACCCGTTTGGAATGATGGCGGCCCCGTACACTTGTTGGCCCGTGTTTGTGATCCCCCTCAATCTTCCCCCCGGCGTCATGTTCGACCCCAAGAATGTGTTCTTGACGCTGATAATACCTGGACACCCGAGCAACAAAATGGGTGTGTTCATGCAACAAGTGTGGGATGAATTGCAGAAAGCTTGGGATGAGGGGGTGCTGACGTATGACCAAGCTACGAAGACGAACTTCACGATGCATGTGTGGTACCAGTACTCAATGCATGACTTCCCGGCGTATGGCTTGTTCGGCGCGTGGTGTGTTCACGGAAGTTCCCTTGCCCAACATGCAAGGCGAGATGTGATGTTCACCCGGGCCGGCCAAGGGTGGCAAGTATTCTTCTTTCGACAAACATCGTCAATTCCTAAAGGAGGACGATCCACTGAGACGAGATAAAAAGCACTTCACGAAAGGTCTTCAAGTCACCGGCCCCATCCCTAAGGAAAAGAGCCCAGCTGACATCCTTGCACAAATAGAGGCTCTCAAAATTGATGACAATGGTGGTTTCAAAGGATATGGTACCGGCCACATGTGGACTCATATATCGGGCTTGACTAGGCTCCCCTACTATAAGCACCTTCTTCTTCCACACAACATCGATGTAATGCACACGAAAAGAATATCGCCGAGGCACTTTGGGCAACACTCCCGGACATTGGCAAGAAGTCAAAGGACAATGTTAAGGCTAGATCGACATTGAAACGATTTGCGATAGACCAAATCTAGTGATGAAGACCCCCGCGCCAGTGCAAGAGATGGAAGAAGGGCCCGGCCGATTACATCCCGAAAAGGCCGCATAGGAAGGAAGCACCGGAGTGGTTGTCGAAGCTAAGGTTCCCGATGGGTATGCGGCGAATCTGAGCGGGGGAGTGAACTTGCCGACCGGCAAAGTCTTAGGGATGAAGAGTCATGACTTCCACATCCGGATTGAGCGGCTCCTTCCCGCGATGACCCGGGATACCTACCCGAGCCGGTGGCGCGCGTCCCGGCGAGTTGAGCTTTTTCTTCCGCCGCTTTGTTCCAAGGAGTTGTCTCGGGACGTTTGTCTTGAACTGGAGGAGGCCGCACCTAAGTTGCTCGCAAGTTGGAGATGATATTTCCACCGCGCTTCTTCCCGTCCATGCAGCATATGATTTTGCACCTACCAAGGGAGGCACGGTTGGGGGCCCGTGCAAAGACCGTTGGTGCTATCCAATCGAGAGGTGTCTAAAGCTTCTTCGGAAAAAGTGTAAAAATAAAGCCAAAATTGAGGCTTCGTGGCGGAGGCATTCATTCGGAGGAGGTGTCCACATGCACACAGGGCGTACTATACCGAGAAACTTACGAGACCACGAGATCCAATCCCTCGTTACAACATCGACGAGAATTCATGCACTCTCAGCCTTTTCAGAGGGGATCTCGAAAGAGCAGGAGCAGGGACCCCTCGTTACTTGTGGCATGATGAGTGGCACACTATCATGATGTACTTGTTGTTGAACCTTGAGGAAACGATTGATTATCAAGAGTAAGTTCTCGATGAGCTTGTTCCATACTACGCCACTATCCTCCACCTATTGATCCGACCCCCTTGTCTATTGTTTCTCCGGGGACTTTATTAATGAACACCGGAGCTGCGGAGGGCTCCTACCGAGGATGAGAAAGACCATCTTCTTAGACATAATACGCCCGATTTCGTCAATTGGTTCAAAAAAGGTAACTATCTACCTAACCTCGATTCCACTTTGCTCCTAAGAGCGAGTAACTTAACTATCCACCCGTCCTAACCGTGCAGGCTAATTGTGATGCGGAAATGAGTCCTGCATTGAGATGTGTGGGCCAAACCTTCGATCGACATGTCAAGTCATTCGACGTTTATGACGTGAATGGCTATCGCTTTCGCACGAGAAGCTACGAAGAGAAATGGGGCAACCTAAAAACCACGTGCACCGGAGTTCGGACTCCCGGCACGGATGGGAAGGACTATTACGGCATAGTCGAACAGATATTGGAGCTTGACTTTGGCAAGTTCCTAAGTTGTAAGCCCGTGATGTTCAAATGCCATTGGTTCGATCCCCAGTCACAAAAAAAGACCTTAAGATTGGGCAAGTCGAAATCCGACAGATTCCAAATATGGAGGAGACGATGTCTATATTGTGGCTAACCGAGACGCCAAGCAAGTTTATTACCTCCCATGGGCAAACCCGAATGACAAGCGCCTTGTGGGTTGGAGCCTTGTGCGGTTCGTATCGCCACGCGGTAAAGCGGCGGTCCCGAACGATGATGATTACAACTTTGACCCAAGGACGGATGAGTTCTATCAACCCGATGGGCTAGAAGGTAGGTTGGAGATAGACATTGATTCGTTGATGAGTATGGAAGTAAACAACGACATCGATGAGGACGAGGGTGATGAGGTGCACGATGCGAGGACATACGAATCCTAGATGCCTGGAAGCTGCGACGCGATGTAGAAGTTGGGGAACATGTAGAGTGTAATGATGAGGACCTAAGAGAGCTCGACAATATTGATAGTGATGACGACGATCGATGACGAGGACGAGCACTCGCCAGCAATATTGCCGTTTGCGGAGATAGTTTCTAATCCATGTAATATTGATACTGTTATTTATATTACCTTACATTTATGTTTTCTTTACAAGTACTTGCAATCTACTAATACTAACTGTTTTAATCTTTCTCATTGCAGGCACTCGACAAAATGCCAGGCGGAGGACGGTCGCGCCGAAAGAACGTCAGGTCCAAGTACATGCACCTCGAGCCCCAGCAGGATCACGTGGCGGCCGGCCAGCACGAGGAGCACGTGGAGGCCGGCCACCACGAGGAGGAGGACGACGAGGAGCTTGAGGTGGAGCCGTCGACCGCGGGGTGGGAGTAGGCGGAGGACCGCGGGATGAGGCCGTTTGAGGACGAGGCCGTTTGTGCCGGCGGCGGTGGCGACGACGACGACGAGGAGGAGGAGGACGGCGGCGGCGGTGGCGGTGGCGACGACGACGACGAGGAGGACGGCGGCGGCGGCGGGTGGCGACGACGACGAGGAGGAGGAGGAGATCCTGCAGCACCTCGGCTTCCACAGGCACCGCGAAGAAGCCCTTCCAGCCGCGGGCCCGCTAGGCTCCCCGAGCACGTGCCGCGCCCCGACGAACGCCGCAGATCGTGATCTCGGGACGTAAGTATCCATTGTTGATTTCGTACTTGTTCTTATTTCATTTTCGAATTAAAACTGCATACTAACAATTGTTGTTTATGTGCAGTGGCTGGGCAAAGGTGACGGCTAGGAAGAGTTCGCCCCATGTCACTAGCATCCAAGGGCGAGTGATTAAGGCAAACTTCCCTGGCTTGGTCACCATCGATGGGAAGACGATCGTGCCCGACAAATGGCCATACTACTACCTCGTCAGGGACGCACATGGGGAAGTCCTCGCTGACAAGATCAAGAAGCAGTTCTGGATGAGTCTTTCAATCGCAACGCATATCTCAATACTACGCATTTGTTGGACTTTTCTCAAACAATGGAATGATGTTTGATGCCCGTGTGCGCTTGTACTATAGGTTGGCGGAGGGCGGGACCCCGTGGCCGGCGGACCGGCATCGGACAAGGTGTGCGAGTTGCGGATCAAGGACATGTTCTACGAGGCGCACACCCGTGCCGTCATCTCCTATTACGCCAACTTCGGGGGATGAAGGTGGATAAGACCCGAGCCGTGAGCCGATATGTGAACCGGAGACCGACCTCACCGAGGAGCAAGTACATGCGAGTAAATAAGTAGGAAAACATCCGTTGTGATTCTTTATGTGACACATTCAACTCATTATCTCGGGAGATCTAATACTTGAATGTCATGCGACACCTCGGGCCGGGTGCGGCAAGTACGCCGACCGCCGGCGTGAGATTGTCGGAGGGTGGCAAACGCCGGAGGCGTACGTGCAAAGACAGCACGTCGGGCGAAGCGCTTGGAAGAGATGGCGAGGTCCGGGGTCTCACACCACCGGGGGAGCCGTAACCTCAACGAGTTCATGGAAACATGGGTATGCTTGTGTTCAACCATTTCTTATAGCGCCGGATTTCTTATATAGCAAGTTGTAACCATGTTTTCTGTTTTCCTCGCGAGGGAGCACCACCCCGGGCAGCCCATCAACGAGTACATGGGGTGGGCCCTTGCTCACAAGGGCCCAGCGAAATCGGCCTCCACCACGCATGCGGCTCTTCGGATGGGCCCGAGAAGTACACCAGCCCGGTCGTGTACGAGAAGCTCACCAAGTACGCCGCCGCAGCTCGAGAGGCCCATGGCGACACCTACGACGTCACCTCCGAGCCCATAGACCCCGAGCTCTTGATGAGCTTGGGAGGAGGAAGCAAGACGGCCGGTTCTATATGGCCCATAGCGCCATTGAGCCGTCCTTCCGTCCCGACGCCGACCGAGATCCGCAAAGAAGACCGGCGAAGGGCGCGCCGCGAGTCCCCATAGCGCCTCGGCAGCCGAGCAGTGCGCAGGTGATCGCGGGTCTTCAAGTAAGTGGAGTTTCATTCGTCGTTCGACCGTTTCACAAATAATGTACCTTGTCTTCAAATACAATCAACCATGCTGGTGTAATATTGCAGTCCACGGTCCAGAGGTGCTAGCCAACCGAGCGATGGCGCTTGCCTATCGAGCACGCGGCCGCAGTGTCGCAAAGACTACCGCAGCGTGGTCGCAGATGGCCCAAAGACATGCGTGCCATGGGAATGAGTGAGCCTCCGCCGCCGTCTTCGCTCCACCACCAATACCTCCAATGCCTTTTCTTGCACCTCGTCCGTGAGTCCCAACATTGCCTAGTGCTTTAGCTTGTGATGCCAAAGGTGCGGTACTAATTCCATCACTTGGTCTTTGTGCGGTTACGGTCGGCGGGTTCGAACCCAACTCCGTGCTAGCCCTCCAGCGGGTGCTTCTCCACAGGGTCCTTCTCCACAGCACGACTTGGGTCCTTTCCAGAGCCTCCTCACGCAGCCGTTCGCCTGGGGTCCTCCACCGACGCAGGGGTACTCGTGGCCGCCGCATGGGCAGCCCGGCCCATCTCAGTTCCCCACGCAGCCGGGGTACTCGTGGCCGCCGCGCGAGGCGGCGCGGCGCTCGGCCACGGGCAAGACTCGTGGCGGCGAAGCCCGGCGGCCCGCGGGGAGTTGGCTGCGTGGGAGGATCTTTGGGGCCTCGGGACCCAAGGGGACGGCGCCACGAGCTAGGTACCTTCTATTCCTGCTTTTGGACCTTGTTGTGCCACGTCGGACATGTTTTACCGATGTTGGCCTTGTATGGATGCATTTGGACTTGTATGCATGAATTGGGACTTGTATGAGGCCATTTCGACTTGTATGGATGATTTCGGACATGTTATATGGATTTGATGCTATATTATGGTTGAAATGGTGTATTATTGCGAATATATGTGATGAATGTTGTATATGTTGCTTGTGTTATTATGCTTGTGATTAAATGTGCTGGAAATGGAAGAAAACAGAAAAAAAAGGAAAAAAATTTTCCTTGGCCCAGCGAACCCCAGGTTTGCCGATGGCCGAGGCCATCGGCAAACTGACCATATGTTTGCCGATGGCCGTGGCCATCGGCAAAAAAAATCCGGGAAATCACTTTCAAAACAAAAAAATGTACGCCGATGGCCGTGGCCATCGGAAAACCAGCCTTTTTGCCGATGGCCACATGGCGTCAGCCATCGGCAAACCCGCCGTCAGCCTGACGGCGGGGCGGCTGACGTGGGCCTTTTTGCCGATGGCGGCCGCGGCCATCGGCAAAAAGTTTGCTGATGGCTCGTCCTTTGCCATCGGCAAAAATGTTTTTTCCGATGACGAATTTGCCGATGGCGATTCGACTTTGCCATCAAGAAACTTTTTGCCGACGGGATCCTGGGCTTTGCCGATGGCATCAAGCCATCGGAAAAGCCTCTGATCCGTGTATAGCCATATAGGTCATAATAGCTTTTCCCCTAGCTCTCAGCAACTTTTTTGCAGCTCATGCTCAACCAAGGTCATGTTCGCTGGATTATTTTTGGCTTAATGATTCTGATTGATGCTGATTTGAGAGAAAAAAACTTCAAGCCATGATTACTTAATTGCTGGTTCGCCATGTTGTTTCCTTAAAGCAACGACAAAGTCCAGGCTTAGATAACACGAAATAATATTATCGACATCCATGGTCATGGCCTTGGTGCCTCAGCCCCAGGCTGTATATACGGCGTTAGGTTTGGTGCGCATGTTTATAGTCCATCCTTTTCTTTCCCTAGTGTAACTTTGCTCCTTTCGCCTGGCACTTAGTTTCTCAAACAAAGCATTGTTCAGATAATTTCCAAGACGCATTGGGCCGCCCGGCAGCTCCTATATCTTCGCCATGATTTGTTTGTACGTGGAAAAAATATTTGTATTTCTTAGTCGGCACACGCAAAACTGATACGGACGAGGCAGACTGAAATCTTTGAAAATGTTTCATATATATATTCGAGGAATCATCTTCTTTATTATTATTATCATCGACGATACATATGTATACTACCGTACTGCATAGGAGTAAATATAATAACGGTACAAATGCCTGGCGGCGTTATTACAGTAAGAAATAGAAGCATGCTTGGTATTCTCCGCTCTCCAGTACTAGGTGCCACTCTTGTTCGGCGTCAATCTCCGGAGTTTCCAAAGTCGAAAGACCGTCCTGCAACTCCTTGTTCCGAGAGTAAAATAACGCGCGGCTCGCCGGCTGGAGCTCGGCGCGTTTGACGCGGCTTCGGCTTCGGTTCAGACTCCGGCTCCGGCACTGACACTGTAGAAGTCAGACCTGGAGCAAACGCACCTGATGGACGCTTCCTTTGCAGCCCGCAATCCGTGACCCCAGCCGATGCTTTCGGTTTCCCTCCATGTATTGATGGGACTGATCTGCATCTTACATCGACGGTAGCAATGAGATGCCGTGCAGCACCAACTGTCATGGCATTAAGCGCGCTGAAGCCGTTGATGGAGACCGTGCCATAACCTCCTCGTCCAATTTTTGGCTGGCGTTTGTTTGGTTGCATGAATTACGGCATGCCACAGCTTCGCTACCGTCGTTAGTTTCATTTCCAAAATCTGCGACGAACAAATCTGGCGCCGCACTTCTGGCGCCGCCGCAAATGAGTTGCGGCATGCAGCGGCTATGAACCAAACGCACGGGGACAAATACGTAGCTTCTTCAAGTCGAAGAAGGACAGGGAGTCCCTACAAGAAAACCTCAACGATGAGAACATATATTTTTTGACCGAACGATGAGAACATATATGGATGTGGATACCTTCCTGGAGCTCCCAGCAGCGAACGCACCCATGCCAATCAGGTCAAGGATCACGCACAAGGTGAGTGCGTGCGACTGTATTCCTCTCGAAGAAAGCTTTCTGTTCACCAGCAGCATGATGATGGCCAGAGAGATGAGACGAAGACAGTTGAATTGCAGTAGTTGTCATTGAGCACTGGGTTGCCGATTGCCGACAACATTGCCTGTCTTATTCTGTTGCCAGAAGCTGCCAGGTGGACTCAAGCCCGCCTGCCAGTGCCTGGCTGCAAGAATGGCAAGGAATAGGAGAGGCCAGCGCCTCTTCTCCAGTTTCCACTTCACGTTCTCGTTTTCCTCCACCGGCACAGATCCCCCAGTTCGTCCCTCACAATTTTCATCTATTTTGCAATTTTTGCGAAGACTTCTAACATGAACACCAAACATGGATGCCAATGTATGGAATGACAAGCACGGGAGACATAACGTACTTGCCTGCAACTTCCGGCCGGCAGCATAGGCGTCAATCAGCCTAAGAAGGTCATGACGATCATGGAGACCTGCAATGCATAGGCGTCAATGCATATGTTGCTGAGGAGGAAGACCTGGAGCGCGCGGAGCCACCCGTAGGGGACCTGGAGCACCGGGGTTGCCGGCGAGACGTACGCCGGCAGTGGAGCTGTGTCGTTGTCGGGCCAGACCCTGCCCGGCGGGCTCAGCCCTGCCGAGTCGTAGGTGACGCTGGCCGCCAGCATGGCCTGCAATAGCACGTACTTGCGCAGGCTCCCGGTCCCAGAGGAAGCAGCCGTCCGCGTCCCTCGCCGTGGTGACCATTCCGGGCGGAGGAGGAGGAGCGGCCGGTGCAGGATCAGCTGGCCGGTTGGGGTCAACGTCAACGAGCTCCGTCTATCCGCGTCTGGAGCTCGAGGACTCTGGCATTTTTCTTGCTTTGCTTGGAAAGTGGAGCTCGGTGTAGAACTTGCTTCAGGAGATGCCGAAGTCGGCGATCTTGGGGATTGTCGTAGTGAGCAGGACGTTCCCCATCTTGTTGTCCCTGTGGGCGACCATGTTGCGGTGGCAGAAGAGCATGCCGGCAGCCGCCAGCTGTTGGAAGATCCTCCGGGCCTGCGCAACGGGCAGCTTTTTTTTTTTCCCCCTAGAACACGCCGTAGCGAGTATTTCACGCATCGGGCAGCTGCACCCCTACAGGACGACTTCGTCGTGGAGCTGCTGCTGCCCGGAGTCGGCAATCTCCATCACGATGTAGGTGTGGCCGTGGCCCGTGGGTGACCATGGCCTCGTAGAAGTGGTCTTTCCCATACCACCAATTCCATCCACCGAATCTCTCCTTTCCCATTCCCCCCTCTCAGGCTCTGCAGCTCAGGCTCTGCAGCTCGTGGATTGGCGGAGGTGGGGGACCGCCAGGTTTAGCAATAAAAGGAGATCGGACCTCGTTGGGGAAGTTGAGGATGGCCTTGGCGCCGCGCATGCGGAACGCGGCGCGGTCGTAGGTGCGCTTGGCCGCGATAGCGGTGTCGTAGGTGCTGAGCCACACGCGGGAGCCCCGCTTCTTGGCAGTGGAGAGTGAATGGGTGGGGGGTGCCCAACTTCATCATAAATTTAGTGACTAATGCGATGTTCAAACAAGTAGCATGACCAACTCACAATTTTTATCATCAAAGTTCATTTTCTAGCAATGACAATGTGATTTTGGTCAAAATAAATATAAAATGGTAGGGGCAAAGGCAATAACACTCATCTTTTATAACAAAATAAAGATGGCATCGATAACTGTGGTGTGTGATTGAAAGAATGCCAAAAGGATCAACAAAAGATATGTACCATATTATAGCAAAATATGTGGTCTAGTCTAAAAAAGAATAAACTGGTCAATTATTTAGGAAAAAAAGGAATTATCCATTGAGAGTAGATGCATTGCATTTGTATTACCTTAGAGATCATATTTACGCATCTTGAGCTTTCTGTTTATAATAATCAAATTGCAGTTCATAATTTCACGTATAAATAACTTGAGCACGATCAACGATTGAACACACTCACCGGGCGGGCATCAGGCGGAGATGGAGCCACGAAGCACCGATTGCGCGGACAGGAACAAGCGGGCGGCCAGCTATAGCAAAGCAGCCGAGCAGTGAGCAGGGCGCGCGGCGCGAACAGCTGAGCAGCCGAGTACGCAGGGCGCGCGGCGCGGCGTGCCGGCGTGACTGCGTGCGTGGGGGCGGCGTGCCGGCGTGACTGCGTGCGTGGGGGCGGCGGCCGGCTTCAACTCGCGAGTTGAGACTCGGCAGCAGCCAAACGATGCTTGGGCTGGAACCTGGAAGTGCAACGTGGGCTTCTTGGCTGCAGGGGGTGCCTCATATGGGCACGTGGGGGGTGCCTATTGGGCCAGACTTCATTAGCCCTCAAGTATTTTAAGAATTTTGGGGTGCCTGGGCACCCGCCAGCCACAACTAAGCTTCGCCCCTGCTTCTTGGGGTCGCGGATCTCCGCCGCGAACTTACCCCACGGCCGCTGCCGCACGCCGCGGTACTTGTGGAAGTCGTTCGCGTCCAGGGCCGCCGCCTGTGCCTGTGCCTGTGCCACCTCCAGCGGCACGGCGGCTGTCGTCGGGCCCCAGCAGGCGTGCGAGGTCGGAGGCAGAGATGGTGAGCAGCGGCCTCCGGCTGGGGTCCGACACCAGCGAAGGCTCGCCGCCGAACCGGATCATCACCGGCTCTGCCTGGAAGGTCGCTGTCTCCTCGCCGGCCGAGGCGGCAGTGGCATCCGCGGCGGCGTACTCGTTCGTCGTCAAGTCAACGTACGCGACCTGGTGCTTGTTGCTGCTGCTGCTGCTGCTGCAAGAACGCCGTGGCGGGCTGGTGGTGGAACGCCGCCTGCGTGGGAGGATCAGGGAGGATCGATGAAGTGAACTGACAATCGGGGCGACGACGGCGAGGAGGCCTCGCCTCCGAGAAGCTGCTCGCGGATGAGCTGCAGGGAGAAGAAGGCGATTTCACCTCTGAAATCCATGGTTCTCGGGTGTGGGGCTCGTGCTAGCTCGCGGGTGGTGTGTGCTGTGTTGGGCTGAAGTATCCGGTCGCGAGACAGAAAAGAGGACTCAGGAGTTTGGATGTGTGCGAGAATGCAAACTGTGAAGGAGGGATTGAGCTGGGCCGGCGTACTTATAGCTGTGTGGGAGAACCATTTTTTTCTTCATCAGATTTCCAGGTTTAGCACTAAAAGGAGATCGGAGCCACGATGGTTTAGCTAATCACTAACATTAGCAGGGTGAAGGAGAGGAGGCAATAGCTGCTGGATGTTATCGTCGTGTTCTTGGTGGATCATTTCTGTGGCTGATAAATCGGCTGGTGTTGTTTTGTTGAGAGGGGAAACCACTTTATGTACCATGCCTGATAAGCTGGGGTAATAAATTTAAGCAAACAAGGCGATATGGGGGTGTCCTTAAGATTGGGGTTCGATCAGGGCAACTTCGGGCTGGCGCCCCCACACATATATATGCATGTGGGCAGACACGCTTAATTTACGATGACATGCAGGAAAGCAACAGGCCATGCATTTGACAGAATAGAGTAGCGTCAGGAGGACAAGAGGGACAGCTTTTCCTCAAAAAAACAAAACAAAAAAAAACAAAGATCGTACTCTATGTATTCAGTACTCGTGACGATCGTTGTTAATGACGATCGCCGCACTGCCCGTAGCTTCGTGTTAGATGCACATACATAAACGATGCACATACATAAACCTTACTCCGTACCTTTCTGTTCCAATAATCTTATTAAACTTATTATGGAGGTACGTATATGCAAATCCAAGCATCTATCTCTGCAAACAATGGAGGTGCCAAGCATCTATCTTTGCAAACAACGGAGGAGCCAAGTCCGAGGAGAACTGGTTTGTTTATGGTACATTCCATCACAATCCTCGATGTTTTCATCTTGTTGTTATCAGCCAAATCTCGTCGCCTATCGGCCGCCGGCCGGCCGGCTTCCTTTGTCCTTGCCTAGGCATAGGCGATGCGACCTGCTCTGTTGCTTCTGTTGCTCCTCACCTAGCCATGGCTTCTCAAACAGAAATGAGCTTCTGATGCGTCTGTGCAGTGCCCCGTTTGTTTTATCCGTTTCTCTATGTTTGAATTATGAACCAAATCAGCTAAAATCGCGCAACGACCGAGTGACGGAGTGAGTTTACATGTTCAGCATGTAGTTTTCCTTTCAGACGCAAAGCGGACGCTGATTCGCTAATTCGCTAATTAAATTTGGCAAAACTTGGAAGGGTTCAAATCTGCCCTAGAAGAGACCACACTGATTCGCAGCAGCGGTCCATCACAACATGCATTCGGTTGGACAGTAAACAAGAACCGTCATTCAGCGAGATCACCAAAGTCCAGATACAAGTGTTCTGAGGCCGATCACCGTGATATAAACAAAATGGCAGTCCTTTTAAAAAAAAATACAATCGTGCCACAAATTTATATCATTGCCTCATGCTCAACGTCTCCAATAATGAAATGATGATAAGTTAGTCTGTGGGCATAGGTACACATTCTTGGGGACACGAGGTTATAATATTTTCCTGAGAATTAACAGATCTGCTCTGCTAGAATTAACGAAATAAAGGGGGTGGGCAGTTTGTTGGAAATATGCATGTTACTCTACCAGCACCAGATTTTATTTAGACGCATCTTTCGTCTAAATCGTACTACTAGTCAACTAAGTAAACCGCGATATGCAAATTGGCTTGTAGTCCAATGGTCCAGTGGGACGCTACCCACCAGGGTTCAAATCCTGGTGCTCGCACCTTTTTCTGGGATTTTTCCAAGAATTTACCGGCGTTATGCATTAAGTGGTAAGCGACGTTCCCGTCGACGACGAGGCGCCAGTGGTGACTTCGAAAATCTCCAGATTTGCCGGGTGCTCAGTCCTATCTAAAAAAAAAAAGTAAACCGCGATATGTAATCTCAACAGAGAGCATATGTACACAATAGACTCGATATGATGTCGTTGTTTGCTTGCTAAAACACTGAGCTAAGCAAACGTTCCCCCAGAGATAATATATAGCCATCAATTAAAACCTAGCCGTGTTATCTTCCATCACAAGATTTACCCGTGTTATCTTCTTTTTTTCGCGAACAGACCCATAGGACCCGTGTTATCTTCCATCACATGATTTACATCAACACTCCTCCAGTCCTCTTGTAGACTCGCCGTAGCCGAGTTGACTCTCTAGTCCAGATCAGGATATATTTCGTGCAATAATTTCGAGAGGTTGTGCAGTTGCGCTACAGAGAAATGTTATTGCAGCCCCTATTGCAGACTTCATGACGGCAGTGGCTCAAGATATGAGACTGTTCACTTTCTTCCTTCTTGCACCGAGAGAAGGGCGTCTTGCCGGAATGACGGTAATATCTGTGTTGACCACTTCATCTGAACATAAACCCTCATAATCGGTACAATAATAGTGATCAGGATTAAGACATTGACTAGGTAAACATTTTTTTTAATTACAGACCTCTAAAGATTGAATCAACTCGAAGTTGCCAAATCCACCATAGGCATCTCGTTATATCGAACACATTATGTACTACCACCACACCAGAACACTAAAACAACATCTAACATTTGTTGCTAAAGTTAATAATTATTATTGAACGATCGCTAAAAGTAGAACCGTCAAATCATTAATTGCTAAAGATCTGTCTGTTCCTATTTACTTATAGTGACACCTTCAATAGCAACTCCAAGGGTCAGCTGGGCTATAAGATTTAGCAATTGACGGCCATCTCAGTACACCCCTTTCAGCAACTCGGAGCCAGTCGTTGTTTTAATGTTGTGATGTAGTGCACTAAAAGAACTAGTATAATACCCGTGCTAACGCTACGGTAATATTTGGTAGTGGAAATCAAATAGCAAAAGAATTATTTACCTGCGTAATACTTAGCTTCAAAAGATCTAGGTCCAATATTATGACAGGATCAGGAACACCGTTTGCTAAAGAGAGCTTTATTATCACAGATCTAACAATATAATTACTAAATAAGACTGTTGACATAAAATTGTAAACAATACTCAGTTTTTGACATTACATATCGGCAAACACATGCATATTCGTGCACAACTTTGTTTCACTCCACTCTGAATTTCTCAAATCTTGAGCTTTGCAGCTACAGGCTTTCCTGCTAAGCTCATGGGCAATTGATGCCACCAAGGAGTGATAACATATTGAAGCAAAAGCTAAATTAGTTTGGAGTAGCACCAAATATCTCAGCTCCTGGCAAATTATCGGATCCATAACATCTGTATGGTTGAAAAAATAGCTACACCTTGCAGATTGCAACTGGTTGAGGTAAAAAAGTGACACTTTGGTAGAACCATAATTCTCAAAATGTAGTCATGAGCATACAATCAGCACCCAGAAAACTCACCCTCGATATGCCAGCAGGTGTGATTAGTTGCTTGCTGCCAGCTGATGTCTTCTACTTATACTTAAGCACAAGGTTCTTCAACCTATCCTCAATGAAATCAGTTCAAAAACTTGTCCACGAGCTCATGAATGCCCACAGCCTGTACATATCCATGAAATTGCTCTGAACCCCTAAGTTCGAGTGAAGTCAGGTAGGCGCAATTAACCATGAGGCGACTGCGGAAAACACAAGAAGAAAACAACATTATTCATCGATTGGTGCTGACAGAAACATCATTCATCTCAAATTCATCGAACTGTGTCATGATCTCTACAGTTGAATTGGCAAGCACTGAAATCAATTCATGCGAGCAGGATCAGCGAATGCACGAATACGGTTTGAGCCCCAAGTTATGCAAGATTTAGATGTTTTTATTGAGCCCATTTACCAAGGGGTCATATATTGGAAACATAAATTGAGATGAGCATTGCCTTGCAATATCTGTCATTTGAAATTTGGAAATAATATAAGTATCCAATTGGGGGACAGAACTGTTCAGGGAATTATTCAAAAGTTATGCAACTCATATTAACCAGAAGCTAGTAGAGAGCAGCTTGCAAGTTAAAACGCAACAAAACAGTAACCAAACAGTGCATTGGACATCGGTATTGTTATCAAGTTTTTGTTTCCACAGGACTCAGAGAAATCATTCAGCATGTATGCATAGGACGTAAAATTCTTCAGAAACATTCAAATTTTAGCAAATGAGATATGTTTTTGTTGTAATCTGTCTACACAACAGTAATTGTAGGGAGTTGTTCAAGGGAAAATGAGGAACTCACCTTCAGTTCTTTGATGAAGCAACCGAACCCTTCTTGAAAACAATTTGTCATGATCCCCCAAAGGCATGTTTGATGGCATGATCCCCCAAAGGCATGTTTGATGGCATTGATGACAGCACTCAGTGCATATTCCTTACCATTTGAAACTTGTAATCCTCCACTTGACAGTATTTCCTGCAACCCATGACGATCCAAATATATCCATATACCGGTATTCTGGTTGTAGGCATTACTTTCCAAAACCATGCTGGTAACGTTAAGGTACTTTAGGCTAGCTATGAAACCAATGCTATGGTATGGCTAATCTGCCAAAGACCCAGGTACTAACCGTAACATTATACTTGGAGTAGAGATGGTGAAATACTTTAGCTTATCCTGAACCACAGGGGCAGAGCAAGTTCCATGTTTCTCTGAAGAATGAAACATGATGTTAAGGTTATGTTAAGGTTATGCAGTCATGCAATTCTCAGAAATATCTGTGCATCAATTCCAATCATTGACTCATCCTTTAGAGTTTAGAAATTTATTTAGGGCAAGTTCAGTTTATTACTTGCAGAAAATTTCTTGCATTCCCTCCTTTTCAAGTTTTAACTTCAGTGAATTGTAAAACATTCTTTTCTCTGCCTGCCTGCACCAGATTGTTCAAAAATAAACAAAGATCAATCCCATAGAGATGACTTTAATTAGCAAGCCCTGTATAAGGATATCGATATATATATATATGCAAGCTAACGCTACGGTGACATTTCAGACATACAAATTTATAAATAAACAAGGCAATATACAATATTTGTTTTGGCCTTCTTGATATATAAGACCCAAGCTAAAATGGAAATGTAGAGTCATTATATTAATGGATCCATAGAACATTGGTCTGTTGTGCTTGACATTGCACCGAAAGTTTGAAAGTAAAGGCATGACTAATTTAACTGATAGCATACCAAGTCGAAGGTGTCCAGATAGACATATCCCGGTGAACCTTCACTCGGCTATCTGTAGGGTGAACCTTTACTCGGCCATCTGTAGCGAGACACCGTAGCTGTAGCAGGAGGCGAGCCCAGATTAATTCACATTGGCAAAGCTACCTGCACATGCATTGGCATATCATCGAACATGTTCTGAGCATGAAGGCTTTAACAAATAGAAACAACGCCTAAAGCTATCAAATTTACCTACACGGAGAGTTGGTGCACGTGGATCATCGAAAGCATGAAGCAGAGCTCCACGGAGCAGTCACACGTTGATGGGGACGGAGCACCGGCGCCGCACCTCTCCGCCATGATGCGTGGGGACGACCAATCGGGTTGCCTCCCGGAGGCGATGCACGAGCTCGAGCGGGTGCGAGGACTGGAGGATGGCAGCGACGGCCGAAGGGGACTCGGGATCAGGCTAGGTCGATCGTCAGCAGCAGGCGGCGAAGGGGATTCGGGATCAGGCCGCGGCCACATGGTCCACATCCACATCTCCGTCGCGGTCGCACGCGGTGTCGGCCATAGGAGGTAACTATATACGCAAAAAAGTACAGATCAAAATGTCGAACCGGCAGACGTACCTGATCTCTCCTCGGTCGTTTTTTTTTTTTTTTGAGCAGTCACGGGGGGAGAGAATCCCCACCTGAATTTTCATTGAATTGGTGGCTCCATAAGCCCAAATGTTACAAAGATTGTTTACAAATGTTTGTTACATGTTTAAGGGTTACATGGCGTGAACTAGAGCATAGCACCAGGCATCGGCAACGCACGATCCTTCTTCTACAGACTGTTTTTCCACGTAAACACTCGCTTCGATTTGCACGCCACTAGTGCCCCCGCAGTCATTCTTTCATTGCGGAACACAATGTTGTTCCTCCTCTTCCGGATATGCCAAATGAGTGTGATGAAAGTGTGGAAGTGTGCCGCCGGAATGTGTGCCGGGGGCGATCTCTAGCAGCTTTTCAACTGACCATGTAGAGTTTGTTGTGATCGAAGAGCACCCCAAAACTCCTTGGCCACGGCAAGTACCGAAGATGACATGTGCCGTTGTTTCCTCCCCTCCATGGCAGACCTCACACTCGTGTTTTCCACAATTTTCTTCCTCACTAGGTTGGTTCTCGCACCGTATCCTACCCCGTGACAAGAGCCACAAGAAGAGCGAACCCGTGGAGGTGCTTTGTTCTTCCAAATGAATTTTGCCCAGGATCCTGATCCGATTCAGCCCCTTTTATCGCTACTTCCGGCATTGATGTATCCGTGTCTCCATTTGTCTTGAGCATCGGACTTAGCCGTTTATCTCTCACTTGCCGCAATTGCTGATCGATCAAGGATGCTGTGAGCTCAACCAACTGCAACTCTGGCCGTGCGAGAACGTCTCGTACAAGGGTGGGGCTGAATGGCGCCATGTGTTGCCCGTGCCACGCGATCATCTCCCCCGGTTTGTGCGGTGCGTGTACAGGGTGGGAACCTCTGCGCCATCGACTCTTCTCCATGCCGCACATCATGCCAAAATGATGTTGTGACACCATCCCCAATGTCACAGTAGTGATGGCGCGGTAGATCGGCAGCAGGGGATCGGGAGCATCTCCCTGGTGTTGGCCATGAATATTTCCAGAGCGATGCAATGCTTGCATTCCTCCTCGACCCATCGAGCCCATGATGACTCCTGTTGTTGGTGTAGTTTGTGTATAAGCTTGAGCATCATGCAAATGTTCTGACCCCCAAATCTTTGAGTCCTAAGCCTCCAGCTTCCTTTGTGTCGCAAACATGTTCCCACGCGACCGGACTTTTTAGCCCCATTGGTTGAGCTTGCCACCGGCCCATAGGAAACCCGCCGCGCCGATCAACCCGATCGATCACCCCGGGGGATGGCGCCGCGCATGGCGTAGACCACTCGAGAGTCCAGCACCGAATTCACTAAGGTCGCTCTTCCCATATGGTTAAGGAGTCCGTAACTGCCGCGCCCGCCAAATATTTATCCGTCTTCGCGATTTGGGGTGCAAAAGCATTGAGGCGCAACTTGGTATTGGAGAGAGGAGTCCCAAGTAAGTCTCAAGGGAAACCTTCCTGTCTACACCCAAGGGCCGAGATGCATTCCCGAATCACATCGGCCCCCATGTGTATTGGTACAGCGGTGCTTTTTGAGTAATTTATCCTCAGTCATGGGCATCGAGAATTGATCAAGCACCATCTTAAGGGCACGG
Source organism: Themeda triandra (assembly GCA_018135685.1). Taxonomy (NCBI): domain Eukaryota; kingdom Viridiplantae; phylum Streptophyta; class Magnoliopsida; order Poales; family Poaceae; genus Themeda; species Themeda triandra. The sequence continues at coordinate 8,811 of JAENPR010002444.1, read as the reverse complement.
ACATCGCCTAGCTCACCCCGGATTAAAGCAAACGTGTCGTCCGCGTACCGGAGTATCAAGCATCCTTCACCGTCGACAACAAAGGTGACGGATAACGGTGGTCCGCTCGATGAGGACTTGCGGGATCGGCAAGGATGAAGAGATAAGGTGAGATGGGATCACCTTGCCTCGATCCACGCTTGCGCTTTATCCACGGTCCCCGGGAGGCCATTAACCAACACTTCGCAGATTTGGATGAGTTAAGGATCTTTGCATCCATCTCGCGCCATTGCGGATTGAATCCTCTCGCTTGTAGGACCACATCTAGTGCATCCCAACGAGACGGTATCAAATGCTTTAGCAAAGTCAAGTTTCACAACCAAGGCCTGGCTTCTTTCTCTTGTGGCGCACTGCACTAGTTCCATAGCATAAACAAAATTTTCAGTTATTGATCTTCCCCTAATAAAGCCTAGTCGATCAATATCCACCAATCGAGTGATTTGTTGCCAGCAATCTTGTTGTCGGGATTTTCCCGTAGCTTGATGCTGCAATTTTGAAGATGATTGGCCCGAAAGCATGTGCTTCAAGTAGCTCCTGGTTTTTGGGAATCAACACCATATGCGACTGTTCATTCTTTCTAATTCCACCTGCTCTCCGTGAAAAGCATGCAAGAAATCCATCACATCCTTGCCCACCGTCCCCAGGTTGCCTTGTAGAAACTTGGGGGCCATCCGGTCCCGAGCACTGCACCTGTTCATGGCCTTGAGTGCTACCACGCTTTCCCGCGTTCGTTGAAAACAGCAGTAAGGTCATCGATTCTTGCCGATGGCATTTGTCCGTACACACGCAATCAAAGTCCAAGTGGATTGGCCTCGAGATGCCAATTACGATCCGAAATATTCGCCGCGCCCGCACTTTCGCCCGATGATTGGTGACTTGCACCCCCTCAACCGATATGCTTCGATCCCATTCTTCCTCATCTTCACGTAGCATGAGTGTGGAAGAAAGCGGTGTTGCTCTCCTCACGAACAGCTCTGACTTTGGCCCGTTGTTTCCAATATGCAGCACGCTGCTTTAGCTCCAAAGCTAGCCCGTCATATGCCACCCGGTTGCCTTTCTTCCGTGAGAGAGATCTTGTTTCTTCGGGAAGTGTCAAATAACAAAATGATGAATTTGCAGTTAGGAATTATAGCTGGAGGCGCCCTGATACGCCGTGACCAAACCTTTGCCGCGTCCGAATGGATTTGAGGCGCCCAACGAGGCTTCTCGTAAAGATCGCCGTGTCAAAACCCAATTGCCGGCAAGATGTTCCGGCGTGAATGCATTGGTTCGAACCAGCATTTTCAAACGGAAAGCATTGGACTTGGGAATTTCGTAGAAAGCGGGCAAGGGAGAGGTGTGTGATCCGAGGCTGGTCTCGGGAGGCTATGCAGGGACGCAGAGGGAAAAAGATTGCCAAAGGATCTGTTGTGGAGGACCCGTCCAGCCTTTCAAGGGTCGGCACATCGCGCTTTGTTCGTCTGCGTGTAGCGACACCCGCACAAAGGGATTTCAAGGAGGCCAACCTCATTGATCTTGTCGTTGAAAGCACCGATCAACGCCGGGTTGGAGAGAGCATTGTTTTTCTCTAGATGCGAACGAATTAGATTAAAATCTCCGACCAAAACCCAGGGCGCAAAAGGTGGGAGCAAATATCGAAATGTTGGAAAGAAAAATAGGGGAAAGTCGGTGATCCGACGGAGCGTAAACATTGGTCACCGAGAAGCCGTGCTCGTAGGAGCAGGACGTGAAGGTGGTAGAAAAAATCACGAGTGCAGTGATGATCATCCAGGGCAAGAGCGTTGGGATCCTGTGCGGTCAGCATGCCGCCCGAGAGCCAGATGCGTCGCAGCAACAAAGGATGAGTGCATGTTCGGTGGAGAAAGGTAGCTGCTTTGAAGAAATCACATGAGCTTAGTTTGGTTTCCGAAGGCAAATGATGAAGGAGCAGCAGATCGAATAGCGCCACGAACAATCGTGCACTTATCGTGTCGCCAAGGCCACGTAATGCCCACGAAAACAAGAAGAAATTTTTTGAAGTAGATGACATTGCAAATTAAAACACACCGAAACAAGAGCCGCCGACATCGGCACAGTAGGACATGCCGCGACAAACTACAACATGTACTAAAGGAATAATAAAACAGGATCGGGATAACAAGAGTGAAGCAGGGACGCAAGAAAGAAAAAACCACAATCAGGGAGGACGATCCCGAGACCCACGACACACAAAACACGTTGGTCGAACAAGTCGGAGCGTGACCCCAATCATTCTCTCGGCCGGGCGACACCGCGTCCACAAGGCGGAGGTAGAACAGCCCAGTCCAGCAGCCCTGGCGAGCTTCCGAAGGGCCGGGACAACCGGCGCACCTTGGTCCCGTTGGAGGAGGCCACGACGCTGGACATGTCGCTCGCAGCTCCGCGAGCAAGCCTGCAGGCCATTGAGCAGCGCCTTACGCTGAACAGCCTTTTCCGTCATATCTACAAATATTCCTTTGTCCTTAGCAGCCAACCCGGAACTATGGCGCCGGACAAAGGCAGATGGCATTGTGTGTGTCGCGGCGACGACAGCCGACGACGCCAGAGCAGGAGCTAGCACGGGAGGCGGAGAGAGGCACGCTGTGGCTCGTGCGAGTTGATGGTAGGGTGTGGGGAACCCGAGCGGTGACAAAGCTGATGGGAGACTCGTGTGCAAGCGAGGCATGACATGGTGCGCGAGCGGTGAGCAAGTGGGTGAGCAGTGCAATGCCAAGGGTCTGGGAGGCAGTGAAGGTTTCCTGGGAGGAGCTGCGGCTAGAGGCAGTGTGCACCGGGGGGTTAGACGCGGAGGGTGGTCAAGGCGTGCATGGTGCGGCTCGCAGAGCTGTTGTGCACGATCGAAGGTCCCTCGTGCCCCCATCAAGGTCCAGCCGATGGCGGCGGTGGAGGCCCAAAGAAACGTGCAAGGGACCCGCGCTCCTAAGCCGGCTCGCACGCCCCAAACATTGATGGGGATGATGGTCGCCACCGTGCTCGCAAGTCCCGCACGACGTGGTTCCCCAATCTAACTCCCGTGGGATGTCCCCGTGATCATAGATCTCAATGAACAAGCCGCAGGGGGGCAAAGTTGTCCCCGGTCGTGCAGGCAGGGTCGACTTCTACAACATTGCAGAAGCCACGGAAGTTGGTCTTGATCTCATCTTCAGTCCACTGAGAGAGTTGGGGTAGTTGATGACATGGACGAGGCGACCCACCGCGGCACCCGAAAGAAATGGCATGCCGTCTCGTCTGGACGCTGCAGGTAGACCATGTTGTCCCCCTACAAGGATCGGACCGTGGCCTTCGAATAGTGTCGCGGCCGGCCGACGCACACCTGAGGAGCATAGCACCGTGGGAGGACGGTGAGGTCAACCGCATGAGCGTTGTACCTGCCGAGCCTTGCGCAGGGTAAAGGACACCTCTCAGGTGGACCGCAGGGACGGCGAGCTGCGAACGCGAGGACATCGTCCGCCCGGACGCTCCGTGGGCTCCGCCTCTGCATTCAGAATCATCGTGCGACCGCCCCAAGCCAAGAGACGAGCTTCCCGTCGCTCTCCACCTCCTCGTCACCGGGTGTGGAAACCCGATAACGCAGGGGATCCCACACCAACATGAGCCACCCCCGGAGACCCCACCAGGGCCCCCAAGATGTCGAGGCGGGCTGGGGTCGGGCGCTGCCACCGGGAGGGAGCGACCAAGGCCATCGACCGCTGCTCACCGGCCGGACAGCCGCTAAGGCCGGCCCCTTGCCCCGCGCGATCAAGCATGTGTGGACATCAAAGCCGGCGGAGGGGCACCGGGCCGGAGGATGGGACCATGTTGTTGGGGTGGTAGGCGTGGTGGGGCTCAAGGCCGGGAGGTGCGGGGAAGGTGGTGCATCGGCCGGAACGGACGGCGAGGGGGATGGGGATGGAGAGCTTGGGGAGTTCGGCGGTGGCGAGGGAGGGGGGTAGCGCGCTCTGCCCATGGCACCCGAGAAGGGCACAGGGCGGACTGCGCGGCGCATGGAAGGCGTGGCGACGGTGGGTGCATGGCGACGAGGTGGGCGAGGCGCACGCGAGCGGCATCTGCGCTTGCGAGTGCGGTGACCGGATAAGGAGTGAAGCAGGCAGCGCACTTCGGATCCCGGGCAGTTTCACGACTTTTGTGATCTGTGGGCAAGGCCGGAAGCAGCCGCGAGAGGAGGTGATGGGCTTGGGGTTCTTTGCTGGGAGGTCTTGGAGCCGCCGGGAGCGGCGGCCTCAAGATAGGTTTTAGGGCTTTGGTGAGGGCTGCGGGTGGAGGGAGAGAAATCCCCCAGCAGTTGATCCCGAGTCAATGAAGGCAAAGGTGCCGTCGGTGGCGACATGACCCGCATTAGCTCCGGGCATGGCGACAGTGAACCCTTCGGGGGATCAGCAGTATTTAAGGCAGCGTGCGTGGGATCAGAGCGACGTGCGTGATCAAAGCTGAGGCCATGCACAATCTTATCACAGTGAACGTTGGCAGCAAATACCGACTTGTCTCGAGCCCAGCGAGGAGCAGTGGCGCGTTTGAGAAAGTTGTTTGAGGCACCCAGCTGTAAAGACGAGACGTTGGGCAGCTGGGAAATAACTGCGTCTTCAACCTCCGTCCCGGGAGGAGGCCGCATGGCGCCGCAACCTCGAGGGACGGGTGAAGCGCAAGAACCGAGGACCCGAGACGCATCCAACCAAGAACGACCAGCACGTTTGCAATGTTTTGGCACGACACACGCCTGCCGTACGTCCTCCTTGCGCCGCACAGCTTCCTGCCGGTTGAAAACAGCAGTAAGGTCACTGCTGCCGATGGCATTTGTCTGTACCAGTGCACTGCAATCAAAAGTCCAAGTGGATTGGCCTGAGATGCCAATTACTGATCTGAAATATTCAGTCAGCCGCCCTGCACTTTCGCCCTCGATGATTGGTGACTTGCACCCCCTCAACCGACTTGCACCCCCCTGCAATGTCTCCTCGGTCGTGGCAAACCGCCGGCCGCACGCCGTCCTCCTGCGCGCACGATCGCGCCGCCTGCCGTACGCTCACGCGCGCGGCCATCGGCAATCGATCCCAACGGATGCGATGGCTACTGGGCGCCGGCTGCGCATCCTCCTCGGTCGCGCCCGCCTCCGACGGGCACGTCGCGGCCACCTCGCCGCCTGCGCGTCCCGCGGCGTGGGTGATCCCCGCGGCTGCACGACATGTGTGATCCCCGCGACGTCCGGTGCACAGCCATGGCGCGCCACCGCAACTCCTCGTGGCGCGAGTCGAACACGAGCACGGGGCTCACAGTCCCACGTTGCGCCAGCACCGCGAAGCCGCCGTGCGCTCACGCAGTCGAGGAGAGGGAGAAGATCTTCGCAGGAGGTGTTTGAATTCTGTAGGATTGACAGTGGACTGGACTGCGGACGTGGACTCTGATTTGGTTCCGTGATTGCAGGCTATTTCCTTGCTATCTGACGTGAGATTGAAATTTGAATTTCCTTGCAGGCGTCAGAAGCGGCCGCCCGACACCTGGTAAGCACCGTGATTATAAGAGGTAGATAACGCTCATAAACCCTATATATCCTACCTTCTAAGCACCTTTCGGAAGACTAATCCGGTAGATTTTGAAGTAAAAGTTACCACGGATGTCTCATTGTCTATGGGCATGTCACATATTAATGAAAAAATTAATGTCATTATAAATTTAGAAAAAAAAATGTGAGTACAGTAAAGTGAGGACATGGCTGTCGACAAAATAACCCAAGTTCGCATATAAGTATATGAAAAAAGGTTTACCGTGAATATTGTTTTGTTGGTCACAACTATATAGAGTCTAGACGATGCTTCACACTAGAGACTCGAGATTTGGTGACAAAGTTCGGTCAAAAGCCTACATCTTTAGAGTATGCTTATGTTTGCTCCTCCTCAAAACCGCGAAATCGATCGCCCAGGCACCAAAGCAGCTATCACGCGCCCACGAGCTTGTTGCCACGTGGTCGTGACTCGTGTTGCCTCTCACCTTCTTTGTTACAAGTGCATCCTCCTCTCCATTTTAATTTGTGGGAAGGCTAGGTTACAATTGTCCAACACTTAGCTCTACCTCACTCCCTACCGGTAGTTACAACATAAGTCCAATGCGACCATTTCATACAAAAAAATGACAAGTTTGTCAACAATCTCCACCTTGATGAATATTCACGAACTAGCTTGAAGCTTGTCATGGGAACCACCGCGGACTCTGGACTAATTAGTTGACGGCTTTGCCACTTAATGAAGAGCAACCTAATAAGTTCGAGACTTGGCACAATCCAGAGGTTCATATTGCACTTTCAATGCAGTCTCGATTTTAGAAGGAAAACATAGATTCTTCGCATGGCTTCTGATACAAGAAAAAAAAAATGATGGCCGATCATCTAGCGACGATGTTGTAGCCATGCAATCCAATATTCTGTTTCCTCTATGACCAGCAGGAGCAGGAACTACACACTTCACTTTGTGCGTGCTATGTATCCCTCTGTTTTAGATTATGCGTATTTTAACTTTTTTGATACATTCATAATGCTATGCATCTAGATATAATAATAATATGTCTAGATATATAGCAAAACGGATGAATCAAATAAGTCAAAGCAGCTTATAACTCAAAAGGTATGTCTGAACACATAACAAAATGGATCAAACAAAATTCAAAGCGACTTATAATTTGCAAGGGATGGAGTACTTAGAAAAACTAGAACGTAGTACAGTTTGGAACGGTTGGAGTATACTAGCTATATATTAAAAAGAGTAAACCTCAGATTGTTACATCATGATTTCTCATTATATACCATACGATATGCATGTACAATATTTCACTTACTACTTACTACAGCTTACAACAGGCCGCTTGCAAGCTAGTCCAGCTGCCAGACATTACAATTGACACGTCACCACACAACACACAAACACTATCCTACCAAAGGGCAGCAGGCCAACCTGTAGAGAATGCGTGTTGCCCGTCAATTTTCTTGCATATATATACAACATAGCTCTACATCTCGCAGTTCAGGTTCATGCATACCATCTAGCTGACTGATTCTGGCATCTAATCGAATCAACTTATCAGGCTGCCGAAAAGAAAAGAAAGACGCAGCAGTAGTTGAGGTACTTATCAAGCTTAATTAGCTTCAGACGTCCGTGCGTGCGTCCGCACTACACGTCTTATTCACACACGCCAGGGCCAGGCACCGGGCGACGACGACAGCAGCTATAGAGGCAGCTGTCGCAGCCGTGACAAGGAACCTCCTGAAGACGGACGTATCGTTCGCCTCCTGGGAACACAGCGGCAGCTCTCGCATGGATCGACGCCACGCCGAGGAAGAAGGCCGCCGACGTGAACACGGCGGAGGCGATAACGTAGAACGGCGGTGTTTCGCTGGTGCCGGTGACCGTCACGATGATCCACCCAGAGGGCTTGGCCAAATGCAAGGTTGACGAGAACCATGGCCAAAACAGAGTAGCCGTCCATTAGGGTCTGCAACTTTATTCACTTCTTATTAGGCTTATGCACGCCAGAAAAAGCAGAGGAATCGCTTGTTGATTATTGCAGAGTCGGAATACCAACAATAAGGGTGTGGGAGGACTGGAGGAGGGCAGGAGGAATTCAGTCGCAGATATATATACACGTAGGGTTGGTACTGTAGGGCGTGCCCGACCAGGGACCAATGGGATGGAGGAGAGGAAATATATTGATGCAATGTTTGTCTTTATTATGGCACCTGGGTACCGCGCCCGGAGTAAGAGTCATGGAACTGACAATGGAGGATCATTAGTGATGACAATGAAATTCCATGGTATTTTGTAATATGGTAAAGTATGAAGCCACTATATTTTATAAATGGCTTTCATTATCATAAGGTAGCATAGCAGGAAATAATTTACAAATAGCATGTAGTGTAGGATGTTTTAATAGTACTGGATCATATTTTTGGTACATTGGAGATGGTCCTAGGGCACTAAATTTCAGTACCTATACAAAAGAGCTAGAGGTAGTACGTAATTTGTATAAGATTAGTACCAAGTGGACTGCTGCTTCTGTTGGGGTTCGGCATACAAATATTGTCGATAATGACTACAGCCTTGCGTTGATGTGGAAAAGCTTTTGACACGGCAGAAATATTATAGAAGTGGACTTTGAGCTTCGTCTGTCTTCAACATAATTGGAGGAAGAATCACTCAGATTCCTAGTCATGTAAATGAAACAAAATTGAGTTAGCACAAAACAAAAGCATGCGTAAAACAAAATTTCACCCAACTGAAATGATGCAGCAGTCAATTAATGAACATATTAAGTTTAGACAAGGCTAGAAGGAAAATGCCAATTCACTTCCATATCCACAATGTTTGTCAATCGATACCTTCCCTACTGGGGTCTCTAAAATGCTCTTTGAGTTGTGTGATCTCCATATACTTCCGTCATCGAAAAATATTTCGTATGAACCTAACTCACCAAAATAACAAATGTCAAAATTATCTAATTAAGGTATTCCGTACAATGACGAATATGGTAGGAATTTGATATGGTCAAGGTACCTTCAAGTTTTCCTCGAGGAAATATGGAGTAGGGATTTACTTCCTCCTCGGAGTAGCAACTGCTACTGCGGTCTTTTCTTCCTGTATATCATTGGAAACCATAATGACCATATGATAACTAAATAGTCCCATATTAAACTTCAAGCAATTTCAGCCAACAAACCTCAAGTTTAACAGGCTTCTCCTTCTTTTTCATTGGTTTAGCATTATTTGCTTCTCTTTT
>JAENPR010001984.1:0-87766 GCA_018135685.1 Themeda triandra | reverse complement strand
GCCTAAGCTGTCCTCCCGCCCATCCCTCTACCGTTTGGCAGCCCTTCCTCCCCTAAACCCTTCTCTAAGCTGACTAGAGTTGAGGAAGAAGAGATGAAGAGTTGTAGAGAGAGGGCTTGCTACGTCGAACTGGCATTTTCTTCTTGTATCCAGCAAAATCAGACGCAGCAGCGTGAGCATGGCACATGGGAGGTGGAGCTTGGGGAGGCGTGTGACTTATGGAAAAGCAAAATTTCAGCGACTTCAAAGGAGTAATATCTATCAGCAGCTAGTGACTGACGCCGTCAATCATCTTCAACATTCTCACCTCCTACGTGCCTGCTCCGATGCACCTTACCCATGCCCCTTACTCCTCGTGCCCACACTCTCACTTGCTTTGCCGTCGCCCGCCTTTTCGCGTCCTCCTTGTCCTCACCTCACTATTGTCAAGCTGCCCCACGCCCGTAGCGCTAATGTTTCCCCGAGCTCCATGGCCACGAATCTAGCGAAACCCTAGCCGCAGCCGCCATCTTCCCCACCCTCCTTCCATATATGGCGCTGGCCATGGACGCCTCGGACATAGTGACCCGTCAACTTTGCTACCACCTAGAGCTAAGCAACGCTCTGCCATCCCACCGCCCTGCCACCCTTTCTCCCCAAACCCTTCTCTCTAAGCCGGCTAGAGTTGGGGAGGAAGAGAGGTAGAGTTGTAGGGAGGGTACGCCACAGTTACCTGCCATCTTCTTTGTCAACGGCATGGTCGGGGCGGGAGCCGCAGAGCACAACGCATGGGAGAGCGTGGGACGGCGGGTGACTTATGGAAAAGCAAAATTTCAGCAGACTAATGCTATGAGTCATCTTCAACTCCTGCGCCCCATCCATGCCCCACGACACGCCCCCACCTAGGCCTACTTTGCTCGATGCCCCACCGTGCCTTATTCATCCTCGTGTCCAACCATGCCCTTCTTCTCGCCAAGCATCTCGCCCTCCTCATTGTCCTCACCACCACCACCGTCAACCACCCCACCATAGCGCATGGCTAGGGTTTCACTGAGCTCTGTGCCTCAGCAGAGCTCTAGCAAAATCCTAACAGCAGCTGTCTTCTTCCCCTCCCCCCCTTCCTTTCGGGGCGCCCGGCCATGGACGCCTGACATGGTGGCCCAAACTGTCTCCTGCCGCCACACGGAGGCTAGGTCACCATCCCTTCCGCCTGGCCACTCTACCCCTCCCGCCCTCCAAAAACCCCTTCTCTCTAAGCCTGCTAGAGAGGGAGAGTTATATAGAGAGGGGCCGGCTGTGCCGATGGAACCTGCCATCTTCTTCTTTGTCCCATTTGACACGTCCAGGCTCAGGCCGCACATGGGAGGAGCGTGGGGAGGTGGGGTGACTTGAGTAAAGCAAAATTTCAGGCGACTGCAAAGGAGTAATTCTGTATTTTGGTACCTGAATTGGCTTGTATGCTGGATCTTGCAATGATTTCCTTCAGTTGGGGAAGGCACCTGATGCAGGCACAGCTGTCTTCAGGCAACTCTAAACGGTAGTCTCTGACAGCAGCAACAACGACCTGCGAAATTCTTGTTAGGGGCTCCCTTCCACTCTCTGATACCTGTAAACCTTCCTACCGCCGATGAACACGGCAAGTCCAGACAGCATGAGCGCTGTCGGGATCGCAAACCCGACTCCCCACCCAATGTTGTCCTGCACCCAGACTACCACAGTCGCAGACAACAGGGAGCCGATGTTGACGGAGAAGTAGTACCAGTTGAAGAAGGAACCCGGTCACCGCTCCACTGCATCAGACGCGTCAAACTGATCGGCACCGAGCGCACTGACACATGGCTTAATTCCACCATTGCCGAGAGCAATAAGGTAGAGGCCCAGGTACGCAGTGAGGCGGTGTATGCCACGGTTGTAGGACACGCCCATCAGCAGTGGAAGAAGAGCTGAACCAGTCAGGATCATCCCCTGGAATTGTGGCAATTGGCAACAGAACAGAGTATTTCAGGAGTTCCAAACAAACGGAGCATGCATTCTTGCAACTTAGTGGTACATTGCTTATGGTATGTATGTAACTTACAATGACGTATACGGAGAGGAAGATTACTATTGTCCAAAGTACCCCAGAATGTGTCAGCCAAGAAAGCGCCAATGAGCGGTGTGAAGAATGAAGTCCCAATCCAGGTTGACACAGTCGTCGCAGCATCGACGTTGCTCTCTTGGAGAACACCGTGAGGTATGTGACCAAGTTCTTTGCGGTCCCAAAGAAGGCCGCGGATTCAGTGAATTCAGCAGCTGATTAAGGCAGCACAGCTGATTAAGGCTAGTTTAAACAAGGAACACAAAGTTCTTGTAGTGGAGCATGGTACCTATAATAAAGAAGCATGCCTTCCATTTCCAGTTGTCTGCTTCCGAGCCGAAGATTGCTTGTCAACCGTCCCGTCGCAAGTAAATTCAGAAGTTTCATCCTGAAGGGGAGACCCAGAAGGATGTCTGTTATACTGAACTTTTACATCCTAGCTTTAGCGTAGGATTGCTAGGAGGAACAACAACTAAAAATATCTTGGCAAGAAACCATGTCGCATTTGGTATATGGTAAGGAGCTGGAAGATGTGTCACCTGTAGGGGCAGGTGATGGATCAGTGGCCTCTCCTCATCTTGTGCATCCATCAGATCGATCACGGTGGAATCAGCGATGGCGTCCAAAGAATCCAGCTGAAGGAGATCGACCAGCTTGGCAGTCCTACACCTCAAAGACCACCGCCTGTGGCCAAACACTATGCAAAGAGGATAATAAATCACTCTGCAAAGAGCATGAATCAGCTTGGAGTAGGCGGTACTCTAGTATATGCCTCTATCGCAGTGCTTCCTATCATTTCCAGTATCAGTAAGGGAATATAAGAGAGATTTGGTTCAGTCGCGCAGCTACTCTTTGTGTGCCTCCCAGCAGTAGAATTAGGGCATTCAGAAAGGAAAAGGAACTTCTGGCATGTCATTAGCAAAGAAAAAAAAAGACATACAGGTGGGGCGCCCACAGACAGAGAGAGAGAGATACTTGAATCCTGATGATAGGGGATAGAGAGAGACAGAACAAGGGAGGCGTTCACGGTACTGAGTGAGTAGCGAGTGAAACAGCAGCGTGGACAAGTGGTAGCCGAGTACCCTACCTACTTCCGTACCTGTTAAAGGATGGTTGATTAAATTGGCAACTAAGAGCATCTCAAACGGTTTCTACAAAACAATTTGGTAAACTAAAAGTTTTTTTTACTTTGCCTTTTATTATCAGCTGGGTGAAGCCTCAAACACAATTAAGTTGTACATGCACGTCAAAGTTACATGCCACATCTCCATATCATGCAAAGCCCAAAAGAGCTTAGCTAGAGTGTGTGCTACCTTATTACAACTTCTGCTCACAAGGAAAGAAAATCTTGAAAGGCAAGTCTTGTCTATCCTCATGAAACGGAAATACTATGCTATTTCCTACAAAAGCTTTATCAGCTTCCCTTAAGCCCATTTTAAGTAGTGAAGTTAGAAAGGGAATTTGCTACACTCTTAGTAGAAGGCCCTGATATTGAGTTGTGTGAAGAACTCCCTCTATGAGCTCCCTCCCCATCTTCTCCTTCTTCACTTCCCGGAACATCAGGATTTGCTCCCAAATTGACGATTCATGATAAATAACTATTATTCTTTTAGGTTAACTATTTATTATTTTAAATTAGCCGCCATGGTGAAATTGCTAGACACGCTGCTCTTAGGAAGCAGTGCTCAAGCTAAGATCATTAATTTCTCGAAGAATTGGATCCATGATTGAGCGTTGGGTATCCAACTTATCGAAATGATAGTATTGTCCGAGTGTTTTTAAGTAGTAATAAAACACTATTATTAATCATATCACATGAAAATCTCACTAAGAGGCATTTAGTAGGAAAAGTTTATACTCCATTAGTCCTTTAATAAATCAATTCATAGAATCCGTACCAATCAAAAAAATTAAAGTTTAGCTAACTTTATATAAAAGAATAATAGCATCTATAACATAAAATGAGTACCTTATGAAAAATATATTTTATAATAAATCTATTTGATACCATAAATCTTAATTTTTTCTAGAAATTTGGTTAATTTTAAAATTTAAGTTAGGGCAACTCTAAAAATCTACTTATTCAGAGATAGAGGGAGTACTAAATTTTGAATACCAAAACACTAGGAGAAACACATATCACTAGGAAAAATCTAAAATTCTGGTTGTGATATAGTTATGCAATCAGTCTCAATCGCAACCCACTAGCTAGTGCAAAGCAAACTTATGTGCGATAAAAAAAAGTTGGCAGCATACTTGTTGGCTCCTTTCAATAGTTTTTTCAAAGCATACTCGGTCTCCTCACATATAAGAAAAAATTACATCCAATCCCAAATTATTTCAAAATCTTCCTAACTATTTTTATAATCTTTTTCACTCTTGTACAATTATATCAGGAACTCTGTCCTATTTCTTTCACATCCTTCTACCTTAGATTAGCTAGCGTGCATGTATCCGTGCGACGGGGTTGTTTTGTTTCCAAGTGTCAAAATATTAGGAGGTGCGTTTAAGAGTTGTTGGATATGTGTTTTTCAATCTTGCCAAAAATCATATATTTGGATATTGTTTTGTGAACACTCTTGGAGATGCTTGAAATGAACAATACATCTATTGATCGTGATCAAACACTTTATGTGTGGTTTACCACACTTGTCATGTTAGTTGTTATAAATTATGTCTAGGAATAAACAGCCTGTAAATCAAAGATCTCTATAACGTGTTGTTAAACTGATAGTACAAGCACCAAACAAGATGTCACCATCGAACCTACCGCTTCATAAGCTGAGATTTGCTCTCGCCTCACGGGATTGTCGTGTGTGACAATGTGTCACTACTACTATCCACAGAATAGGAACCACAGCAGCCTCTAGAGATATTATGCCCATGTGGGTGGTAGGTGCTGCCCATGGAATTGATTGATTAGTAGTATTACCAAGACGACAAATGGGTGGACGGATGCATTTATTTATGTGACAGCGCACAGCAGGTCGTTACATTATTAGCTTCGATACTCAATTACAACCACTAAATAGGATTAAGTCAAATATCAAGTTTAGAAAATTATATATGTTGATGTCAAATAGAGATTCAGATCACACACAAGCAAGGGCTAGCATGTCAACAGTTGACAATGAATCTTGATCGCAGCATGTAAAGTAGGAATGAACGAGGTACCTTGGGTTCTCGGCTCCATGTTTATATAGGAGTGGAAACAGCCTCCATTAGGCATATTACAAGAGTTGGTCAGGATTACAACATCTACCTACTTGGCGTACAAGTAAGGAACTCATATACATGGTTGAGTCTGACCCAGACACAATATATCTTAACACCCTCTCTCAATCTCCACCGGCCACTAGATTAAGATTGTCTCTAAACTTAAGCAACTTAGCTAGCGGCAAAGGCTTTGTGAACCCATCAGCGAGCAGATCACTAGTGCCAATGTTTCTCACTTCTAACAACCTTTGAGTTACTCTTTCTCTCACAAAATGATAGTCTATCTCAATATGTTTTATTCTTGCATGAAACACAGGATTAGCCGTCAAATATGTAGCTCCAAGATTGTCACACCAAAGTCTCACCGAGGAGGATGTTGTATCTTGATTCTGTCAATAATCTCTGCACCCACATTATTTCAGCTGTGGCATCTGCCAAGGTCTTGTATTGAACCTTAGTGCTTGAGCGAGAAATAGTAGCTTGCTTTCTTGCACACTATGAGATAAGATTAGGATCAAGAAAGACAGCAAAACCACCTGTTGATCTCCGATCATCAACACTTTCCGCCCAATCAACATCAGTGAATGCGCTCACCAACATTGAGCTTGACCTTCTGGAGTGAAGTCCAAGTCCTGAAGTTCCATGTATATAACGAAGAAAATTAGGGTGCCAAATCATGAGAAAATTACTTCATGAAACATTTTTTGAGCTTGCAATATCTGTAGGGCGGCAGGGAAGTGATTCATCCATTTCGATAAAATAGTCCACAACCACAAAGACGTATTGACATCCTTGTGATTTGGGAAATGACCCCATGTAGTCAATTCCCTACACATTAAAGAGTTCTATTTGTAGATTGTTTGTGAGTGGCATCTCGTCACAAGTGTTGATGTTCCGTGCTTTTTGCATCTTTCACACCTTTACATGTAATCTTGTGTGTCCTTGTACACGGTTGATCAAGAGAACGTAGTTCCTGGAATCCCCAACTATTTCTAAATCATCTTAACCATTTGTCTCTGTTACATTTTCGTGAGGAACAGTGTCCTACTCCGTATTATTTTTCACTCGTTTCCACATTCCCAATTGCGGAAAGATTGAGAGTTTAGACACGGAGTTGTTGAAGCGAAGTTTAGAGTGGAGTTCGGAAACTCGGAGATATGCTCTAGGGACGGAGCTTGTCAATAATATGTGCTGCTGCTGTTGTTGCCTCTGTACCTGATGGAGCAATGCAGGAAGTGCAGCAGGTTCACCACGCCAAGAACAGCCATCAACCAAAAGAAATAGTCCAGGTGCCCTTTGTTCAGGTCGTCCGGGATCCACCCTGGTTTCCCATTGCGCATCGTGACGGCAGCGACGGCAGCGAGCACAGCAGAGTTGAAGTAGTTGCCGATGGCGACGGCGAGCTGTGCAATGGCCGTGCCAAGGCTCTTCATGCCATCCGGCGACTGATCGTAGCAGAACTCAAGGATGCCGATAGCCGCGAACACTTCCCCCGCGCCAAGCACGGCGAACGCCGGCGCCTGCCACATGATGCTCATCGACGGCTGCCTGTCCGGCTCTGCGTGCGTCAGCGACAACCGCCAGGCCTCCACCAGCGCTGCGTACACCATGCCGACCACGGACAGCGCGAGGCCACCGCCCAGCCGCTGCAGCTGTGACAGGCCCCGCTCCTTGCCTGTGGCGCGCCGGGCCAGCGGCACCAGCACTCTGTCGTAGATGGGTATGCAGACCATGACGCTGATGATGTCGAAGATGGCGAGGGACGCAGGCGGCACGGTGAACGGGCCGACGTGGTTGTTCATGGCCGCGCCCTGCTCGATGAGCGTGGACGACATCTGGGTGGTGACCGCGAAGAAGAGCACCATGGACACCCACACAGGGAACATCCGGAGCAGCATTTTCAGTTCCTCAACCTGGGACACCGTGCAGAGCCTCCATGGGCTTGTGGCTCCTTTGTTGCCGAAGGAGGTAGGTACAATGGCAGCCTTGTCAAGGAACCTGGATAGGAATTCATGTGATTATATCTATTTCAGGCATTTGGCTGTTTCACAGTTTTCAGATGATATAATAATAACAATATAAATTTTTCTCCATCGGCAAAGAAAAGCAGCTTAAGTTTGGTCAAAACTATAGAAAAAAATTATAAAGATTAATGACATAAAATAGGTATCCTACGAAAATATAATTATTAAAGAATCTATTGTACTTAGTTGACATCCTAATTTTTATTACCTTATCATCTAAATTTGGTCAAAATTAAAATACTTTGATTTTCTAAGAATTTTAAAATAACTTTAATTTAAAACGGAGGGAGTAGTTAACAGGACAGATCACCAATTCTATTTACCTGAATTGGCTTGTATGCTGGATCTTGCAATGGTTTCCTTCAGTTGGGGAAGGCACCTGATGCAGGGCAGAGCTGTCTTCAGGCAAGACCAAATGGTAGTTCCTGACAGCAGCAACAAGCACCTGCAAGACTCTTGTCAGAGGGCTCCCTTCTACTCTCTGGTACCTGTAAACCTTCCTACCGCCGATGAACACGGCAAGTCCACACAGCATGAAGGCCGTCGGGATCGCAAATCCGACTCCCCACCCAACGTTGTCCTGCACCCAGACAACCACAATCGCGGACAGCAGGGAGCCAATGTTGACAGAGAAGTAGTACCAGTTGAAGAAGGACCCCTTGGTCACCCGCTCCACTGGGTCAGACGCGTCAAACTGATCGGCACCGAGCGCACACACACATGGCTTAATTCCACCACTGCCGAGAGCGACAAGATACAGGCCCAGGTACGCGGTGAGGCGTTGAATGCCACGGTTGTAGGACAAGTCCATCAGCAGTGGAAGAAGAGCTGAACCAGTCAGGATCACCATCCCCTGGCAATGGCAACACAACAGAGTCGGAGCATGCTCTGCTTGATCGCAACTTAACAGTACAATGTGCTCATCGTTTGTAACTTACAGTGACGTATACCGAGAGGAAGATTACTATTGTCCAGTATCGACCCCAGAATGTGTCGGCCAAGAACGCTCCGATGAGCGGCGTGAAGAATGCGGTCCCAATCCAGGTGGACACAGTCGACGCAGCATCGACGTTGCTCTCGTTGAGAACACCGGTCAGGTAAGTGACCAAGTTCTTTGAGATTGCGAAGAAGGCCACGCATTCAGCGAATTCAGAACCTAATTCAGAACCTAGTTAATAATGATTGCACAAATGACACTCAGTTTGCTTAATATTATGACATAGATGGAACACAAAGTAAGCGATTGTTGTAGTAGCGCGGCGGTACCTAAAATAAAGAAGCATGCCTTCCAATTCCCAGTTGTCCGCTTCAGAGCAGGCAGATTGCTAATGTCAACCGTCCCGTCGCTAGTGAATTCAGAAGTTTCATCCTGAAATGATAAAAAAAAGTTTCATCCTGAAAGGGAGATTCGGAAGGAAGTCTGTTATGCTGAAATTTTACGTCATAGCTTTGGCATGTGATTGGTATAGAAGAGCAGCAACTAAAAGTATCTTTCTTTTTCGAAAGACAAAGAGCAACTAAAAGAATCTTGACAAGGAACGAGTATGTCACATTCTATATGGTAAGGAGGAGCTGGAACTATCACCTGTAGGGGCCGGTGATGGATCAGTGGCATCTCCTCATCTTGTGCATCCATGGCACTGGCTCAAATGGATTCAGCGAGCGACGGCGTCCAAGAAAATCCGACTGAAGGAGATAAGGTTGCAGCAGCACACCTAAGTTCCTCCGCTGGTGCCTGGTGGCCAAACAAGGACATAATAAGAACAAACAAACGACAAGGATGATGATGAGAAATGACATCCATTTACTTCCACATAAAACACTCTTGATTCCAATAATTTGAAGTATGATTAAGGGAATAGAACTTATATTAAGAGAGATTAATTCAATCTTCAGCCCCGCAGAGCAATAGAAAAAGAAGGCACAGAGCAAGCGCAGAGAGAAAAGAGAGACCTGATGATGGCTGCGGCCATGTGCCCATGTTTGGTGGTAGAGGATGAGCCGAGCAAAGGAGGGGGTCACGGTGGAGCTGAAGCAGGAGAAAAGGCTCCACGGTTAGGAAGTAGCGAGTGAAACAGCAGCACTGCTACGGATGAGCCATAGCCGAATGCGGAATACCCACCTATTGAGGCGGAGCTTGCCACGGTGGAGGATTGTCGGAGGTCGAGGAAATTCCTGCATATATATAAATATGTTTGTCTGTTGTAACGGAAAAAAAATCTACCAAACATGTGATTAACGTGGATATGACAGTTATGGCATCTATAATATAAGTTAATGTTGATGGTAATATGATAGAATATGTATCAAGTTCAAATTCAACCTCGAGAGGTTTTTAGCTCCAAAACACCAAAATTTTCTCCAACAATGTATTTCCTTTTGAGATATAATGGAAATAGGGCAATGTGTCCTCATGCGGCAAAAAAGAAAAAACCAAAATTTTGAGATAAATATATCGTCATTTCAATTTTTCACACTATCTAATGTATCCCTCAGGCACCTCTTTCTAAACTGTCCTTTTGCTACTCAATGCTGGGGAAGAATTGGAGTGATCATCGATCATACTCTAGACCCCTTTCAATGCTTACAGAGCATCAGGGCTCAGCTAGCAGTTCCGTTCTTCATGGAGATAATAATCCTTATGACTTGGTCCATCTAGAAAGCAAGAAACGACTGTATCTTCAGGCAAATTAACCCGCATCCAAACCAGACGACTTCTCACTTCAAGGAAGAAATGAGATGGCTGCTTTACAGAGCACGAAGAAGCTACTCACCTCAGTTAGACCAATGGATTGCAAATCTTCAGTAGCTTTATGCCTGGCGGTTTTGGCCATGGTCTTCTTTTTAACCTTCTTTGTTTCCTAAGCTGTCTAGCCCTTGTAACTCCTAGTTCCTGTTAGGCTTTTCTTTTGTTTCTTTTACCTTTTTTCCTGTAATGTTCTTGGAATTTCTTCTTTCTTTAATAAAATCACTGCAGGGGTGCAAACCGCTCCAGTTCCTTTCAAAAAAAAAAACACTATCTAATGTTGCGACTATTAAATAATGATCTCTGTGATTTTCTCTGAGGACCCATAAAATATGTAACTATAATATCTGATTAAAGTCAGCAAGGAATATAGTTGCCGATGTGTGCCGAGGGTTGATTTGTGCGTCAATGATTATGACAAGAGAGCTCTCTCAATTTCCACATGGCAATCATTATTGATGATTCTAGAGAAACATTTAATTACACTGGATTTGATAATAAAATGTAGACAACAATCAAACTGATCGAGATTTAGTTCATGCTTTGATTACTCAGACCAATGGTTGATTCATATTTAATACTAAGATTAAGTTTTGTTTCTAATCAAAACTACATCAATAACCTCAGAAAATCTTTCTTAAGAAAAAACAATTATGACCAACTAAACAGAAAAAATCGGAAACAATCGTGGATCTGTAGCGCGGCCAATGAATTAAAGAGCGATCCGGACTCTGAGGGCACTAACAATTCACGCCGTCTTAAAAATGGAGACACACTCTCGCCGTGGTGGTTTTGTTCCGCCAGACGCCAGTCATCATCAACTGTACAAATTAATCCCATCACAGCAGACAGCGTTGGTGTGTTGGTTAGAGTGTTTTTTTCCTTGACTGATTCATCGAACCTGTTCAGCCAAGTTTTTTAATCTTTGACTTTACAATACATGCATGGAGTTTTGTATTTCACTGACAAGTTAATCTAATACTCACATAGCCTGCGTCATCTTCCTCCCCAACATCTCCATCACGACAAAAACGTGACACCGGCACCCACAAAATAGCATGGCTGCTCCGTTGAATGAGGTAAAATTACAGAGACCATAAACAAGATTGAAATGTTCTGCATAGAGACAACATTTGGAATCGAATCTCAATTCTGTGTCAGCACCGGATCTCAAAGGAATCGGTCCAGACATGCCACGAGTGGGGTTTGGTTGTTTATTAGTAACAGAAGATACTACTTGCATTCGAGTACAACTATAGTAGCAATAATAATTGAGTTTGTTTTTGTTTCGTCCTTTTGTTTGGTAGCACAGTATTAGAGTTCTTAATCGTGGCCAACACCAGTGCTCAAAAGCAAAAGAGAGGAGAAACATCCAAAGAAAAGACACGAAATAATTACTACTAGGACTAGCGACTAGCACAAGTACTACCAAACAAACAAGAGGACGCGTCACCCAACGTTCCATTTGCAACGACACGGAAGGTCGGCTTGGGATTGCATTGTCGATAGGGATTTGGTTGATTGATGAGTACCACCAGACGGCAAATGGGTGGCGTCAGATGCATTTGTCTGACACAACAGCAGGCCTGATCAGTGAGTACTACTACTATGACAAATCGCGCACTCCGCAAAATATGCTACGCTACGACGAAATGGTGCCCGGCCCGCAAATCTTTTAATGAAATGCAGTCAAGCACTCCCTCCATCTAAATTTAATTTTCCAGAAGTTCAAATTGTTTTAGCTTTCTCTCTTCTCTGTTTTGATGCTGAGAACAGTATAATCCACATTCATCCTCATAAAATTTTATTTTATTCTACGAGACTTTTATCATTTTTCTCTTTATTTATACTTGCCATGTCAGCTTATTTATAATGCTCATGGTACTCTCACAAAGCTTGTATTCAGACAGGCCTTAGACGTCTTAGCAAAATTTGGTTTTCCAAATGTCTAAATTATTTTAGCTTTCTCTCTCATGTTTTGCTGAGTTTTCAATACTTGGGATTCTAGTACCCTAGCCAACGGTAAAAATAATTCACTGATAGTTTGTAACAAATCTTCAGTGAGAAAATGTGTCCCCTCTTCTTTTGGTATTTGAAACAAGACTACTACAATAGCCTTCTTAGAGCAACTCCAACCCACCTCCTAAACAGGTCCCTATTCCAGATTTAGGGACTTGATTTAAAAAAATTCAGTCCAACCCACCTCCTACTTGGGCTCCCATTTTAGGAGGCCTCTCCAAATCCTCTATATACGAATCTTGCACCAAACCGCGGGCGCCCAATAGGGCCACGTCGCCCGCTAAGCCTCGAGCCATCGGATCAAGCCACTGAACAATATGAATTGTCCGATCGTGGTTATAGCGGGCCTCCTACCCGTTGAACCGTCAACTCGAAACTTCACGAACCCACTCACATGCGACACCTCCATCCTCCCGACGCTGACGCCGCACGCCATTCCCGGCCATCCGGCGTGGGTGAGGGCCCCAGCGGCCCCGGCGACCCCGACGCAGGCGGTGTGCAGGCACGGCAACCCGGCGACCTCGGCTCGAGCGGGGTATGGGCGTGGCAGCTGCGGCCAGCTGCACAAGCACGGCAGCCTCAGCGTTGGGTGTTTGGCGTTCGGCACGAGCACGAGCACGGGCGTTCGGCTCGGGCGCGCACAGCCTCGGCGCCCTACGGGCCCCCTCCCATGGCGACCCTGCACCTTCTCCCTGCCACTTGGGCACGCACGACAAAGCCGGTGGAGCAGCACGGGCCAGCACTCCAGCAGACGGAGCAGCCACCGACGCCCTGCAGCTCTTCGCGGGCGCGGGGGCGCCGGACGCGCGCCCAGGGCGTCGGACGCGTCCGGCGCCGTGTCGGGCAAAAACCGACTCCGTTATGAGTCGGTTTTTGGTAAGTTTTGGCTTGGGAAACGTGAGCAACGAGTTTTGGGATTGTTTCCTATTGGGATAAGACCACCCCCTATATATATGAGGGGATCACGGCCGATTGATCCCATCTATCAATCGAATCATCAAACTACAACAAAACTATCTCCTTTGCCCTAATTCTCTCCTCAACCCCTCTAGTTGTTGTTCGGCGGCTCTCTCCGCGAGTTCCGTTGGCATCCTAGGCGCCATCCGCTGGTGCTAGGAGATCCTCCACGTGCTCATCCCCGACGGATCCTTCCGGGAGCGAGTTCGGGAGCTTTTTCCGGTCATCTTCAAGCTCTACATCGGCCTACCGGTCTCTAGATCGGTTTTGGCCGGTTACGCTTCGAAGGTGCCGCGTTTGCAGGTCGCTTAGGGCTACCTCGAGGCGTCCAAGGCCCGTGTGGTGTGTAGGCGCCGGGAGCAATCTTGGTGTCAACACAATGCATACAACCTCTCAATGAGAAGTGCAGAAAAGGTAAATTTCAGCATCTGAACATCTAGCGCAGTAGGTAATGTAGTGACTACTCCTTCACTACATGGATTTCATTCAGGCATTCACACTGACAAAGAGATGAGCAGCAGGGAAGACATGAGCAGGCATAGAACCAAACAACGGCGGTGAACGGAGGGGGAGGACGGGAGAGGCCCAGGAAGATTCCTCACCACGGGGCGGTTCTCGTCGAGGTTATCTTGCCGGCGGTGAAGCGACGGCGGCGGAGATCGACGCGGCAGAGCACCAAGCTCGGGTGACGGCGGCGCGGGGGCGGGGCGCCGGGGAGCGGCCGTGCGGAGCGATTTTTCTTTTTTCTTTTTTTTTTTTTTTTTTTTTTTTTTTAGATTAGTAGGGTCTTTGGGTTGGAGTTGGATGCAAGTTTGGGCCCTATTTTTTTTAATCCAACCCTGCAAATAGAGTTTTAGGGGCCCAATTTGAGGACTTGGGCTGGAGTTGCTCTTAGAACTTGTCCAAATAAACAAGACATTTAAAGGTGTGAAAGACAACGATCTAGGCCACAATCGTCGGTGAAAATTTTGTGCTATACATAGTCTTCTTTGGTATTTCAAAGAATAGTACTATACGTAGTCTTCTTGGACCTTGTCCAAGTAAATAAGAATACATGCAAAGTTGTCACACATTTTTACAAGACCATTTACAAATGCGGTATATGAGGGAGCAAGGCTCTACAATTATCCCAAGGTATTTTGTACCTGCTGCTGATCGTTTAATTTATGGCATAGAGGTAGGAAAAACATTTCGAAATTGAGGAGTTCCGCCACGAGCAAGGCGGTCAACAAATGTAGCCGGATGTATTCTCTCACTGGTGTCATAAACTAAGCACGGAGCTTGTCAAGAATATGTGTTGTTCTTGTTGCTTCCGTACTTGCTGGAGCAGTGCAGGAAGTGCAGCAGGTTCACCACGCCGAGAACAGCCATCAGCCAGAAGAAATAGTCCAGATGCCCCATGTCCAGGTCGTCGGGGATCCACCCTGGTTTCCCATTGCGCGTCGTGACGGCGGCGACGGCAGCGAGCACGGCAGAGTTGAGGTAGTTGCCGGCTGCGATGGCGAGCTGCGCAATGGCCGTGCCAAGGCTCTTCGTGCCATCCGGCGACTGATCGTAGAAGAACTCGAGGATGCCGATGGCAGTGAACACCTCCCCCACGCCGAGCACCGCGAACGCCGGCGCCTGCCACATGATGCTCATCGACGGCTGCCTGCTACGGGCGAGAGACAAGCGCCTGCCCTCAACCAGCGCGGCGTACACCATGCCGGCCACGGACAACCCGAGGCCGACGCCCAGCCGCTGCAGCTGTGATAGGCCCCGCACTTTGCCCGTGGCCTGCCGGGCAAGAGGCACCAGCACGGTGTCGTAGATGGGGACGAAGACCATGACGGCAATCACGTCGAAGGTGGCGAGGGACGCAGGCGGAACTGTAAACCAGCCGACGTGGTTGTCCATAGTTGCGCCCTGCTCGATGAACGTGGACGACATCTGGGCGGTGGCGGCAAAGAAGAGCACCATGGACGCCCACACGGGGAACATCCGGAGCAGCATCTTCAGCTCCTCAACTTGCGACACCGTGCAAAGCCTCCATGGACTCGTTGCATTTTGAGCTTTCTCGCTGGAGGATGGCGCTACAATGGCAGCCTTGTCAAAGAACCTGTAAAAGGTGTAATTTTTGTTGTGTTTTGTGTGATGTGTTAGTACTCCCTCATTCCATCAAAGAATGCAACTATATAGAATCGTGCTGGTCAATTTGTCTTAAGTTTCACCAAATTCATAGCAAATACTAGTAGCTTGTTTATTATAAAAATATATTCTATACTAACATAATGGTAATTATTTTGTATTAAGAATGTTAGTACCTTTTTTATAAGTTCGGTCAAAGTTCGAATAGTTTGATTTCTCGTCAAGTAAGAATTCTATGCTTTTATGGATGGAGGGACAAGATTATAAAGTAAGACAACCAAAACTATTATGAAATGTTACAGTACCACTATTCTAATGACTCTCGAGCATCCCAAACAGATCCACTTTCATTTTTGTTCTTAAAATTTGCAATAGGTAATTCAGAAAACAGAGTATAAAAGTGCTGCTGTGGTGGATTGAGGTAATCTCGAACAATTTCATTAAGTAGACGACAGCATCTCTAGCGGTGCTATTCAAATCAGAGACCCTATTTATTTAATTGGGTAGTAACCTACTTCAGTACCACTTATTTTTTATTATTGTTTTCTTCAGGAACAATCTCCCAAAACTATTATAATAGAGAATGACATGTGGAACCCACATAACATCCTCTTATGTTCTTCTGGCAAATCCAGTATGTGCGATCCCGATGATAGCTTGTAATTTTGGCAAAATTAAACTTTGCTATGAGATATTACTTTGTAATTTTTTGCTTGCCTAGGAGCTTACTAGTCTGTACCAGTGTACCTACCTATCTGTAGTATAGCTTGTCTTAGGCTGAAGAATGTTAGCTGCAAGTACTAGGTTCTTTAGTTCTCATTCACATTTTCGTTTGAAACTTGAGTGTATGGTTATTTTAACTTTGCATATAATGGTGAGCTGCTGGGACTCAGGCAAGGATGCTGTCATGGAGTACTCTTCAGTCTTCAAGACTTTAATTCATTTAGATTTCTTCACGGCCCTAGCACAGTGTATTCTTTCTTCACAACTTTATTGGCCTATTTGGATGGAATTGAAATTTTGAATCTCGTATTCAATGAGTTAAGGAAAATAGTAATACTAAATAATGTCTTCATGTATGTTCAAAAAAAAATAATGTCTTCATGTTATTCGCAAAAAAAAGGCAGTTTCTTCATGTTGTGTGAATTTATTTGTTGGTCTGGATCGGATGTATACAAAGACCGTACAAAAAATTGTTATAGTGACTTCTCTAAGCAAATTAAGTCTCTGATGATACCCTTATCAGAGACACATTTTTCCTCTATGTGTCGCTGTATAAGGGTTGTCAGTGACACATTTTACTCTGTATCACTGCTTAAGGGTCATCAGTGACGTGTTTTAATGCATCACTATGTCCACATTGGAGACACAATACATGTGATGCGTATTTCTGCGTCACAAATGTTTGTCTTGCCGCGTCTCTAATATGAAAATCTGACATAGTGATAAACTGTAGTAGTGATGTCAACAAAGAATTTCCCATCGGTGGATAGCTCTCCAATCTGACCCTATGAGGAGAAAAATTCTCCATCCCGGTTACCTCAAAACACTAGTGGAGGATCTTCTGCTCCCATTCCTAACTCCGCTACAAAATACAATATTTAAGGAGCCAAAGTAAAGCAATGGTGACAAATCAATAAATTTAAATCAAACAAGCAATATTTCATATTATAAGAGATATCTAGTGAAGAGTTTAGTTTACTATTTATATCAGACTATGTGATGAGTTTTTTGTGAGATTTTAAGAAGCCCAAGGTCTAATTTAAGTTACAGCTTTTCGCAGGCTAAGTTGTGGGGAACGAGGACAGTTTCCAATTCCCATCCCCAGAGAATCCAAGGGGAACTAATTATCGAACTCTATAGGGATTAAGTTGTGTCATCCCATCCTCCAATACGGGAGTTCCCCGTGGGGAAAAATACTAGTAGCTGCACTAAAACTAAATAAGACTGCATCCACAAATAGCATGGTTCATAGATACAAAATTAATGGACGTCTACACTCAAATCTAAGAATTAACATGGTGATTTAATGGACGTCTACTCTCAATTCAATATGGTGAATTGAACTAACTCCCTCGTCTCGTCGTTGTTTTCATAAGATTCAATAAAAGATATTGTCCTATGATTCTCTAATCCTATGAACGTGTGTTAAGCTGAGCTCCTAAATTGTTGTACAATAATATGATGATAATCTAGGATCAGAGAGTGTCATTTATTTTCTCTATGTGGCATGGTTGTCCATTCATCATGAATAGACATATTTGGATCTTATTTGATTACCTGAACTGAGTTGTATGCTGAATCTTGCAATTTCCAGGCACCTCATGCAGAGCAGAGCAATCTTCAGGCAACTCCAAATGGTAGTTCCTCACAGCTGCAACAACCACCTGGGAGAACCTCGTGAGAGGACTCCCTTCCACTCTCTGGTACCTGATAACCTTCCGACCGGCGATGAGCAAGGGAAACCCAGATAGCATGAGTGCTGCCGGGATCGCAAACCCAACTCCCCACCCAATATTGTCCTGCACCCAGACGAGGCCGGTGCCAGATAGCAGTGAGCCAATGTTGACGGAGAAGTAGAACCAGTTGAAGAATGAGCCCTTCTTCACCCGCTCCACCGGGTCGGTTGCATCAAACTGATCAGCACCAAGGGCAGGAACACATGGTTTAATGCCACCGTTGCCGAGAGCGGTCAGGGAGAGGCCCAGGTATGTGGCGATACGATGAATGCCACGATTATAGGACGAGCCCATCAGCAGTGGGAGAAACGCTGATGCAGTCAGAATGAGCATTCCCTGACATAACAGAGTCATTCAATCTTTGAAATGGAGTAAGTGCATTGGTAATTTGGTATTGGCAGTAAGTAACTGCCTGCTTGCTATAACTTAGTAAAATGAAAGGAATGGCTCGCTTTAAACTTACAACTGCGTAAACAGAGAGGAAGGCCACTAGTGTCCAATATCGTCCCCAGAATGTGTCAGCCAAGAACGCTCCTATAAGCGGTGTGAAGAATGAAGTGCCAATCCAGGTGGACACGGTCGTCGCAGCATCGACGTTGCTCTCGTGGAGGACACCAGTGAGGTAGCTGACCAAGTTCTTTGTGATTGCGTAGACGGCCATACATTCAGTGAATTCAGCAGCTGATTATGGTGTATTCAGTTCAAAATCTTAGTGGGTTCTGTATGTTAAAGAATGAACACAGAGGAAGCAATTCTATTGGTGTAGTACCTAAAATAAAGAAGCATGCCCTCCAGTTCCCCGTGCTCCGTTTCGGAGCAGGCTGGTTGTTAATATCCACTGTCCCATCGCAAGTGAATTCTGAAATTCCATCCTGAACGGTAGAACCAGAAGAAAGTATGTTGGTCTAACTCTGTTAAGGTACCAAACAAAAGAACATTTGCACCGCCTAGAAGATAATCTATGTTGACAGGGGATAATATTTTAATGTTCTAGAAGATGTGTCACCTGTGTGGGCAAGTGATGAATCAGTGGGCTCTCCTCATCTTGTGTATCCATGGGAGCTTCTGGGTTTCAGGGAAGGCGTCAAGAGAATGCAACTGATGGAGGTCGATTGCCTCTACAAAATAGGATGGGCACCAGTTAACCACTATATTTTCCGAAGTAAACAGCACCATGATTACCACTGGAAAAATGAATTAATCATATCATGCATCGAATTTCTGTCTTTTTCTTAGATGGGCATCCACAGTCATCAAAAGTGAATCCTGTCATTCCCAGTTAAATAAGAGAATGTAGAAGAGATTGCTATTTCTATGTTCTATCCCATCGCATCTCCTTGACCTCACTATTTCCTAGCAAGAACATCCATGTACTTTCTTGTGCTTCTTGCAGCAATTGAAGTGTGCCATTCAAGAAGAAAAGAACTATATAAAAATGAGAGAGAGAGAGAGAGAGAGAGAGAGAGAGAGAGAGAGAGAGAGAGAGACCTGATTACTGGTGTGAACTGGTGAGCTAAGGAGGGGGCATGGTGGAGCAGACCCACCTTCAGGAGCAAATACTCGATCGGCGGAGCTCGAGGAATCACTCTTTCGCTATCCTTCACAGGAAAATAAAAGCTGCAATATTTTTTCCAGCTTTTACGCGTAGGCACAAAAGCACAGTGTTAAAGTCGATGGCGAAGAGGCGTTGATTGATTGATTTCATTCCTGCATCTTCTTCCTTGCGTTACCTAGGTGCAATCTCAAATTCTCAAAGAGATAATAATCACCCAGCACACAATGACACAAGACATGGACAGCAGGGACAGGGATGCCACACGCACAGGTCCATGTTTTTCACGTGCCGGGACTGATTAATTAGGGATTAGGATAGGAAACCATCGACATGGGAAGGACGGATGCATTTAGTTATGTTGACAACAATACAGCAGGACACACTACGCGGTAACTTGGAGAGCACACAAAAAACAAAGTACAGCTTGGTTTTTCTAAAATACATTACAACTTCCGGTAATCATAAAAAATTAATTAAGGAGTACTACCTTTAAAAAAATTAACATTCAAGTTTTATCCTATGGCAAACTACGTTACATTTGATGGAATTTATTAAATGTAGTATTTTCCATAAAATAAATAATTAAATATTGATGATCTTCTTTATAAACTTGAAACTTAAAATTGTTTGATTTCAGACAAATCTAAAATTACATTATTTTCTTATTGTTGGAAGGAGTTATGTTTTGATATGTGGTTTTAAATATAGTAGACTGTATTGTAGACTGTGTTTTGCTGCAAGGACCAAGTATGGCAGGATAGGGCTGTTTGGCCAGCCTGGGCATAGATACACCAAAAGCCAAAAACTAAACTGAACCACACCAAACCGAACCAAAATCTCGGGTTTTCTGGTTTTCGGTTTTGGTTTCGGTTTCAGCATCTGCACAGTAGGGTCATCTGGCTTGGGTTTTAGCCTGCAACCGAACCATTAAACTGAGGAACCGAGGTCTACCCAGCAGGCACGTCGCGTACTGGAGGTCGCTCACTGGCGAGAAAGAAGAGGAGAGGGCGCGTACTGGAGGTTGAGGAACAAGGACGCCGGGGGTCCACCGCCATATGCACGAGCTCAGAGCAGCCGCCACTAGGTGCGGGATGGGGGCACGCCGCCACCATTTCCGATCTCCGGGGAGGCCGCCGCCGTTTCTCAACTCCGGGGGTACCGCGACGCGCGAGCTCTAGGAGGTCGTCGTAGCACTATCCGGGGAGGTCGTCGTTGGGCGAGATCGGGGGGCGGAAGAGGAGGCATGGGGCATGACCAGTCTCGCCGGTGGAGGAACGCTCGGCGGCGCACGGCACGGGAAGGTGCGCGAGCCTTTGGCGGTTGCCATCGAGGGAACCGGATAAGAGCGGAAAAAGAAAAAAGACTAATAAATGGGCCCACTTGTCGGTGGCTCATCGCCAAACATAGTCCCTGCTAAAAAAACTAAACATAAAGTGGAGTGAAGACTATCCCACCCCACCTTACCCAGGCTTACTCTAGTACTAGTAGGCTAGACTCTAAGCATGTTGTGTATCAAATCATGCCTTCTCTTCTTTTTAGGACCAATGTCTTCTTAAGCATACGCCTACTCTAGTAGCCTAGACTCAAAGCATGTCATGGATCAAATCAGGCCTCCTTTTGCTAGCATAAGACCTTAGATCTGGTGCATGCCTCAGTCATCCTTGCCTCAACATTAGCCTTTGAAATCTAAAATCGAGGCAAAAATAAACGAGAATCACACAAAAACCCCTGGCTGTTTTAAAGATTGTCTAAGAATCGAGTGGTCAAAATAACCCTTTTTCAACTAGGAGCAGAATTCTCTAATACCACAACCTTGGCCTCGTGTTTCGACCAACATGGTCTGTTCTTCACCTTCGTAGACGTCTGGGAAAACCAATCGAGGAGTGACACAATGGGATTGTCTTAGGGTTGGCAAGGCCTCCTATAGCACTGACCATCTTGTGTGTGTGTGTGTGTGTGGGGGGGGGGGGGGACAGGGGGCATCTTTTCTTCAAATGCAGTTTGACACCGAAGCTCTGGCTACTGCTAGGGCTAGAGCTAGAAAGTGCCCAGTTGACTTCCATCCATTCAACTATAGAGGCAGTCAAACTGATCATAAAAGCAAGTGAATATAAGGAAGTACTGATGGTCATAGCACTATGTATACATGGTCGGAAAGGAACAAAATTAGAGAGGAATGGAAGCGATGAACACCAAAGCTCCTGGCTAGTTGTGTGGAACTATATGCAAAGGAGAATGCAACACCAACAGTTCATACAACCGGGGTGCAAGTTCGGCAACATGAACGCTAGAAAAAGCCACTAATAGACCATCTTAAACTGACCTGTGGTGCCTCTTTTCATCAAGAAGCTGGGGGTCGACAGCTGGGGTGCTATTATCCGTGATTCAGACAGGGATGTAGTGATCTCGGTGCGAGGAAGGGTTAATCGTCTTCTAAGCGCTTTCCAGACTGAGTTGATAGCCTGCCTCCAAGGGATTCAAATGGTTGTGAATTTGGGAATTGACCGACTCAATTGAAACTGACGCAAGGAAAATGTGCTGGCTATCAACTCAAGAAAGTATAACAACTCGTTTTGTGGCCATTTATTGATGGAGTCAAGTCATTAGTGAATTTAAGTTTTATTGAGTTTGAGTGTGTGTTTTTTTCGAAAGGACGGCAAAAGCTTTGCCGCAATTTCTATTAGACGAATAAAGGGAAAAAAAAGGCAAGCGCCAGCCCAGTTTTTTGACTGGAAATCGGGCCAGAAAAACCATACAAATATGGAGGATACCCTACTCCACCTGCGCAATTAGGTACCAAGTCAACTCAACCCACGCCACAACTAGCGCCCACTCTACTCGTTGCTTGGTCGGACTGGGACATCGACACAAGCCTCAACCCTCAACTCAATGCTTTGTCGAATTGGGACATCGACACAAGCCTCTAACCACGGTTGGATTGGGTCATCGACACGGGCTACCACTAACACTCGGTCAGATTGAGTCGTTGACACAAGCCTCTACTACACAACTCTTGGTCATAAAAACGACACTACTAGACCACTCGAGACAGCACAACAGCTAACTAACTAACTAACAACTCAACCAAACAAAACCTCCTCCACCACCGGCAGCACCCACCCAAACACGACGGCAGAAACGACGAAACAAATGACCCTGCCACGAGACATCCCAACCGAGTCACAAATCCCAAACGACACCTTCAAGAAGGTTACGACGTCCAAGTGCCGCCGTCGCTTGTCCAAGATGGACTGGGTTTTCACCCGAGGAGAGTGTCGGGGATGCGATGCCCTCAACAGGGGGAACAACACCCGCAGATGCCGCCATCGCCAGGCATTCGCCCAAAGAACCCACAACACCGACAACGGTCAAGAAACCGAGTCCCTACCAGACGCCAACGTCGTCGCTGCCAAGCCACCAGCCACGGCCACGCCGGGGGTCGACGCACCGGCCACACAAGCAGCCGCAGCTGCGCCAGCACCCCGCCAACCAGATTGCACACTGAAGGATGGCCTCCCGCCGCCATGCACGTCCACCAGCACACCATTAACGCTGAAGCCTCCGCCCTTATGACGACTGGCCCGCAACAGCAGCCAAGCACATAGGGGAAGGACAGCAAAGACGAAGGCCGCCCCCCAACGCCAGCATGAGCCCCGGCCACCGCCACAAAGTGGCCACCAACAAGAAGAATGAGGGGACAAGCAGAAAGGGAGGGAACCCCGCTGCTATCCCCTACGCCCGTGCCGGCACCATCTCCATCCTACTCCGCCGGTGAACCCCAACGGAGCCGTCGGCGAGCCACCAATGGAGAAGAGCAGCCCCAGCCGGGCACAGCAAGGCCAACAACACCACCACGGCACCGTCGCCCCGCCACCGCCACGGCCGGCCCCGCCACCATGGCAGGGCCGACGAAGCCGCTCCACCACCACAGCAGGGGCCCGACAGCAGCCCCCCTCAGCACCACTCAGTTGTCAGCCGCCAGCCGCCCCCACCACCGGAACGCGCAGCGAGCACCATCTCCACCCCAACCGTCGCTGCTACACCACCGAAGCACCACCACACCGCCGCTTTACCAGCACCACTGCCGCAGCACCACCACCCGCCCACCGCAACCGCGCCACCTCCACTGCCGGCCAGCCAAGCCCCAAGCACCACCACCACTGCAACTGCAACCACCATACTGCCACACAACCAAGCCGCCACCCCACCGCCATATCCGCACGCCGAGACGGCCTCCCCAAGCCGACGGGGAAGGCCATCACCACCGGACCTGTAGGCCGCCATCATCGTCGAAGACGCTCGCAGTAGCTAGGCCCCTACCCCATCCGCCCGCGAGCCGGCCGGATTCGGACAGACGGTGCCGAATCCGCCGCCCCACCACCGGACAAGACCACCGCCGTTGGAGCCGCGCGGCCCCCGCTTCGCCGTTCCGGCGCCGCACCGGGCCAACATGGGGCGGGAACCGCGAGCACGGGTAGCGCGCGCCGCTCCCGAAGCCGCTCCGCGCTAGCACTGTCGTGGGGCGACGAGTCCCCGCTCGTAGCCGCTGGATCCACACCCATGGCCACCGGATCTACGCTCCCTGCCGCCGGAACCACCCCGTCCCCGGCCACCGGAACAGAGGAAGGCGACCCTCCATGGAGGCACGAGCGCAGGGAGGAGGACATGAGAAACGGGAGCCTCGCTGCAGCCGTCCTTGCACCTGCGGGCTTGGCTGCGTGCTCGAGCGGCGACGAGGACAGGGAAGCCGGCGGCGCGGAGGCCCTCTGGTGGCGGCGACGGGGAGCCTCCCATGTCACCCCAGAGAGAGGAGCGATGCGGGGGCCAAGTTGCGTTGTTGTGGACTCTATTGGTTTCCGGTTCTTGTTTGAGTGTGTTTTTGTTCCTTGAAATTGTAATAGGATGAGCTAGCCGGGGTGGGATTTCTTTGTACTGAGGGTGATGAAGTCATCATAGATTTTATGCCCGAGTGTGTATCAGTCATGGTGGCTAACGATTTATTAGTGTATGAGTAATAAAATCCCCAAGTTAGAAAAAAACATCGAGAGACATGATAAACAAAAAGGATATAGAGGGTTAGGTGAGAAGGAGTTGTAGATATGTGTTTTTAAGCATTGGAAGATAGATTCCTCAATCAATGATGATCCTCTCGTTTATATTGCTAGGGTGGTCTTATTTCAATAGAAAACAACTTCAGGATGCGTCCTACGAGTTTTTTTGTGAAATTACGTTGCAAAACCGAGTTAGAGTCCAACAGGTCTTCAGAAACTGGCGAGGTCATCTTATTGTGCCATCTACAGGCAGTGGGTTTAGGGGTGCAGCCTTAGCTGCGTCCTCGTTCCTGTTTCTAGAATGGGTCTGAGAATAGAAACTTGGGATGTCATTTTATAACACGGAAACCTTCCCGTTTTTGAAACATAAAACATTGAAACATGAACATGGTTCAAGGATGCGGCTAGGCCAATTTTGGCACGATAGGCCCGAAAGCATCTCTTTATTGTACCATCTACTTAGGGCCTGTTTAGTTCCCTATTTTATCCCATAAATTCTGGATTTTGAATCAACATTTTGCAAAATGGAACTAAACACCATGCAAAATTTGTGGGAAAAAATAACTATTCCTCATTCTCCATTCTGGACTTTCGAGTCCGAAAAGCCCAAAAGTGCCACAACGCATCGTCCTCGCCCGCAGCCGAACCCCACCGTCCTCGCACAGCCGCTCCGTCCTTCCCGATCTCGCCTTAAAGCTCGCCCCCGTGGCGGCGAGTCGATGAGGCAGCGCCGGAGCAGGTGCTCCACGGCCGCCACGAGGTCGTCCTCGGCGGGCGCCCTCCGTGGCGCGGACGCGACGTTGCGGTCAAGCGCCGAGGGTCGTGGTGATGGTGCTGCCCTCGCGCCGGATCTCGTACTCAGCGCGCACAGTCGCGACTCGCGATGTACACCGGCGTGCACTCCTCCGTGAACCCGCAGCACTCGCACTTGGCCTTCTCAACCTCCATGGCGCGCACTCTACTTGCAGAAGCAACCGCGGCAGCTTCAGTTCGTGGCTGAGATGATGCAGACCAGCAGCAGCATCACGCTCACCCAGATGTAGGCCAGCAGCCACCGGATGCCCAGCACTGTGCTTTGCAAGCAAAGCAAATGTCCTCCTTTGGTTTGTCCCAAAAATTTGGCATGCAACTAAACAGGCCCCAAAAATTAGGCATTCTGTGTTTTGACATTTCTAAATATTCTGTATTTTGCATTTTGCATTGTAAATGGAACTAAACAGGCCCTTAAAAAAGTTGTAGAAAATTATATATCCTGTTTCAGATATATGCTTAAACTATAATTTATTATGATGAATCCAATTTTAAGGATCTAAACGGGAACTTATATTCATTGGTCAGTATTTTAGGTGTCAGCAATCAGTTTTCAGGCTTTTCAATATCTATGTTTACAAGTTGTACGGCATATTTTGGTTGCCGCACCCATGATTTAATCTGTTTTTGTGTCAGCTTTGCATTGCGTAATTTTCTCTATTTTCTAGTGGATCTTGAGGTCAAGAGTACCAACCTTGTACAAGCAAAGTGCAGACAGCTTCCTAGTTTTGTAGATGTTTTATTGTCGTGATGATCTCTGATGTTTTACTGTCGTGATTTTGAAGATTGACGCATTCATCTATGTCGCATACTAGCTGTGTTGTAATTTGTTACTGCTGCCTCTATATCCACTAGAGAAGTGCAAGAATTGCAACAGGTTCACCATGCCTAGAGCAGCCATCATCCAGAAGAAGTAATCCAGATGGCCCTGGTTGAGGTCGTCCGGGATCCACCCGGGCTTCTCGCCACGCGCCGTGGTGGCCTCGACGGCACTGAGCACGGCTGAGTTGAGGTAGCTCCCGGCCGCCACGGCGAGCTGCACGATGGCGTTGCCGAGGCTCTTCATGCCTTCCGGCGACTGATCGTAGAAAAACTCTAGGATGCCGATGGCCGCGAACACCTCTGCCGCGCCGAGCACCGCGAACGATGGCGCCTGCCACATGATGTTCATCGTCCTGCCGCTGCCGGCCCGCGCAAGGGCCAGCCTTCGCGCCTCGACAAGCGCCGCGTACACCATGCCGGCGACGGACAGCGCCAGGCCGACGCCGAGGCGCTGCAGCTGCGACAGGCCGCGGTCCTTGCCCGTGACGCGGCGGGCCAGCGGCACCAGCACGGCGTCGTAGAGTGGGATGCAGACCATGACGGCGACGACGTCGAACGTCGCCAGGGACGCCGGTGGCAAGGTGAAGCTGCCCACGCGGGTGTCCATGGCCGCGCCCTGCTCGATCAGGGTCGAGGACATCTGCGCGGTCACCGCGAAGAAGGGCACCATGGACGCCCACACGGGGAACATCCGGAGCAGCATCTTCAGCTCCTCCACCTGCGACACCGTGCAGACCCTCCATGGGTGGTTGGTCGGCACTGCTGCTGCTGTGCCTTTCTTACCAATAGATGATGTTGATACAATGGCAGCCTTGTCAAAGAATCTGGACGGACAGGAAGTACTAAATGATGTCAGACGTAATACCATTTCCAATGCAATTTGTTAACCGGCAGAGTACAATACCATTTCCAATGCAATTTGTTAACCGGCAGAGTACGTATACCTAAATTGGCTTGTATGCCTAATCTTCAAATTATCTTCAGTTGATGATGAAGGCACCTCATCCTCATGCTGATACAGTTCTGAGGTGTCATCGGGCAACCTCAGATTGCAGTTTCTTACAGCTGCAACCACCACCTGCGCAACTCTTATCAGAGGACTCCCTCTGAGCTCCTTGTACCTGTACACGCTCCTTCGGGCGGCAAAGGCGGCGAGGCCACAGAGCATGAAGACGGTCGGGATGGCGAAGCCGACTCCCCACCCGACGCTGTCCTGCACCCAGACGAGCAACGTGCCGGACAGCAGGGAGCCGATGTTGATGGCGAAGTAGTACCAGTTGAAGAAGGAGCTTTTGGTGACCCGCTCCACGGGGTCAGCGCCGTCGAACTGGTCTGCGCCCAGGGCAGAGGTACAGGGCTTGATGCCGCCTTCGCCGAGGGCCACGAGGTAGAGCCCCAGGTACACCGCGGCACGGCGATCCATGAGCAGTGGGAGTGATGCTGACACCGTCAGTGTGAGCATCCCCTGACACAAGAAGAAAAGATGGCCGGAGACGATACATTTCAGAATGACTACTTGCATGTATCAACATATATGATACTGGAAGAGATGCATGGTAATTTGCAACTTACAATGGTGTAGATCAAGAGGAAGATTACAAGAGTACGGTATCTTCCCCAATATGTGTCTGCCAGGAACGCTCCGATAACTGGTGTGAAGAAGCAGGTGCCGATCCAGGTAGAGACATTCGTCGCGGCATCCACGTTGCTCTCATGGAGCTCACCGGTGAGATAGGTGACCAGGTTCTTGGCCACTCCGAAGAAGGCCAAGCACTCGACGAATTCAGTACCTGGCACATTTCGAATTTGGATTTCGTGGGATTCCTTAATGCAGCACAGCAGTGTGAAAAAATAACTTAATTCTGCTGCCGAAGCCGAACCTAGCAGTACCGACCTAAGATCAAGTAGCATGCCCTCCAGTTCCCCGTGTCCCTTTTCAGGGCAGGCTGATTGTTGATATCGACCGTTCCGTCGCTAGTATATGGCGACAATTCATCCTGAATCATTTGTAAAAGCACAAGTACCCAAAATTGAGATATAGATTGATGAACTCCGTTTTTTTGGACAGATCGACAAAAATAACACCACTTATGCTGGCTGCATGAGCAAAATAAGTACCTGTGCGGGCAGGAGATGGATGAGTCCCGTTTCCTCATCTGCTGCTTCCATGGCGCGCCCTATCTACGAGCTTCAGCAGTGCTTCCCTTCCCAAGGCGATGGACCCGATGATTGCGCTTCTCCTGCTTCTCAGAAAGAAGCACTTGCTATACAATGCAAGTGGAGTCGCCCTTCCGCTTCCGGCTTGACAAGGACAGGGTAACAACCGACAAGGCGACAAGAGGTCTAGCAAATATTTATAATGAAAAAAGAGAGAGGAAAACCATCTACTACAACCTACTCGTCCCTAAAAGAGTGTCACTAGAAAACTGTGTTTTCCTCACAAACAAACTTTCTGGACCACACTTAAATAGGGATGGAGGGAGTATCTCTCTTTGCTTTACTAGTCAATACATCTCTATCTCTTCTATAATTGGATTCTTCTAAAGGTGTAAGAAGCCTGCGACCTTACACCAGACCCACGTGACAGAGTCAAACTCACCTCCGCTCCATCTCCGCCCATGCGAGGCCACTGGTTCGATTCCTCTTCTCTTTTGTTTTCCGTCCGCCTCCGTGCGACAATTGCCTCTTCGGTCTGCCGTTCCCCGTGCGATCCTCCCGCGTGCGATAGTCCTCAATCATGCATGCAATCAACAAGGAAACCGCTCCCTCAAATGTGCAGGCAACCACACAGAAGGAAACTGATCCCTCAAGAGTCGACACAATCAATCACGCCAGGATTAGATCACCTCACCCCATGCTCCCATAACGAAGCTCGTCCACGCTGCCCGCCCGTTCTGGCACCCCGCATGCAGCACCAACACCCCCGCCCTCGCTCGCCTTGCCAGGCATCGGCGTGGACGTGCAGGCGGCTCCACCGTGGACGTGGAGGACTGTAGGCCGTCTCTCCGGCCAATTGGCGCGATTCCTCGCAGCCTCCGACGATCGTGGGGCCCCACCATGGATGTGCAGGCCGCCACCAAGGAGGCAAGGACGAGTCCGCCTCCCTCCGCGTGCGCCTCCGACGCGGAAGCTGACGAAGCCGCACCCCGCCTCCAGACCCACGTCGCCGCCGCCGGGGACGAGGCCGTCTCCCTCCGTGAATGGTGGATCGGCAGAGGTGACGCGGCCGGTTGGGGTGGCGCATGGCGTGGCCGGCCGGACCTGCCGGCGCCGGTGGAGGTTCAGGCGAGGGGCGGGCGGCAGCGGCTCTCCTAGCTGCTGCTGCGACGGGCACGGCCATTCGCATCGCCATCTGCCTTCTCGCTGGATCCGGCACGGCCACTCCATCCCTGATCTGGTAGTGACGATCCACTACCAATGACGAGCACAAGATCTAGCGAGGCAGGGATCGCAGGGTGGACAGCTCCAAAGGTGATGGAGATGTTCTGTATCTGGCATCGTTATGTAGGTAATGTGTTCGATGTAATTCCTTACATACACAGATACAATTTGCTGGTCTTGTTTTTAGGATTCATGTTTTGTCTAATGCTGGATTTATGGCTTCATTTTCAATTTGCTAATGGGGAAACTATGTGGGGTATGTTGTGAATGAAAAATGGTCAGTTCTGGTTTAATTGGAGATAGCGTGGACAAACTTGAAGGTACTTAACAATTTGCGTATATGTTTTTGATTGTTGATGGACAAATTGTTTCTTGATCTGAAGATGACGTTGAGGGGAAGGGGCGTGAATATAGCAATGTGATCTGGTGCAGTTCAATTATATGTTTGTTGCCACACAAATGGTTATGTCATGTGTAGTTGTGTCGAATTCTAATGCTAGCGTTGAGTACAGAATGCCTTATCAGAATGCCTTATCTCCCTCTTCTTTAACATTGTCAAAATGATGCAGGATGAAAAAATGCAAACTAAAAGGTGTCGGTGGAGGATGGTTAGATAACGTTGATTTCACTTGTCTGTCTTCATCCTAAAAATTGGTATGTACATGCAACAAGGGTATATGCAGATGATTATATTGATTAGCTGCAAGATATTTGTATGAAAAGGTGTTCCCTTTTATCTATGCCTCTCTGCTCTGGGCACAAATCTGCAGTATGTGGAAGTTCTCTGATGATTATTTGGTCATGCTAACGCCAAAAGTTAGTTTGAGCAGAGGTCAGACTGGATCTCCCAGAGTCCTAACCACTGCAAACTGGTGAACTCTTGATGCCCTGCTCCGCTTTGTGACGCAATGCCTACCTTTTCTTTGATTCACTATTCCTTAGGAATATAATGTTGATAAGGAACTGAATGGGTGGACTCTCTATAACTGTTTGCATAATTTTATGAACAGTGCTTGCGTATAATGCCAAGGTGAGTTTGGGAAAATATAGAATGGTGTCTACAGGTTTTTATCATCTCCAAAGTATATTTTCTCATGTAAATGGTGTCTGCGCTTCTTTGATCAGTAGTACCCACTATGCCAGAAAATGCTATCAGTGACGCGACGATTCGTGACACAAAAACTAAACGCGTCACCAATAATCTATTCGTGACGCGGGTTGGAGAGACGCGTCACCGATTAGTTGTTGGCCATGCCCCAGGAGCAAGACGCGTCACTAATAACGATGTATTTGTGACGCGCATTAACAAGACGCGTCACAGATAAAAAAGTGTGACACGTATTTTCAAGGCGCGTCACAGATAGATGGTCGTATTGGTGACGCTGGTTAAAAAAATGCGTCATAGATAAGGCATGTGACGCGTTTTCGCTGGACGCGTCACCGATAGGAAAGCAAATTCGTGACACATCTCGACAATATGTGTCACGGATAATAATGTGGCCGGCGACACATCTAAAGCACCAATCTTAAGGCATGTTAATTACGGAGTATTAGCCGGACAATATGTTAATTACGGATATAATGCCTAAAAAAATTATGAAGACCCAATCGCCTCTCCCCCTCCTCCCTTCCTCCCGTGCCGCCCGTGCTCCTCCGCCATCGCCACCTCTCCTCCAGTATCGCAGCTGCTCCCCTCCACCACGACAGTTCCATGGACGCCGGATCTGGTGAGGAGGCGGCCGACCCGGGAGCCTGTGCTCGGCAGACCTGGCGAGGTGGTGGCTTGGCCAGGGACGCCATGGCCGCCGGCGGATCTAGGTGGTGTGGCGCCCCCGTCCCAGGTAGCTTACTGGACGCTGTCTCCCCCAGATGGACCGCATGGTGCGGCACCCTCGTCTCAGGTGTCCTCCTCTTCCCGGGTGGCCATGCAAGCCCCCTCCCCTGATGCAACTCCCGCACATGGTGTTCCTAGGGTTTCTCCAGTTCCGCAATTTGTTCTTCAGGTTGGTGCTTTGTCTCCCTGCTCCGTCTCCGTCTTCCTCTCACATCTCCCTCGTTATTCTAGTGGTCAGCTTGATTGGGTTGGGTCGTACCAGTGCGAGATTGGTGTATTTCGTGATTAGATCTGAATGAGATTGGGGCCCCTCCACGGCATTGATGCAGGCATACCTCGAGTTCTGAATGTTGTCTACATTAGTTAGTGATTTCAGGCAATCTCGTGGTCCTAGCTAAGGTTACTTTCTGTTAATTTCGTTCTTCCCCTGGTTCTATATGTACGTGATTTTTTTCCAAATACTTTTGAATAAGGATAAGGATATATAGAGGCATGGTGTACTGGATGTTCTCAGTTTAGTGGTGTTACAGATGGACAACGAGGTCTTCTAAATTGTCAATCCGTGATTTCCCTTTCTATATAGTCATTGATTTATACTATGTCTTGTAAGACTTCTGCTACAGAACTAAAGTGGAACAAGAATATATGTCTAACTTCTGCAATATCTGTAGATTTTCGAAGCACTGGGTCACATAATAGGATTGAGAAAGTAAACACAACACTTGGTTATCAAGGTCTGATTCCCCTTTGCAACAATATTGTTTTTTATTTTGCATTCAGCAATCTATAGTATGCAGTACCATATCGTAATTCGGCTACTTCATGTACCCTACCAATGCTTTACAATTTCTAAACAAATTAGTTTATAGAGGATACATGGTTGATTATTTTCATAGGGATCCATGAAAATATACGCATTAGTAAGTACCTCTCCAGCTCAGTTCATATTTATGTTTGAAATGTCCAGTTCAGTTGCTAGTTCATTCTGTATGCGATCATCAACATTTAGCTTATTCTTATTCTTATGCTGAAATGTTTGGTACCTCCAGTAGGGAGATTGCTATTATTTCCCTTACGCAAAGCCCACTTGTTAGCCTGAAACAAAAGTCCAGCTGTGCTTAGTGTACCTTGTACCTGATCATGGTATTTTTTTAATAAATCTTTCTATTCTGCTTGAGGCACAATTGGACTTGTAATCTGATTACTTTTATTTGTTCCAATGCTTAATGCTTTTATGGGGTCCTATGGTGGCATGAATCTCAACTGTGCGAAAGTGACTCGGTACAAGATGGATAAGGATATAATGCCAGCATGTGGCCTATCTTCCAGAAGAAGGTGCAGTATATCTATGTGATTGTTCGATTAATCTGTTATTAAATGGAGAGATATAATGCAAACACTTGACTAAGTGCTATCCTGCTATTTTTCCCAATTCAGTGTCAAATCATATATTATGTGATTTCGTAGAACCAGATACACATTTGTTGGTGAAACTCTATATTAGTTAATTTATTATGTGTGGCTGTGGTAGTGGCATAATGTTGGTGAAGCTCTGCTTATCACAGCTCTGTGTTTAAGTTTCCTGATTCACATTTTTGTATTTCCCTGTTCAGACTGAAGAAACATGTGACACTATTTTTGGCTGGTGGGGGTTCTAGTAGTGGGGGCTGGATTTGGCATAACTCAGAAAGCTCCCTTGCTCCAAAATCAAATCACCTGTAATAGTGTGTATTTGGATCTACTGCTTTAGTGAAAGTACTCAGTTGTGATTGTCAATACAAGCATTCATATTTGCTATGAGAATTCACTCGATGTTTTTTTCTTGTCTAGGAGCTTACTAGTCTGTACATTAGCTTGAAATTATATAGTTTTATATGTTGACCAGACTTCTCTGCTTGAAATAGTCAATGTCAATTTTCATATTGATTTTAACCTGCGCTCTGTGCATTTAGGTTGATGATGGTGCCATAGGATTAGTTAGGTGCAAATAACATCAGCTTTCTCTTACTTCGAGAAGATACTGAAATTTTTGGGCAGCAACCTCCTTAGGATTTTCTAAATGTGAATGAGATCTGGCATATTACTGAATCTGTAGTGTCTTAACTTCTCTATTTGAGTTGACAGATGTGGCATGTTAATCTTTTGGGAGGTTGTTATCAGCACACCAAGTATCACAAGCGTATGTTGTCTAACTTTACCTTTCTTATTGCTAGCTGATGCATCTTGTTGACCGTGCCATAAATATTATTCTCAGAAGATTGATCTGCACACTCCTGCAATTCTGAAAACAACTGCTAATTTAGGGAGATACTGAATCTCAGCTATGAGACTGAGTTTAGTAGGAGAGCTTCAGTTGTGCTATCATCTTTTTCTAGAACAACTAGTTAGAGACAGTACATTATTACTCTTACTACTGTATAATATCATCATGTAATACACATTGAGCTATCAGTTGAGCTTCTTTTTCCTGAACAGTTACTACTGTAAAGTTGATATAATATCATGAAAATGGTGGAACATGTCTGGTGTGTGTGTATATATATACAATGATCCTATATATAATATATATATAGGATCATTGTATTTTTTTTTTGTTTTTCTGAAATAGTTATCAGTGACGCGTATTAGTAGGACGTGTCGCGGATAGATGGTTATCGATGACGCATGTTGGTAGGACATGTCACCGATAGATGGTTATCAGTGACGCGTATTGCTAGAACGCGTCACGGATAGATGGTTATCAGTGACGCGTCTTGGATACACGCGTCACCGATAGAGGGTTATTGGTGACGCGTTTTTACGCGTCACAGATAAGCCCTTATCTCTGACGCAAAAAGAGTGACGCGTTTTTTACGTGTCACGGATGACCCTCTAGACGCGTCACAGATAGCGTTTTCTGGCATAGTGACCGACGGGTTGCTGTTGGAGTTGATCAATCAGAGATACTAGGGAGACCACATGTAATGCAGTATTTTTATATATGCAATTCGAGGAGTGTTGTTACCAAATAGTCTCATGAGAAGAAAAATATATACTTGAGATAATTGATGAAAAAAGATAAACTCCCATGTTTCGCGGAAGCCATGTGAAAACCATTTGAAATAAATATACTTTAGCAGACATGCTTATGAAATTCTTGATACATTAGTTCAGTATGCATTGACTAACAACTTATATTTTACAGGTTAGGCATCTCTGCTGCCCATGTTCTTTCACCGTATTGGACGTCACCATG
Organism: Themeda triandra; assembly: GCA_018135685.1. Taxonomy (NCBI): domain Eukaryota; kingdom Viridiplantae; phylum Streptophyta; class Magnoliopsida; order Poales; family Poaceae; genus Themeda; species Themeda triandra. The sequence goes on along the minus strand of JAENPR010001984.1, from coordinate 53,474 downwards.
GAAATCCTATTCGGGATTAAAAAGAATAAATATACTTCAGGTTACTTCTTTTTATAACTTTTATTCTTCCAGGCACTTGAAATCTTTTGATAATCACAAACTACTTTACAATCACTAACTTGTGGACCTTGATTTTGCAAGGTATTTGTAATTCAAGCGTTCGAATGGGGAGCAAGTTGTTGCATTCTTGTTTGGTGGTTAGGCTTCTCATGTGTTCATCTTGCCTACACCTGCCCCTGCGCGTGCGCTGAGCAGTAGCCGGCCAGGTGAAGTCGGCGTATGCCAGCTAGCAGAAGGGCCAAGATGCCACGGCCATGGGCCAAGCCACCAAGCAGCAAGGAGCATCTGCAACCAACAACAGCCCATGTGGACTGAAGAAAGCTGAAGGGCGTGGTGCGATGTTGGAATTTTGACAGAACCATCGATGGCGCGAACCTAAATCTGTTATGCTAAAACTGAATTGGGAAGAGGGGTGATGGGCATCCGCTATCCGTGCTGAACTTTGTAGAGTGGTGGTGTCAGGTGGTGGACGTGAAGACCCTGGATGCTTTCCATGAAGAGGTGCTCAGATGCGGGGCTGGACTACAAGTCGGCAGGTACCAATCAGGCTTGGCAGTGTCTCGGTCAGGCCGCCTTAGCAAAAGTGGAGCGGGTGGGTGGCACAATTTTGGAAAAATGTAACTTTAGATGGATATATTACTAGAAATAACTGTACTATGCCTTATTATTTTAAAGTGTTTTCCGAATAGTATACATACTCAAATGCAATTGTGTAAGAATTAAAATATAGAAAAAAACACATTGCTTGTTTTTATTTGCATCCAAAGATATTACCGTGGCGTTAGCACGGGCATTATACTAATAATAGAAGATGCGATTAATTTAGTCATGGAAAAAGGAAAAGCTGTAGTTTTCTTGATAGCAATGCCTTTTCTGTTCACTGGTAGCCTGATAAGGCAGACAGACCTGGTGATGGTTGGGGGTGAGCAATCCTAGGAGCATGGTGAACGAAGAGGAGAGAACCATGTTCTGCTAGTGAAGCAGCAGCAGTGGAGTGGAGGATAGAGGATGCTGCAGGAATTGCTGATGCTTTCTTGGACTGTTGCTCCAGCGGGTGGAATCACGGCACATGGCCTGCACGTATCTAAAACCATATCTTTACCTTTTTTAAGACCTCGTGTTCCATTATATCCTCATTATTTTAATAATTGTCACAACTCAATTATCAGTCACATTTCATAAGCAAATCTTTATACACAAATGGTTTCTAATTCTATTGTTGTAAATCATGTGCCAATAGTTAGGACGTTTCTTTTTGTCTCTCAAGATCAACGTAGATGAAAATAAAAGAACACATAGATGTACGACATAAGAAAGGGAGACTAGTGTTTATTCATCTGAATTATATTAATGATTATAAATGTAGAGCTCACATGTATATACATTGTTACCAATGTCTATGAGCTTGGTAAGAGCCTACTTAAAAACGACTAGGATTATGATTTCACTTTTTCTTTTTTATTAGAGTGATGAGAGGACATCAGTCCTTCACATAAAGTGACGGAGATGAAGAGGACTAGTGTGGGTATTCAAGTCCGGCAACTCATGATGGAGGCCCAATCCAACTCAAGTTGGAGTATATCCCAATTTCTAGGAGCGGTCTAGGGTAAAATGAACACAAAGGATATATATGGACACTATTTCGACGATCCACATATGCATGAAAGATATTTTCGGGTACAAATGTTATTGTACCTGCGTAAAACGGCTCGGTCTGTTTGTCAAAACGCTCCACGACTATGGATATGGCCCAGGATTGGCTACGAGTTTTTATGGAGAAGGCCCAAGGCCCATGCACAACGGACCGGATAAGAGCCCAAGCCTACCCCGGTAGAGGAGGTGAGAGAGCTGCCTCGCTCGACCCTTGAGAGCCAGTGGGGCACCAACACTCAAAGGCCGGGAGAAAGCCCTGCCATGCCTGACGATAAAAATGCAGGCTCCGATTCGCCTAACACGTGGGAGGACTCACCACTATGTTCCACATCCCAGAAAAACTGGGGTCGGGAAAACGGAATATTGGACCACGATGGGCCCGGTTCACTCTCTTTGCACCCAATGGGAATGTAACTCGCACTACGAAGCCATGCCACAGTCAATAAGTCAGGACACCCCTAAATTTTCTGTAGTGGTATCACGCCACATTAGGGTGACACACATGCTATAGTGCCAAGCAGAACGGCACCATACCACTAGTGTGGGGTACGACACCCAACCTGAGAGCTGGGGAGAGGGCCGCAAGCTACGCCACACGGTGCACAATGACGATGTGGCACGGTCAGACGCATGACATGCCGCCAACTCTCTAACAAAGATCACGACACGACAACGTGAGGAAACGACTCTCGGTCCTAAGCAATCAAATCAGGAGTATCCCACCTAAGAGAACATTGCCTCGCCAAGGAAACTCCATCTATCCCTCTCCTCTCCCATTCTCAACATTGTAACCCATGGATTTCCCCTTGATCTATAGAAGGGAAGCCTTGGAGCCCTCAAAAGAGGGAAATCCTTCTGGACTTCTACAATTCACAATCATAGCCCTCGCTCGCACACACCCACACATGCACAAACTTGAGCTCCTCGCTCCCTCGTATCCTATTTGTAAACCCCTTTGTAAAATAACAAGAGCAGGTAGCATAACAACGCCATGACTAGAAATAGGGACATTTTGCCCGATCTAGCATAATTCATTATGCCCACCTTAGCTCATCATCTGAGCCTAAACGCGCAAATAACTTTGATTTGTATGCTAACCAATAACTTTGGTTTGATGTCAAAATTCATCCAGAATCTTCTTGGGTGCGGACACACCGTGTTTTGCTCCGTTGGGCTGTGTCATCTTAGAGCCCATTAGGGGCTTGTCCAGTGGTTTGCACACCTAATAAGACATTATAATTAGCAACTGTCTCATTTGTTAGGGTTTTGGTTTCGTGCATTTTTCGATCCCATTGGTTTGTGGCTTGGTGATATTTTTAATGAAAACAGGAGGGGGGCGCCCCTACTGTGCTTTTATTAAAAATAGTAAAAGTTCTTACATACAAAGCTCAAGAAACAAAGAAGGAAATGAAAAAAAATCAGTAGAATTACACTTAAGCTCCTATCCATTCTAACATTCTGGGTGCTAGTGAGGATTTTGCTCTAAGTATAACTTGAGCAAATTCTTTCCTGAAGATCTGCTTGCAGCTTTGAATTGAGTGTGGAATGAGCCTGAAAATTGCATTGTTTCGAACTGACCAGATAGCCCAACACATGGTGACTATGATTTCCATAAAGAAAGGTTGATGGAGCTGCAGCTTGAAGGATTCCAGAACAGCAAACGGACCGTCATGTAGTTGAAAATGCAGACCCAAGGTTGCCCAACAAGCTTCAGAGAAAGGACAATTTAGGAAGAGATGGAGTACTGTTTCATTTGTTGCCAAAGTACAGAGCACACAGTTGTAGCTTCCCAGGTTCATAGACTTTCTTCTGAGGATATCCCTTGTGCTAAGTCTGTCGTTAATGAGAAGCCAAAAAAGAACTTTCTTTTGTTTTGACACGTGGATTTCCAAACCCAAGAGAATACTGGGTGCACTTGTCTAGAGCCCATCAAGTGCTTATAGGCACGTTTTGAAGACAAAATGTTGGAATTCCAAATGTAGGACCATTGATCAAAAGCCTCGTCTTGTAAATCCACCGAATGTAGCGAGCTAAAACATGAATGAACTGTTGATATGCTCCATGGGAGAGAGGCAAATGGAAAAAATCATGAAAGTGAGTAGTATTGCAGGCTTGTTGGACAATGATGTACTTGTTCTTAACAAATGAGAAACGTTCAGGCAAGGTGGAGCTAAGAACTGTTCCATTCCAGTTATCTAACAACAAAAAAGTGGAGGCGCCATTCTTTATTGTTCAAGAAGCTAAATCCTTGAATTCAGGCAGTAGAGATTGCATATCACGCCACCAAAAGGACCCCTTTTTTTCTGGATGGGGGCCTTCCATTAGGATACCCGACAGACCAAACCAAATGAACCCAAGGAATGTCCAACCTTGTTGAAAAAGTTATGAAGGTTTTTGAGGAGCGGGCTCTTATTATGTTTATGAAGATCTAAGATTCCCAAACCACCATTTTTCTTTGACACACATGCCATTGGCCAGGCTGCCTTTGGTGGTTTCTTGCTGTTGACATCTGAGCCTCTCCAGAGGCAGTGCCTCCTAAATTTGTCAATCTGATGTATGATAGTTTTGGGCAGTAGATAGGTGGATATAGTAAAAGTGGGGAGGGCACTGAAGACTGCATTTGTCAACTGAAGTCTACCAGCTTCACTTAGGAAATTGGCAATGGAAAGTAATCTTTTCTCACATCTGGAAACCAATGGCCAGTAATCAGCTATAGTTGGTCTAGTTAGACTGAGAGGTAGTCCAAGGTAAGTAAAGGGTAGAGAGCCTTTAGCACAACCAAGAGTTTTGGAAAGGATATCAAGCTTCTGATCTTCAACATTTATAGGGACCATCATTGACTTGTCAAAGTTAACTTTGAGGCCAGTTGATTCAGCAAAGGTGTTGAGCATAGCCTTAAGAAAGAAAAGCTCTCTTGCATCAGCCTTCAAGAAAATTAGTGTGTCATCAGCATACTACAATATTGGAAAATCTTGGGAGTGAGGGAGATTGATTGGCAGAGACAGAAGGCCCATATTCTTTGCTGAGTTGAGTAGGTCTTGCAAAAAATCTGCAGCAAGGACAAATAGTAAGGGGGAGAGAGGATCCCCCTGCCTCACCCCTGTTGGCGGTCCTTAACTCATTTCTAACCCTGCCAACTTTAGCCTAGGCAACACCAATTTTCACCTAGAATAGGGCTCTACTCTAACTATTTCCACAGTGTGGCACAGATTCCTTGTTTTGCAGGACATCATTGAAATACACGCAAAATGGGCCAAGACATGAAGAAAAACACATATATAAAAATACCTTTTATTTTTGCTCCAAGCAAACAAGAGAAAAAGGAGCAGAAAGCCCACTCGGAGCCAAGCCAACCAGAAGCACCAGCATGGGCCGACCAGAGGCCCAGCAAGGAGGCCACTGACCAAAGCTGAAGGCCGACGGTGCCCAGCCAGGTACGCGCGCGCCCACTGGAGCACGGCCCGGGCCCAGCTTTGGTTGGTCGGTTTGGTTACCGCCCCTGATGGTTGGTTCGGGGGTGTTTTTGACATTTGCCCTGCGGAAACCGACCATCCCACTCCTATATAAGCATGGGCAATCCTCCTCCTTCAATATAGAGTTCATTCTTCATTTTTAGTCTCACTCTTCACCACACCTCCATTCTACAAGTGTACAAATAGAGAGAGTAGAGCCACTCTACCTAGCCTAGCTAGAATAGAAGTAAGGAGTGAGAGAGAGGAGCAAGAGTAGAGCATCTCTCCAAGAGAGCCCTCGGGATGCTAGTCTTCCACGGGGCGGAGTTGGACTTGCCGGCTCCTCCTCGCTTGTACCTCTATGACGTCTTGCTACTTGAAGTAAGACATCGTGTTTATCTTTCGGTAATACCTTTAAGTAAGTTATTCTTGCTTGTTATCTTCTTGCGGGTTCGTCGTTCGTCCCCGTGATGAAAACTCTAGTAAGAGGACCCCTGATAGAGACGGGAGCTCCTGATCACCGCTAGAGTTGTAGCAACTGGCATAGAAGTGGCGTCTAGGCTAGGACCTACCTTTGTTTGCCTCGTAGTCCATGGTTGAGGTGGTAGGCGGCAGGTGGTGACAGCCCTGTCCATCCCTTGTAATCCCCCACGTCCGGCTACGGCGTAGAGCTACAGGCCGGCATCACCTGGCAGACCAGGTGCGATCCGGTGCCCGAAGTAAGAAGTATAGCAACGAGTTTAGCCACCTCTTTGGCCTGTTACCCTAGAAAAACTCATTACCTAAGCTATCCTACTCAATCTCTGGTGATTTCCGTGCGCTTGCAGATTTGGCTGCATACGCTAAGAAATGCCAATAACCCCCCTCTTGCAATGAAAAGTTTTCCCCTGCACCCCATTTAACAAAACAACTGAAGTGCCGAAGAGAAGATTAGTTTCATCCATTGTAACCACCTATTAGGGAAACCTTTCTCTTCCATAATCTTGAGCATAAGGCCATGCTCCACTTTATCAAATGCTTTTTCAAAGTCCAATTTTAGAATGATGATCTCATTTCTGGACTGATGACATAAATGTAAAAACTCCAGTGACCAGGCTGGGCAGTCCTGAATACATCTGTGTTTAATGAAACCATATTGATTAACATGAATAAGCTTTGGCATAACAACTTGCAATCTGTTTTCTAAGAGCTTTGTGATTATCTTGACAGATGTATTGAGCAAGGAGATTGGTCTAAAATCAGCAACCTTGACAGCATTGTCTTTTTTTGGAACAAGAGTGATTAGGGAGCCATTGATACTTTGCAGGCAATATCTCCAGTAAAGAAAGAATTGCAGAGTTGATAGAAATCTTCACAAATAATGGACCAACACTTTTTAGTGAAATCAATGTTGAATCCATCTGGCCCAGGAGCTTTATCAGATGGCAGGGCTTTGACAACCAGATCAATCTCTTCTCTGGAGAAGGGCAACACTAAAGACTCAAGGTTGACTTGTGGCTGCATGATAGAGTCCAGATTGAACAAGATTGATGAGAATTCAGAAACCCCAAGTCTTTGCTTGAATGCTTCCCAAATCATATCTGCCTTGAGATGATGATTGTATATAAGGGCCCATCAGAATTTTCCAAGGCGGTAATCATGTTTCTTCTGTACTTGATAGTAGCATGTGCATGGAAGAATTTGTAATCCCCAAGAGTGACCCACTTTATTTGTCCTCTTTGTTTCCAATATATTTTGTTTTTTCAATAGAGTTTGTAATTTGCTTTCTAGAATCTTCATGAAGTTCCATTCTCGGGATGGTAAGATCTCTAAACTCCTCAATAATTTGAAAGAAATGGAGCAGCAGCTTGACATTGTCAATAGTAATCTTCAGATTTGACAGAGTTGCTTTCCACCTTTTTAGTGCAGCTCTAAGATTTTTGTATTTAGCTGTCAAGATCTTTGCTGGGCCTACAAGATGATTAGGTGCAACCCAATGCTGGTGAACAATGTTGAAGAAATCAGGATGCTCAAGCCAATAATTCTCAAAACGAAAAATGGATCCTTTTTGTCACATCTAGGATTTTCGGCCTTGCTAACCACTTGCATTTCATGAGCATGAGCATCATCATGCATGACATGGTCTGAACATGCATTGTCATTTCATGTGTATTGCTTGAATTGGTTGAATAGTGCCTTGTGTGCTTGTGATTAGGCTAAGTAGTGCAAGTGCTTGATGTTTGATCACTAAAACAATTTAGATATACTTAGGGCACTAAATGAACCTAAGTTTATATTAATGGCTTTGGCTAATTATGCTTGGATCAATAGGTTGACTAGTTTGACCTATTGAATGTTCTTGCTTGATTTATTCAAAAGTGCGTCAAGAGTTCAAAACTAGATTTTGACCCTTTAACAAAGTTTATAGAGGATTTTATAAGGGTCAATTCATTCAACTACGACTTTTGTGAAAATGGCTAGAAGGTGCTCAGAAAGTGGGGTAAAGGCGAGAACACGGGGGCTGTTTTTATTCTTTATCGTCTAAGTTTTGTGACGTCGGTCGATTGGCATGCCTGGTTCACCTATTTCTATTAGGTAACATAAGTTTGTCCAATTAGAGAAAATGGTCATAGCATAGTTGGACATGTCATGCCAAAAGATGGGGTCGATCAGAGTCCTTTAAGCCATCCAATTTAGTGGATTGTGGGCCCTAGGTCAAGTCTGATTAGCAGATTGACATTGGCATATTGGCATTAGGTTATCTCCTAATCCGTTGGTCTAATGACTAAGGTGCCTTAACGAAAAATATCGAGCATCATTAGGTGAGTAACTTTCATTTTTGGCCCAACTCCAAACTCGGCCCAGAATTGGCCCAATCGCGAAGCCCAATGCGGCCCAACTCGTGCATGCAACCTGTTTGGTGGAATGTCCTAGCCGCCGACGCGTGGACGGCGACGTGCCTGCGTGCAGGGAGCCAGCGCCAACGGACGCGACAAGCGCCCTGGGCTTCTCCATGCGAAGAGGACACCTCGGTCGCGTCGCCCTCGTCACTCCCGTTACATTGCCTCACTCTCTCATTCCTCTCCCTCCCATCCTCCTTCTCGTGTCCGTCGTCGCCACGGGAAGCCGCCGCCGCCGCCGCCGTGATTTTCTTGCGCCACCGCCTCGCTGCCGCGCCACGTTCCACCTTGAGTAGCGCACGAGCGTCGCCTCCGCACACGCCACCTCTTAGAGCCAACCGCAGCCGAAGCCGTCACCGAGAGGGGTTGGATCGACCTTCTTCCCCTTCATCGGCCATGGCCGCGCTCCAAGCCGCAGGGGCCAAGGCCACTCGGCACCACCTCCTTCTGTCCCGGGGTGAGGAGCATTATTACTATCACTGTCAGAAGAATCAGTGATGTCATCCATGTTAAGCACCTGTCCTTGGGGCTGTGCTTCAGGGGTTGGGGGCTGAGCAGGTATAGCATTAATCACTTCTGCAATTGGAACCACATGTTCAGGGGCTTGAGCAGCAACAACATCAACAACTGCTTCATTGACAACAGTTGTTGCTGGGCTTGGTTTAGTGGCATAAGCCAAACATTCCAGTCTTTCTCTCCTCCCTGGGCCTGAGCAATATTCCAGGCTGCATCTCCTCCTTGGGCCTAAGCATTCCAACCCTGAATTCCACCTTGAACCTGAGCATTGAGAAGTGGTCCAGGCAAGTCATTGCCTCCTCCTTCTTCTGGGGTGGCCCTTGACCCGGCTGACCAAAGCCATAGTATTCATAATTATTGGGCTAGATGTCTTCATCATCATCAGGAGGGAAATCTTCATCTTGGGCCATTGCACCCAATAAAGTTGCATGGTAGAGCTCGCACTGTACTGACCACCCATCAGAAAGAGGATCCTCTCCCTCAGAGAATGTGAAGAACTAAGGGATGGCATCCAAAGAAACAACTCTTGCCCTGACAAGAATTTTGGCTTCGTTTTCAGGATCTTCCTCCCAAACTATGAGTCTGCCAAACTCAGAAACAGCCATATCAACCAGGGTGTGATTCCAATGATCTAAGTTCAGTCCAATCATGGCAAACCAGACCTCATGGGTAAAAATAGTGGTTCTATTATTCCAGGCCCTATTATGAGGAATAAAAGAAATAGCAACATTGCCAAACTAATGTGGACTACCATGGATAAGCATGTCCCTCTGGTGCATGAACTTAAACCTGACATAATCCCGTCCAAGAGGACAGGCTGAACCGAATCGAAGGTATGCCTCGTGAAGCGAAATCATCAATGATACCTCGATGAACTGAAAATCAACTGTTGCTTTGTGGCATCGGAGTGATGATAGCGATGGCCAAGTTGTTGTTCCTCTCTCGGCATGCGGCCGATGATGACCCTCCTCATGAGCGGCTGCCGGGGATCATCGGTCGTTGAGCTCCTTGTGGTAGGAAAGGAGTTGGATCGATGAATTGGAATGCCATTGATTCCTGATTTGGAAGAGTGAGATAAGATTGGGTTGGGGTTTTCTACGCCCAAGAAACATGGACAACCTTCTTTGCACGAAAGACGGGAACCAAGTTTGATTGAGCACACTCACCGATCAATGGTGAAGCTGCCGGAGGCGGCAATGGATCGGAGTCAGAGTCGTCATCTGGGAACTCCAGTGCTGACAGACGCCACGACGAGGATGAAGAACGAGGGATAGTCCAGGGAACAATGATCGGCGGTGGCGGAGAAATCCCGAGGTAGCGTCTGGCGAAATCAGCGAAGTCTTTATAGAAAATGGTTCCAGAATTATCTGTTGGCCCACCGGTCGTTGGCTGAGAAGATGAGGGGGCATTACTGCCGGTAGCTGGGCGCGGGGATCGAGGCAGGAAATTATTGCTAGGATTCTGGGAATTCCACTCTTGCAGCCCATGTCCATTTCGACCAGCGCTAGAATTATGGCTCAGATGCGCTTGGTGGTTAGGCTTCTCATGTGTTCATCTTGCCTACACCTGCCCCTGCGCGTGCGCTGAGCAGTAGCCGGCCAGGTGAAGTCGGCGTATGCCAGCTAGCGAAGGGCCAAGATGCCACGGCCATGGGCCAAGCCACCAAGCAGCAAGGAGCATCGCAACCAACAACAGCCCATGCGGACGAAGAAAGCGAAGGGCGTGGTGCGATGTTGGAATTTTGACAGAACCATCGATGGCGTGAACCTAAATATGTTATGCTAAAACTGAATTGGGAAGAGGGGTGATGGGCATCCGCTATCCGTGCTGAACTTTGTAGAGTGGTGGTGTCGGGTGGTGGACGTGAAGACCCTGGATGCTTTCCATGAAGAGGTGCTCGATGCGGGGCTGGACTACAAGTCGGCGGTACCAATCAGGCTTGGCGTGTCTCGGTCAGCCGCCTTAGCAAAAGTGGAGCGGGTGGGTGGCACAATTTTGGAAAAATGTAACTTTAGATGGATATATTACTAGAAATAACTGTACTATGCCTTATTATTTTAAAGTGTTTTCCGAATAGTATACATACTCAAATGCAATTGTGTAAGAATTAAAATATAGAAAAAAACACATTGCTTGTTTTTATTTGCATCCAAAGATATTACCGTGGCGTTAGCACGGGCATTATACTAATAATAGAAGATGCGATTAATTTAGTCATGGAAAAAGGAAAAGCTGCAGTTTTCTTGATAGCAACGCCTTTTCTGTTCGCTGGTAGCCTGATAAGGCAGACAGAGACCTGGTGATGGTTGGGGGTGAGCAATCCTAGGAGCATGGTGAACGAAGAGGAGAGAACCATGTTCTGCTAGTGAAGCAGCAGCAGTGGAATGGAGGATAGAGGATGCTGCAGGAATTGCTGATGCTTTCTTGGACTGTTGCTCCAGCGGGTGGAATCACGGCACATGGCCTGCATGTATCTAAAACCATATCTTTACCTTTTTTTAAGACCTCGTGTTCCATTATGTCCCCATTATTTTAATAATTGTCACAACTCAATTATCAGTCACATTTCATAAGCAAATCTTTATACACAAATGGTTTCTAATTCTATTGTTGTAAATCATGTGCCAATAGTTAGGACGTTTCTTTTTGTCTCTCTCGTTGGTATTTGTTAAGTGCAATCAAAATAAGAAGGATTCCGCAAGCGCCTAGAACATACCATTGTAGCATTTTACCGGAGTATCCAGGTATCGTTATTTATATTTTACCACGGGAAGCAAGAGTTAAAGAATCTAATAAATCACCATCATGTATCTACTAACTTAGTAAACCAACTAGACTAAAGCAGGGGTAAAATATATATGATAGGATATATGTATAAGCACAAGTATGAGAATTAACTGATAAATGAGTAGCTAGATATAGTGGGAGGACAACGGGAGAGATCTAGGTTCCTATGTTCTTCTCTACTACTTTGGTTCTATAATAACAGGGGATGGATAAGTATAACGATCACACAATAGCACTTTGGAGCAACAGTACCTTTCCGACCCTCGAAGAAGACTGGGTAAAGAGTAGTCGGGGGAAGGCTGCCAAAAATCTCTACGAAACACCAACCCGAACGTGGTGGAATACAAAGGCCTGACAGAGCTGTCACCTCTGGGGCTACCACAACTATCCGTGGGATTGGGCGCAACCTCAGGTAACCTATAGTCTAGACACCATGCCTACACTATCGATTACTACTCTAATCACTATATATAACTAGAGCACTCAATACGAGCAAAGATCCCATGCCAAAGAATAACAACTATACTATCTATCACAAGATGCATAAGAGTACATAGAGAAGATAAAAATATATTAAAGCATAAGTCTTACAAGAATAGATACAAAGACATACCAAATCTCTGAAGACTTCTCCAGAACCGGAGCGCAGCTCCGCTCTCCCTAACTCTCGTCTAGATCTAATCTACTACATTGGAATGTCTAGCTCTAATTCTCTAGAGAAGAGAAGTCATCCATTCAAGGGACGCCTCTACAACTCTGATCCCGCTGGGAGATAATGAATTAGGGTTTTAGGGATGCCTCCTCCAGGGGCCAGGGGCCCTGTTTATATAGCCCCCTAGGATGCACCGCAGCCCTCGGATCAAACCGACCTAAACGGACGATTATTATTCATCCTCAAAGGCGGTGGAACAGGGATCCGCGAGGCTGACGCTGATTGGCTGAAGTGGCCAGTCGGCCGCCCAAGGTAGGGAGTCGGCCGACTCTCCACCGAGCCCGTTCGGGCTCCCGTTTGGTCCAGAGCCTTCTCGAACCTTCCAGATTACAGAATTTTCACCGGTTCCGATTATCTCTATGTAAACCCGACATGTGGGCCTTCCTTGGGTATTTTCAGCTGACACCTGCAGAAACAGACATTCACCAAAACTCGTGGAATTCTGTCAGTATAACCCCTATATCTAGTTGGTGAACATATTTTAGTCCTTTCTCATGTTTAGTTGACGGTAAAAATTGACACTTAACGACCGTCAACACTCTCAAAGATCAACGTAGATGAAAATAAAAGAACACATAGATGTACGACATAAGAAAGGGAGACTAGTGTTTATTCATCTGAATTATATTAATGATTATAAATGTAGAGCTCACATGTATATACATTGTTACCAATGTCTATGAGCTTGGTAAGAGCCTACTTAAAAACGACTAGGATTATGATTTCACTTTTTCTTTTTTATTAGAGTGATGAGAGGACATCAGTCCTTCACATAAAGTGATGGAGATGAAGAGGACTAGTGTGGGTATTCAAGTCCGGCAACTCATGATGGAGGCCCAATCCAACTCAAGTTGGAGTATATCCCAATTTCTAGGAGCGGTCTAGGGTAAAATGAACACATAGGATATATATGGACACTATTTCGACGATCCACATATGCATGAAAGATATTTTCGGGTACAAATGTTATTGTACCTGCGTAAAACGGCTCGGTCTGTTTGTCAAAACGCTCCACGACTATGGATATGGCCCAGGATTGGCTACGAGTTTTTATGGAGAAGGCCCAAGGCCCATGCACAACGGACCGGATAAGAGCCCAAGCCTACCCCGGTAGAGGAGGTGAGAGAGCTGCCTCGCTCGACCCTTGAGAGCCAGTGGGGCACCAACACTCAAAGGCCGGGAGAAAGCCCCGCCATGCCCGACGACGAAAATGCGGGCTCCGATTCGCCTAACACGTGGGAGGACTCACCACTATGTTCCACATCCCGAGAAAAACTGGGGTCGGGAAAACGGAATATTGGACCACGATGGGCCCGGTTCACTCTCTTTGCACCCAATGGGAATGTAACTCGCACTACGAAGCCATGCCACAGTCAATAAGTCAGGACACCCCTAAATTTTCTGTAGTGGTATCACGCCACATTAGGGTGACACACATGCTATAGTGCCAAGCAGAACGGCACCATACCACTAGTGTGGGGTACGACACCCAACCTGAGAGCTGGGGAGAGGGCCGCAACCTACGCCACACGGTGCACAATGACGATGTGGCACGGTCAGACGCATGACATGCCACCAACTCTCTAACAAAGATCACGACACGACAACGTGAGGAAACGACTCTCGGTCCTAAGCAATCAAATCAGGAGTATCCCACCTAAGAGAACATTGCCTCGCCAAGGAAACTCCATCTATCCCTCTCCTCTCCCATTCTCAACATTGTAACCCATGGATTTCCCCTTGAGCTATAGAAGGGAAGCCTTGGAGCCCTCAAAAGAGGGAAATCCTTCTGGACTTCTACAATTCACAATCATAGCCCTCGCTCGCACACACCCACACATGCACAAACTTGAGCTCCTCGCTCCCTCGTATCCTATTTGTAAACCCCTTTGTAAAATAACAAGAGCGGGTAGCATAACAACGCCATGACTAGAAATAGGGACATTTTGCCCGATCTAGCATAATTCATTATGCCCACCTTAGCTCATCATCTCGAGCCTAAACGCGCAAATAACTTTGATTTGTATGCTAACCAATAACTTTGGTTTGATGTCAAAATTCATCCAGAATCTTCTTGGGTGCGGACACACCGTGTTTTGCTCCGTTGGGCTGTGTCATCTTAGAGCCCATTAGGGGCTTGTCCAGTGGTTTTCACACCTAATAAGACATTATAATTAGCAACTGTCTCATTTGTTAGGGTTTTGGTTTCGTGCGTTTTTCGATCCCATTGGTTTGTTGGCTTGGTGATATTTTTAATGAAAACAGGAGGGGGGCGCCCCTACTGTGCTTTTATTAAAAACAGTAAAAGTTCTTACATACAAAGCTCAAGAAACAAAGAAGGAAATGAAAAAAATAGTAGAATTACACATAAGCTCCTATCCATTCTAACATTCTGGGTGCTAGTGAGGATTTTGCTCTAAGTATAACTTGAGCAAATTCTTTCCTGAAGATCTGCTTGCAGCTTTGAATTGAGTGTGGAATGAGCCTGAAAATTGCATTGTTTCGAACTGACCAGATAGCCCAACACATGGTGACTATGATTTCCATAAAGAAAGGTTGATGGAGCTGCAGCTTGAAGGATTCCAGAACAGCAAACGGACCGTCATGTAGTTGAAAATGCAGACCCAAGGTTGCCCAACAAGCTTCAGAGAAAGGACAATTTAGGAAGAGATGGAGTACTGTTTCATTTGTTGCCAAAGTACAGAGCACACAGTTGTAGCTTCCCAGGTTCATAGACTTTCTTCTGAGGATATCCCTTGTGCTAAGTCTGTCGTTAATGAGAAGCCAAAAAAAGAACTTTCTTTTGTTTTGACACGTGGATTTCCAAAGCCAAGAGAATACTTTGGGTGCACTTGTCTAGAGCCCATCAAGTGCTTATAGGCACATTTTGAAGACAAAATGTTGGAATTCCAAATGTAGGACCATTGATCAAAAGCCTCATCTTGTAAATCCACCGAATGTAGCAGAGCCGAAACATGAATGAACTGTTGATATGCTCCATGGGAGAGAGGCAAATGGAAAAAATCATGAAAGTGAGTAGTATTGCAGGCTTGTTGGACAATGATGTACTTGTTCTTAACAAATGAGAAACGTTCGTGCAAGGTGGAGCTAAGAACTGTTCCATTCCAGTTATCTAACAACAAAAAAGTGGAGGCGCCATTCTTTATTGTTCAAGAAGCTAAATCCTTGAATTCAGGCAGTAGAGATTGCATATCACGCCACCAAAAGGACCCCTTTTTTTCTGGATGGGGGCCTTCCATTAGGATACCTGACAGACCAAACCAAATGAACCCAAGGAATGTCCAACCTGTTGAAAAAGTTATGAAGGTTTTTGAGGAGCAGGCTCTTATTATGTTTATGAAGATCTAAGATTCCCAAACCACCATTTTTCTTTGACACACATGCCATTGGCCAGGCTGCCTTTGGTGGTTTCTTGCTGTTGACATCTGAGCCTCTCCAGAGGCAGTGCCTCCTAAATTTGTCAATCTGATGTATGATAGTTTTGGGCAGTAGATAGGTGGATATAGTAAAAGTGGGGAGGGCACCGAAGACTGCATTTGTCAACTGAAGTCTACCAGGCTTCACTTAGGAAATTGGCAATGGAAAGTAATCTTTTCTCACATCCGGAAACCAATGGCCGAACCGCCTATAGTTGGTCTAGTTAGACTGAGAGGTAGTCCAAGGTAAGTAAAGGGTAGAGAGCCTTTAGCACAACCAAGAGTTTTGGAAAGGATATCAAGCTTCTGATCTTCAACATTTATAGGGACCATCATTGACTTGTCAAAGTTAACTTTGAGGCCGATTGATTCAGCAAAGGTGTTGAGCATAGCCTTAAGAAAGAAAAGCTCTCTTGCATCAAGCATTCAAGAAAATTAGTGTGTCATCAGCATACTACAATATTGGAAAATCTTGGGAGTGAGGGGAGATTGATTGGCGAGACAGAAAGGCCCATATTCTTTGCCGAGTTGAGTAGGTCTTGCAAAAAACTGCAGCAAGGACAAATAGTAAGGGGAGAGGATCCCCCGCCTCACCCCCGTTGGCGGTCCTTAACTCATTTCTAACCCCGCCAACTTTAGCCTAGGCAACACCAATTTTCACCTAGAATAGGGCTCTACTCTAACTATTTCCACAAAGTGTGGCGTGATTCCTTGTTTTGCAGACATCATTGAAATACACGCAAAATGGGCCAAGACATGAAGAAAAACACATATATAAAAATACCTTTTATTTTTGGTCCAAGCAAACAAGAGAAAAAGGAGGAGAAAGCCCACTCGGAGCCAAGCCAACCAGAAGCACCAGCATGGGCCGACCAGAGGCCCAGCAAGGAGGCCACTGACCAAAGCTGAAGGCCGACGGGGCCCAGCCAGGTGCGCGCGCGCCCACTGGAGCACGGCTCGGGCCCAGCTTTGGTTGGTCGGTTTGGTTACCGCCCCTGATGGTTGGTTCGGGGGTGTTTTTGACATTTGCCCTGCGAAAACCGACCATCCCACTCCTATATAAGCATGGGCAATCCTCCTCCTTCAATATAGAGTTCATTCTTCATTTTTAGTCTCACTCTTCACCACACCTCCATTCTACAAGTGTACAATAGAGAGAGTAGAGCCACTCTACCTAGCCTAGCTAGAATAGAAGTAAGGAGTGAGAGAGAGGAGCAAGAGTAGAGCATCTCTCCAAGAGAGCCCTCGGGATGCTAGTCTTCCACGGGGCGGAGTGCCGGACTTGTCAACTCCCTCCTCGCTTGTACCTCTACGACGTCTTGCTACTTGAAGTAAGACATCGTGTTTATCTTTCGGTAATACCTTTAAGTAAGTTATTCTTGCTTGTTATCTTCTTGCGGGTTCGTCGTTCGTCCCCGTGATGAAAACTCTAGTAAGAGGACCCCTGATAGAGACGGGAGCTCCTGATCACCGCTAGAGTTGTAGCAACTGGCATAGAAGTGGCGTCTAGGCTAGGACCTACCTTCGTTTGCCTCGTAGTCCATGGTTGAGGTGGTAGGCGGCAGGTGGTGACAGCCCTGTCCATCCCTTGTAATCCCCCACGTCCGGCTACGGCGTAGAGCTACAGGCCGGCATCACCTGGCAGACCAGGTGCGATCCGGTGCCCGAAGTAAGAAGTATAGCAACGAGTTTAGCCACCTCTTTGGCCTGTTACCCTAGAAAAACTCATTACCTAAGCTATCCTACTCAATCTCTGGGCAACCTCTGTTTAGAATTAACTCACAAGCCGTTCTTCGTGAAAGAAATACGATACCTGATTACTCACCGGGTGAAGTGCTATAATGGTGATTTCCGTGCGCTTGCGGATTTGGCTGCATACGCTAAGAAATGCCAACAACCCCCCTCTTGCAATGAAAAGTTTTCCCCTGCACCCCATTTAACAAAACAACTGAAGTGCCTGAAGAGAAGATTAGTTTCATCCATTGTAACCACCTATTAGGGAAACCTTTCTCTTCCATAATCTTGAGCATAAGGCCATGCTCCACTTTATCAAATGCTTTTTCAAAGTCCAATTTTAGAATGATGATCTCATTTCTCGGACCGATGACATAAATGTAAAAACTCCAAAGGACTGAGCAAGATCGTAATACATCCGTGTTTAATGAAACCATATTGATTAACATGAATAAGCTTTGGCATACCAACTTGCAATCCGTTTTCTAAGAGCTTTGTGATTATCTTGACAGATGTATTGAGCAAGGAGATTGGTCTAAAATCAGCAACCTTGACAAAGATTGTCTTTTTTGGAACAAGAGTGATTAGGGAGCCATTGATACTTTGCGTGCAATATCTCCGCAAAAAGAAAGAATTGCGAGTTGATAGAAATCTTCACAAATAATGGACCAACACTTTTTAGTGAAATCGTGTTGAATCCATCCGGCCCAGGAGCTTTATCGGATGGCGGGGCTTTGACAACCGGATCAATCTCTTCTCGGAGAAGGGCAACACTAAAGACTCAAGGTTGACTTGTGGCTGCATGATAGAGTCCAGATTGAACAAGATTGATGAGAATTCAGAAACCCCAAGTCTTTGCTTGAATGCTTCCCAAATCATATCTGCCTTGAGATGATGATTGTATATAAGGGCCCCATCAGAATTTTCCAAGGCAGTAATCATGTTTCTTCTGTACTTGATAGTAGCATGTGCAGGGAAGAATTTGTAATCCCCAAGAGTGACCCACTTTATTTGTCCTCTTTGTTTCCAATATATTTTCTGTTTTTTCAATTGAGTTTGTAATTTGCTTTCTAAAATCTTCATGAAGTTCCATTCTGGGATGGTAAGATCTCTAAACTCCTCAATAATTTGAAAGAAATGGAGCAGCAGCTTGACAATGTCAATAGTAATCTTCAGATTTGACAGAGTTGCTTTCCACCTTTTTAGTGCAGCTCTAAGATTTTTGTATTTAGCTGTCAAGATCTTTGCTGGGTCTACAAGATGATTAGGTGCAACCCAATGCTGGTGAACAATGTTAAAGAAATCAGGATGCTCAAGCCAATAATTCTCAAAACGAAAAATGGATCCTTTTTGTCACATCTAGGATTTTCGGCCTTGCTAACCACTTGCATTTCATGAGCATGAGCATGAGCATCATCATGCATGACATGGTCTGAACATGCATTGTCATTTCCTGTGTATTGCTTGAATTGGTTGAATAGTGCCTTGTATGCTTGTGATTAGGCTAAGTAGTGCAAGTGCTTGATGTTTGATCACTAAAACAATTTAGACATACTTAGGACATTAAATGAACCTAGGTTTATGTCATTGACTTTGGCAAATTATGCTTGGATCAATAGGTCAACTTGTTTGGCCTTTTGAATGTCTTGTTTGATTTATTCAAAAGTGTGTCAAAAGTCCAAAACTAGATTTTGACCCTTTAATAAAGTTTATAGAGGATTTTATAAGGGTCAATTCATTCAACTACGACTTTTGTGAAAATGGCTAGAAGGTGCTCAGAAAGTGGGGTAAAGGCAGAACCTGGGGGCTGTTTTTATTCTTTATCGTCTAAGTTTTGTGACGTCGGTCGATTGGCATGCCTGGTTCACCTATTTCTATTAGGTAACATAAGTTTGTCCAATTAGAGAAAATGGTCATAGCATAGTTGGACATGTCATGCCAAAAGATGGGGTCGATCAGAGTCTTTTAAGCCATCCAATTTAGTGGATTGTGGGCCCTAGGTCAAGTCTGATTAGCAGATTGACATTGGCATATTGGCATTAGGTTATCTCCTAATCCGTTGGTCTAATGACTAAGGTGCCTTAACGAAAAATATCGAGCATCATTAGATGAGTAACTTTCATTTTTGGCCCAACTCCAAACTCGGCCCAGAATTGGCCCAATCGCGAAGCCCAATGCGGCCCAACTCGTGCATGCAACCTGTTTGGTGGAATGTCCTAGCCGCCGACGTGGACGGCGACGTGCTGCGTGCGTGGAGCCGCCGCCAACGGGCCGCGACAAGCGCCCGGGCTTCTCCATGCGAAGAGGACACCTCGGTCGCGTCGCCCTCGTCACTCCGTTACATTGCCTCACTCTCTCATTCCTCTCCCTCCCATCCTCCTTCTCGTGTCCGTCGTCGCCACGGAAGCCGCCGCCGCCGCCGTGATTTTCTTGCGCCACCGCCTCGCCGCCTTGCCACGTTCCACCTTGAGTAGCGCACGAGCGTCGCCTCCGCACGCGCCACCTCTTAGAGCCAACCGCAGCCGAAGCCGTCACCGAGAGGGGTTGGATCGACCTTCTTCCCCTTCATCGGCCATGGCCGCGCTCCAAGCCGCAGGGGCCAAGGCCACTCGGCACCACCTCCTTCTGTCCCGGGGTGAGGAGCATTATTACTATCACTGTCAGAAGAATCAGTGATGTCATCCATGTTAAGCACCCGTCCTTGGGGCCGTGCCGGGGTTGGGGGCGAGCGGTATAGCATTAATCACTTCTGCAATTGGAACCACATGTTCAGGGGCTTGAGCAGCAACAACATCAACAACTGCTTCATTGACAACAGTTGTTTCTGGGCTTGGTTTAGTGGCATAAGCCAAACATTCCAGTCTTTCTCTCCTCCCTGGGCTTGAGCAATATTCCAGGCTGCATCTCCTCCTTGGGCCTAAGCATTCCAACCCTGAATTCCACCTTGAACCTGAGCATTGAGAAGTGGTCCAGGCAAGTCATTGCCTCCTCCTTGCTGCTGGGGTGGCCCTTGACCCGGCTGACCAAAGCCATAGTATTCATAATTATTGGGCTAGATGTCTTCATCATCATCAGGAGGGAAATCTTCATCTTGGGCCATTGCACCCAATAAAGTTGCATGGTAGAGCTCGCCTTTGTACGACCACCCATCGAAAGAGGATCCTCTCCCTCGTGAGAATGTGAAGAACTAAGGGATGGCATCCAAAGAAACAACTTTTGCCCTGACAAGAATTTTGGCTTCGTTTTCAGGATCTTCCTCCCAAACTATGAGTCTGCCAAACTCAGAAACAGCCATATCAACCAGGGTGTGATTCCAATGATCTAAGTTCAGTCCAATCATGGCAAACTAGACCTCATGGGTAAAAATAGTGGTTCTATTATTCCAGGCCCTATTATGAGGAATAAAAGAAATAGCAACATTGCCAAACTAATGTGGACTACCATGGATAAGCATGTCCCTCTGGTGCATGAACTTAAACCTGACATAATCCTGTCCAAGAGGACAGGGCTGAACTGAATCTGAAGGTATGCCTCTGTGAAGCAGGAAATCATCAATGATACCTCTAATGAACTAAAAATCAACTGTTGCTGTGGCATCGGAGTGATGATAGCGATGGCCAAGTTGTTGTTCCTCTCTGGCATGCGGCCGATGATGACCCTCCTCATGAGCGGCCTGCCGGGGATCATCAGTCGTTGAGCTCCTTGTGGTAGGAAAGGAGTTGGATCGATGAATTGGAATGCCATTGATTCCTGATTTGGAAGAGTGAGATAAGATTGGGTTGGGGTTTTCTCTGCCCAAGAAACATGGACAATCTTCTTTGCACGAAAGACAGGAACCAAGTTTGATTGAGCACACTCACCGATCAATGGTGAAGCTGCCGGAGGCGGCAATGGATCGGAGTCAGAGTCGTCATCTGGGAACTCCAGTGCTGACAGACGCCACGACGAGGATGAAGAACGAGGGATAGTCCAGGGAACAATGATCGGCGGTGGCGGAGAAATCCCAAGGTAGCGTCGGCGAAATCAGCGAAGTCTTTATAGAAAATGGTTCCGAATTATCTCGTTGGCCCACCGGTCATTGGGCGAGAAGATGAGGGGGCATTACTGCCGGTAGCTGGGCGCGGGGATCGAGGCAGGAAATTATTGCTAGGATTCTGGGAATTCCACTCTTGCAGCCCATGTCCATTTCGACCAGCGCTAGAATTACGGCTCAGATGCGCTTGTGCCGGCCCAGAGTGAATGGGCCTTTTTGAATTTAAATTCCGCGAGCCATAGGGCCATTATAATGGCGGTTACTCTGCTGACCATAGGGCCGGTTATAGCTAGGATGTAAATGCTCTTTATGATGATCATTAACATGATTTTGAACATGATGAATAACCGTATGATCCAACGGCCTAATATGAGCATGAACAGGAACTTTTCCATGAACTTTGATACGAGAATTACGATTAAATTTCAGCCTTGACACACAGTCTCTCTATTCCACTATATCCCCTGGTTTGGCATTCGTAACACGAAAAATATCATACTGCTGGACGTAAGCATTATAAGCTCGAACTTGGATAAGTCGATATATGTCCCTTGCGTGTATTGAGTGTCTGAGCCATTGAGACCCACATGTTGACCTCCGACGAACAACCATGCTTGTCGGCTTCGAAACCCATGGAAGTTATTAGCACGTGCTGCTACCCATCCTATCTTTCTTCAAGTTATCCAGTAATGTTAAATAATATGGTGCAAGTTTTAATAGAATATTTATGTCATCATAGTACTTCAAAGTGCAGTCTACATCATAAAGGCCTTATCTTCATGACAAAAATCTTTTACAATCAATAAGACTAATATTTGCAAATTAAAGAGACACCATAGTTCAAGCTAATGCTTCAAATAGATACATATTATTACCTATATGCATAGAATAGAGGTGCCATACAAATAGAATAAAAACTATAGATACGAATGGAAAACATATCTATACCTATATAATATGTCTATTACCTAATAATAAAACAAGAAAATTTCAGTCTGCCTCCCAAAATTTCAGTCTGCCTCACGTCATATTATTTTTTCTTTCCGCCTCATCTTCATATTAGAATCGGTGTCCTGCATGTTGATTTTTTTTATACGTTAACCTAGATAGATTATGAGTGATAATCTATTACCTAATAATAAAACAGGAAAAACACTTCTCCTAAAGCTTGTACGCCTCGAATCAGACTGCATGCACAGGCGATGCATGGTCAGTCCGTTCATGTTTATAATTGGGTAATCTATAGAAAAAAATATTTTTGTCTTTGTCTTTCTACAGAAAAAAATATTTTTTGTTATTTGTGCGAATACATCTTAAAAATATTTTTTGTCCTTGTCTTTTTATAGAGAAAAATTGTTTATATTATTTGAGCTAGCACATCTTAAAAATTGTTTTTGTCCTTGTCTTTCTATAGAAACAAATTAGTTTTTGTCATTTATGCTAAAACAAATCTCAAAACCGTTGGATGCACATTCAAGAGCTGAACTTGCCGCGTGGGGTTTTTCCATAAACCCATACGACTAGGATATAGTAAGAGAATCTCCAACAATTATGCATATTGCTTTTGCATTTCCAATAATAGGATATAGATTAGGGAGAGGAGATATAGATTTGTATGAGGCTATGAGCATGTCCTCTCGGGTCTCGGCGGGCAGCATGCATCTATGGTATATACACGCACTAATTACAAGATATCGTGACAAACTTCATGAACAATGTTAGATTATTGGCCCGTAAAGATTTAAATTGATGGTAATGATATATTTTTGTTCATCACCCATTGCAACGCACGGGCACTTTTGCTAGTAATATTTAAACGGCAAAGTTTCAATCCACTTTTTAGTTCACTCTTTTTCTATCCGCCTAATCCGTTCCCTCTCTTCAACACCGTGCAAAAAATAAAAAACAAAACCGACCGTGCATGCCATAACCGAATAAGAAAAGAAAGAAACGTGGCCTGTTGGTCTAGGATAAAAATAGCCGACCAACGTTTCAACGCCACATGCTCCTGTTGTGTGCTAATTCTCACCAGTATATTATTACTTAACTGTAATCACCAAGCCTATTATTAGTTACCCAGCAAATATGCCGTCGCAGGGGAGAAAAACGGATATATATGTAAAATGATAATATGAATTTTATATATCTACTAATATTTTATAAATATGACATGCATAACATGAGTTAATGCTAAAAATAAATAATAATATTCTATTAAACCCGTATTGAATTAAAATACACCGGCTGCAACAACGTGACCAGTCATGGCCGCGAGAATGCCGTTGTCGCCGGATGTGCGGTCTCTTGGGATGAGTGGAAGAGAGGAATTTGCGGTGCGCGGAGAAGATGTCTTCGATTTAAGTGGAGAGGTTTCGTGGGGTGGGGATATAGGGATAAGATAGAGGGGGAATAGAAACCAAAGAAAATTAAGAAAAGGGAACAAGGAAAAGGAGATAATCCATAAGATAATCTGCTTTATTATAGAAGCCATGACTAGAGCTATTTTTATCGATGTTGAAGCTCTACCAAATGGGCCCTAATAAATAAAATAAATATGGATGGCCTAATAAATAAAATAAATATGGAGCAGTTCAATGTCGTTGCTCCACCATACCAAGTAGAGCTCTTAGTCTCCCGCATTACCACTCCTCCATACTGCACAAACGGAGATGTTCGGTGGTGCAACTGCCCATACTATTCAGATGAATCTGTCCGATGCTAAGGAATCGAACAAGATCGTCGACATCGTGTACACGCAGCAAATGTGAAGAAGTGGGCGTGCCTAATGGTTAACGACAACATGACATGAGGTTAGTGGAGAAGGTTTGGAAAATCACAAGTGATAGGTCAACATTCTTTCTTGTTGCTACTATTAATACTAAAACTAACTTTCAAAAGAATTAATACTAAAACTATTGTTTAGGAGACTGTTTCTTATACTCACTCTGAAAAAAATAACTTTAAGAATATATTAATATTAAATCAAACTATTATCATTTGAGTCCAGAGATACTATTTTTTTTCTCCCGTTGCAACGCGCAGGCATCTTTGCTAGTAGAATATTAATTTATCATAACTAGACATGGACTAGAGTGTATTATCTATTACAGTAATGCAGTGGAAATTATGTATACACGCGTGGCACATCTTTAAAGAATAGGGTAATATAGTAAACTATTTACAATACGGTATAGGAACGAGCAAGGCTGTATACATGGTGCTGGTAGTTTAATTTCTGTCATAGACATAGATATATAAATATATAGGAAAAACCCACCTTGAAATTAAGGAGTTCTGTTCCACCAAGGCACACGAGAGTCAGTCCAACAAATGTATTCTCTTGTTGTCATGGTGATTATGTCATAAACCAAGCACGGAGCTTATTATGAATATGTGTTGTTGTTGCCTCTGTACCTAATGGAGCAATGCAGGAAGTACAGCAAGTTCACCACGCCAAGAACAGCCATCAACCAGAAGAAATAGTCCAGGTGGCCCTTGTTCAGGTCATCGGGGATCCACCCTGGATTCCCGTTGCGCGTTGTGACGGCAGCGATGGCAGCGAGCACGGCAGAGTTGAGGTAGTGGCCAGCCGCGACGGCGAGGTACACAATGGCCGTGCCAAGGCTCTTCATGCCGTCTGGAGACTGATGGTAGCAGAACTCAAGGAGGCCGATGTTCGTGAACACTTGCGCCGCGCCAAGCACTGCGAATGCCGGCGCCTGCCACATGATGTTTATCGACGGCTGCCCGCTACGGGCGAGAGACAAGCGCCTCCCCTCAACGAGCGCTGCGTATACCATGCCGGCCACGCACAGCGCGAGGCCGACGCCCAGCCGCTGAAGCTGCGACAGGCCCCGCTCCTTGCCCGTGGCACGCCGGGCTAGAGGCACCAGCACGGTGTCGTAGAGGGGGATGCAGACCATGACGGTGATCACTTCGAAGGTGGAGAGGGACGCGGGCGGAACGGTGAACGGCCCGACGTGCTTGTCCATGGTTGCGCCCTGCTGGATGAAGGTCGACGACATCAGCCCGTTGGCGGCAAAGAAGAGCACCATCGACGCCCACACGGGGAATATCCGGAGCAGCATTTTGAGCTCCTCAACCTGCGACACCGTGCAAAGCCTCCATGGACTCGTTGCCCCTTTCTTGCTGCAGGATGGCGCTACAAGGGCAGCCTTGTCAAAGAACCTGTAAGGTTATGTTAAATCACGTCCTTGCAATTTTAGGAGTGACATGTTAGGAAATGGTAAGGTTATGCTAAAGGTAATAACAACGTTCTTGGGGTAGTTTCAACATGAGGAATAGATCAACAGTTGTTGTTGTTGTTGTTGTTATAATACTCCCCCAATTCTAATTTATAAGTCATTCTATCTTGGAGAGTCAAAAACATTTCAAGTTTAAGCAAAATTATAGAAAAACTATAAAGATTTTTTATATCTAATAGGATTGTAATAACACTAAGTTGATATCATAAATATATTATCATATAAATTTAGTAAAACTTGAGACACTTTGACTCTCTAACATTCTTCGAATGACTTGTAGTTTGGGATGAAGAAGTAGTTAATAATAAAGCACAATGCACAAATAGCTTGGTCACTCACATTTTTTTTTTCACATCATATGTACGTTTAGGGCATATTTTTGGACTTTTATTTTGGAGGAATTAGAATCTACTGAATGGTTAGATTATTTGGCTTGGATTTAAAGATTTCATAAATTTTTAAAGTTCACTTATAAGTCTATCTTAAATTCACTGGGCGAGAGATGGAAATGAATTCTAGAGATTACCACACTATGTTTGTACTCTCCAACTTAACTAAGGATAAAGAAATTGCTAAGGATCCAAATGAGGTTTAGACTATAACTTATTACAATGAATTCAATTCTAATGACTCAAATAGGGCTTCAAGAATTGCTATATGGTACACAAACAATGAATTTTCAAATCTTTTTTGACATGGTAAAACTCAAGCAGTTATAGTTTCTTTCATTCGAAGGACGATGTCAAATTTGTTTCCTTAACTTCATTGGTTTGAAGTGGACTTGTTATTTTTATTTATCTCAAGGTGTAACCGGGACCTAGTTGCAAAAAAAAAAAAAAATGGTTGCTTATATATGCTAGCTAAATTATGTCATTTCTGAAGTTACAAAAATAAAAAGATTTATCACATTCACATTCAGTAGGTCTCGAATATGCATTAATTAGATTAAAAAGATCTTTATATCTAAAATTTTCCTTATTAATCTTATTCTACAAAATACAATATCAATTAAATATTTATTTTATATATTCGGATGGATCAACAACAATAGTGCAACTACTTGTTTTGGCCAATCGATTTCAATGAAGATTAAATTACTTATTTTGTAATTCTGAATTCAGCTATACTGTTTGGGAGAGCTCCAGCTTCAGCTTCTCCGAAGAGAATCACTCCAAATGAGCCAAATGCTTAAAATGCTAACTGATTTAGGTGGGCATCAACAGAGAATCTTCCATTTACACTGCAAGTTGGGAGCTAAAGAACTATGCTTCACCCTACCCTCTGTTATATTCTGATAGGAATAAGCAGAATCAAATCTCATCAGCTCCTCACCCTGCTCCCTCCTATAAATCTTTCCTAATCACTCCATCAGAGAATCAAGAAGCAGAGCTAAAGATCCAGAGAGTGGAGTTCTTCCAAACGGAGCCACTAGTAGAATTTAGCATGGACTCTTCACCTTCATTTTGCATCACGCCAGTGACTGATTTTTAGATTAAAAAATTTGCAATCCTGATCGGGTAGACATATCTGGATCTTATTTGGTTACCTGAACTGACTTGTATGCTGAATCTTGCAATTTCCAGGCACCTCATGCAGAGTAGAGCAATCTTCAGGCAACTCCAAACGGTAGTTCCTCACAGCTGCAACAACCACCTGGGAGATCCTTGTGAGAGGACTCCCTCCCACTTTCTGATACCTGTAAACCTTCCTGCCGGCAATGAACACAGGCAGCCCAGACAGCATGAACACCCCCGGGATCGCAAACCCGACTCCCCACCCAAAGTTGTCCTGCACCCAGACGATCACAGTCGCCGATAGCAGCTGCCCAATGTTGATAAAAAAGCTGTACCAGTTGAAGAACGAGCCCTTTTTCACCCGCTCCACCGGGTCGGCTGCGTCGAACTGATCGGCACCAAGGGCAGAAACACATGGCCTGATGCCGCCATCACCAAGAGCAGCAAGGAAGAGACCCAAGTATGTTGTGGTACGATGAATGCCCCGGTTGTAGGAGGCGCCCATCAGCAGTGGGAGAAACGCTGATACAATCATGGTGAGCATCCCCTGGCAAATCAGAGACATTCAGAGTTTGAAATGGAGTAAAACCAGAGTTTGAACACATTCTAGTATTCAGAGTAACTTACAACTGCGTAAACAGAGAGGAAGACCAGCACTGTCCTATATCGTCCCCAGAATGTGTCAGCCAAGAAAGCTCCGAAGAGCGGTGTGAAGAAGGAAGTGCCGGTCCAGGTGGACACGGTTGTCGCAGCATCGATGTTGCTCTCGTGGAGGACACCAGTGAGGTAGCTGACCAAGTTCCTTGTGATTGCGTTGACGGACACACATTCAGTAAATTCAGCACCTGATTAAAGGCATGTTCAACTCAGCAGCTTAGTTATGTTTGTCAAAGAATGAGCTGAAATTAAGCAATCCTTTTTGTGGAGTGTATAGTACTTACTTAAAATAAAGAAGCATGCCCTCCAATTCCCCGTGCTCTGCTTCAGAGCACGCTGGTTGTTAATGTCAACTGTCCCATCGCAAGTGAACTCGGAACTTTCATCCTGAACGGCAGAGCCAGAAGAAAGTATGTTTGTTATTCTGAAATTAATATCTGCTAGCTTTGTCTAATTAAGTTTGTTAAGGTTCCAAGAAAAAACACTTGCACTACCTATAAGATAATCTATCTCTGTTGTAGTTGTCACCTTTTTTTTTCTCGAACACGACTTGACGTGTCATTTTCATTAAGAAGAAGGTGGCCGAAAGCACGGCAAGTACAACACACACGACACGGACCACGGAGACGGTGGTCAAAACAAACACGAAGAAAGAGAAAGACCTCTACCACGCCTAAACAACCTCTTTTGAACGTACAGGAGATAATATGTGGTAAGGTTCTAGAAGATGTAGTAGTAGCACCTGTGTGGGCAGGTGATGAATCAGTGGCCTCTCCTCATCTTGTGTATCCATGGGAGCTTTCTGGGCTTCAGGGAAGGTGTCGAGAGAATGAAACTGAAGGAGATCAGCAATTATCAGTTGACAACTATACTTTTCGAGGTATAAAGAGCACCATGAATCCATGATTACCTCTTGAAAAAACGAATTACATCATAGTTATTTGTATCATACTATCATGCACTGAGTTTCTATCTTTTCATAGATGGGCATCCACAGTCATGAAAAGTACTATATATCCCGGTAATTCCTACCATTCCCATTTAAGTAATTCCTACCATTACCAGTTAAGCAAGTATATCTCCTAGAATGGGTTGGGAGGTGTTTCTTTTGGAGGCGTTTAGAGCTGATCTTTTGGGCCTATGTGGTCTCCTAGATACTTTTATTTCCTTTTTCTTATCAATCATGTCTTTGTAGCTGGTAAATCAGGTCTACGGTTGTTAATCCTCTATGTAATGACTGTTGGTACGCTGTTCCTGTAAGCTAGTAAATCCAGCAAATACTTACTGCCCAGGGATAAAAAGCCTTTGGTCTAAAAAGTGTGGCATTCAAAATGAAAGGGATCTGGTATATAAAAATACAGGGGAGAGAGAGAGAGAGAGAGAGAGAGAGAGAGAGAGAGAGAGAGAGAGAGAGGAAACCTGATTATTGGTGAGAACTGCTGAGCAGACCCCTCCGCCGATCCTCGTACCGCAAGACTCGATCACGATCGGTGAAGCAGGAGCATGGATGAGTTGTACCACTGTAGCAGAGTACACCTACCTCGGAGGCTCGGATCTAGCTAGGATTGGCGGAGATCGAGGAATCCACTCGTTCGCTAGATACTTGGGGTACGAGAATGACGAAAGAAATGAAACGTCCAAAGAGAGACACGCAATAGGTATCAAACAAGACCGAGAGAGACGTTGCCAACAAGGCTAAAAAGGAATCTGCAACAAACACATATATGGTGTGTGGCCAGTCAGATTCAACAGCATTTAAGAAGGAAAATAACGTGGCTGACTTCTTTGTTTTTTGAGACGAAACATTTTTTTAAGATAAGACAAAGAAAAACTATATCAAATTATCGCTTAGTATGTCGTCACGTTATGAGCACTCTGTAAAAATTGTTCTTCGTCTACGTAGTAGTACCCACACATCATACAACTCAAAATCTCAGAACCAAACATATATCATTCATGTAAGTGGAGTAGAGCACAAAATTTTCCTTTCCTGAGTCTGTCTTCTTCCATCTGCCATCAAAGAATAAGAAAAATCGAGCTAAATCTTTCAAATTCAAAACCAGTAATTGGCCCGAAAGGTAAACTTATTCTCACTAGTCCTTCACCATGGTCAAATATAACCATCACAAAACTAAGAATAGACCAGAGAAAACTATTCCACGGTGTGAAAACATCATTCCCACCTTGATATCACCGTTCGGAAGCCTAATTCGATGTGCCGTCGTGCCAAGGGACGTCATAGTTGTCGTAAAGTCACCAACGAGAAACAGAATACACCTACCTCCTCATTGTCGCCATAGATCTAGGATTAGGGACCGAGGCTTGGTGGACCAGCCATATATAGCTAGCACTTGGCAACGTGGACAAGCTTGTGTACATGTGGAGACGGTTTTGGTCGACCAGGTCAAGATGGTGGTTGTCCAAGTCAAGTGGACGTGTGAGTGGTTGAGGACAAGTGGTGACACACGTTGAGTTAATCGAGGAAGCGTAGCGGATATATATGCAACCCAAGCTGGGTTTAGCGGTTTCGTCCACAAAACCATGGGCGAATGATTTGATCTATTTCAGCCTTAAAGCTCAGGGTGGATCAACGTGAAGGGATCCTGGCCGTTTGATACTGGTAACTTAAACTAGACCATTTCACCCCTAATGGTTTAGGAAAAATATCTAAGGACATGCTTGGAATGTGCAATAGTTTGATTAATGGGGGAGGCATGTGAGCACAAGGAAACCAGAAGTTGAGGGGCATTTGTGTCCAAGTCATTGTTACAAATGCTACAATGACTTCATTTGTGCAAAAACTTCAAAACACCCTAAAATGACTTCTTTTTTTAGAAATACACGGTACAAAAGAGGCCCACAACATGCACGTACACTCATTCCTTTGAATACACACACATCAATCCTACCCCTATGAGTACCTCCGAAGGACGCCGACCTCACTGTTAATGGGGACGTTGTCTACCATTGGCGCCATTAAATCTTGAAATAAATCCAGAAAAATTTGAGCACCCATGCAAAGTCGAGGACTTGAACCAGGGTGGGCAGGTTTCACCTAAGAAACCTTCCAACTAATCTGTGATTAGTTCACACCAGTTTCCGGTACGGAGGTAGTATGGTTATACATGGTTTTCTCAGCAATTAAATATTTACCAATCCTCTTGTCAACCATCACCAGGTATTTCTCTATCTCTCTCTAGAAGTGATTGCCCTACCAGCGTCTAGAATATTGGCGTTGCTTTCATGAAAACTGCTACCTTTCTTTATTCACAGTACTCTCATGTGCCCTCCACGACCCCAACTAATTACTGTTAATGATTGTTTTCAATGGATCTTAAGTGGTTATTAATTTTAGATGATATGTCCAGATTGAAAGTAGAGTTGTTGTTTAGCGGTTGTTCAATCCATCTCAACTTACGGTACTTTGTGCTAGCCTTTACAAATGATTCGGGATGAAGTGTCGCCGTATACTAGCTGCGTAACGGTTGATATCAACAATAACAATCTACCTGCTTTGAAGAGGGCCACGAGAAACATACTGCAGGGTGTGCTACATCATCTTAGGTCAGCACAGGGTTTCTCCCTGCGGATAAAAGTTAATTGCTCAAACTGCGTAAGACAAGGCAACCTCAGATTGTAATTTCTCACAACTACGACAACCACCTGCCTAAAGGACACATTGGACAATCTTAAAATTGAAATTGGTTGGAGGATGTTATGAGATTTTTGTTCAAATTGTGAAATAGGTGATGACATTTAACTAACGAGTTCTCATAGACTCGTACTATTTTAGTCTTGCAACAATCATATAGGATGTGTTTGTTTCCCTAGCCAGGTCTACGAGCTGGGCTCACACGGGTACCAAAGCACCTTCTTGAAGAAATGAAACTTGGGGGCTCAGCTCATCACTGACTACCGATTGATTTTTACTCTCCTTGTCTCGGTGGCTTTGAACATCTCGGGCGTGAAGGGATGAAATTCCATGTGCGCCAGGATTTTGGCGCCCCTCAAAGGCAGCTTCTCCACCGTCTTTGCTCCAGGTCCCCACTCTTTCTCGTACTCATGCTCATCCACTTCCCATCTCCCTCCTCAACCCTTAGGGACGGCGGTGTGTGATGGCATTTTAGGTGCAGGCGCCCCATGGAAGCGAAGCGTGCGGTTCAGTCTCCTCGTTCATCTCACTGGCAGTGCCAGGGGTGCGGGTCATCTTCCACTTCTCCAGGTGGTGCTAGTCTTCTTCAACTAGTCCAAATCTAGCGGCGATGGTGGTGGTGGCTAGAGCCGACCTATGTCATTGGATCTGCTTCTCCCTAACGTTGTTACTATGTAGCTACAGAGACAAGACTCCTTCTCACTATCTCCTTTCCCTACTCCTCGATCTCTCTGCTCCAAGAAAGGTTAAATCAAAGCACCCCTCTTTGATTTGTGCTGGATTGTTGTCGCTTTTTGAACAACTTTGGTTCATATAGGTTTGGTTCCAGTGGTATTTTTGATTGATGTGGATGGACCTGTGAATGAGCGTTGTGAATCAATGATATGGGGACTTTGGTTTCAGAAATAATTTCAGATGAATCGTCGCCGTATACTAGCGACGGAACGGTTGATATGTGTAATTTCTCTCGTAGCTGGGACAACTACTTGTGTAAAGCACACAACCCGAAATTGAAAGCCCTTAAAATTGAAATTTGTTGGACGATGTTACAAAATTTTTGTTCTGCTTGTTAATATATATATTACTATTATGTGTAGATTTTAGATCATTTTGTTTATTTTTCGTGAGAGCTAAGATACATACAAATATAAAGGTAATTCCTTGTATTATCTTCCATAAATACCATAAATGGGTATGCTGAATGCTAACTTTAAATATTATTTTGTATTATCTTTCATAATGACAAAGGTGGATAATTTATATAATCATTAGAATTTATTTTAAATAACTTTTATAATGGTTGATGTGGGTAATTGAGAGCCGTTAGGTATTAAATTAATAATGATAAGGTAAATTTAGGACGCAAAGCTAGAGCATTGTTTTAAATTATGGTTCATAATGGTCTAGGTGGGTAGTTTACATGCAAATTTAGGTGGTTATTTTTAATTATCTTTTGTAATGGTTGAGATGGGTAATTTATATGTAAAACTAGGGGTCACTTTATGTATGTTATATAATAGTAGTGGTGGGTAATTTTTTAATAAAACTGCGATGAATCCGATGGCTATTATCGATGAGCATGATTAGAGTCTACCATGAAAAGCTAGATGCTTATAATTATTGTGAGAATTTTTAGAATTTACTTTTTTTCCTAAGCTTCTAGTGAGAATGAACATGGTCTCTCTGTTAGAGCCTCTAATTAGTAATAGTAAGATAAGGTAAGATGCCTTCCTCTTTCTAAAACAATAAAAGTTGTCCGAAGTATGGATGTGTTACTTATTGTGAGAAATGCCCATATGTGCCATCTACGATCCACCGAGTGATAAACAAATGAGAATTCGTTTTCAAGTAGTGTAATCGGTCCTTATTACTGATGAGGCCGTTTATTGCCTGTAGCCGCTACACTAGACTAATATATTTCTGCCTAGCCTATAGACTTTTTCTAACAGAAAGTATTTGCGGTATAAAATCCAAACTGAACATCTGATGAATTCCAAATCAATGTCATTTCCAGTAAAATTTCGGAGCCTACTGTACACAAATATAATGGGCACTCAGAATCAAAATTTAGGCAAACAAATACACAGAACACGCAAGACAAACAGCACAAAGAAGAAAGCAGCAATATGCAAAGTACATGGGCGGATCTAGGCCCAATCCTGAAAAGCAACAAAGTCCTGAATGAAGAGCATGAGAATAGCCGGCCTCAGGTAGTATTATGGACCTGACCACCACCCTTCATGGGCTGCCGGGATATGCCTGTGTGCGTGGTCAGAGCCCAAAGGACGGTAATGAACTCCCCTCCCTGCAGCAGCGCGTTCTCGTGCCCCTTCATGCGCTCCTCGTCAGACGATGGTGCCAGGTAGACCATGAACTCCGTCCACACATGGGCCAGCATCTCCCACACACTCTCCGAATCATTGTTGGCAGCTTTTGCCTTTGCCAACAATGAATCACCTAGCGTCACGCCATTTTTCACCACCTTCTTTTTTGTCCAGCCTTTTTCTCCCTTGAGCTTCATGATCCCATCCACCCGGGCGGCTTGCCGGAAGAAGAAGAACTCCATGCACCCAAGACTCTCCTTGAGCTCCTTGTTCATGAGCCCGACGACGTCCTCCGTCTTGTCCTGGTTGTCGGGCAGCAGCTCCGGGTGGAAGACCACCAAGTAGGCACAGTACTTGGACAAACTCGTTGCCACCATGCTGTTACTGCAAGCAGCAGCAGCATCTTTCTTATTCTTACTTGGAGCATGGGACGCCGGAAAGCTATTCTCGAATATGCTGGTGGCAATGTGCCAGGCGAGGATGACCTCGGCGATGCTCTTGCTCTGGAACGCCCAAGAAAACTCTGGGGCTTCAATCCTGTCCTGCATACCAATGGAAATGGGCGCGGTATGGCCATGTGCCACAAGGTATTCCATGATGGAGTCCTTCACACAGACCGGGACCGTCCGGGTTTGCACCAGCAGGGAGAGCGCAGAAGGCAGGGAAAAGGGGGGCGGGCAGCGAAGGTTGAGCACAGACCACTGCTTCATGGTAAGCTCGCCGTGGCTCATCTTGCTCCGCAGCCACCGGATCCGGCGGAAGGACCACATGAAGGCGCGCTTCTTGCGCCATTCCTCTCTAGCCGTGTAGTCGCACACAAGCGCAACCATGAACCAGTTGGAGAGGAGGAAGACGACGAGCTCCCACACGGACTCGTAGATGAAGATGATGAATAGGAGGAACGTGATGCAGAGGTCTAGCAAGGAAAAGAAGAACTGGGGGGACTTGGACGTGGTAATAACTCTTTTCAGGAGGCACAAGGTTAGGTTGTGTATGCCAGTTTTTATGGTGTAGTTGTCCTCAGGGATGCTAGTGAGCGCGTAGCCAAAATCTCCATTGGCGCAGAGGAAGACGGTCATGAGGCACAGCCCGAACACGACCACAGGAAGCAGGACGTAGTTGGCAAGCAAGAAGAAGGGGCCCGCGAAGATGACGGGGACGACGGAGTGGTAGTACTCTGAGAGGAAGTTGACGTCGTCGGTGACCACCTGGAACACCGCCTGGGAGTCCCGTCGGCGGCCTTCGTGGTCTGCCTTGTAGAGGCCTCTGAAGATGAGCTCCCTGCCGTCGGAGGTTTCCTCCGCAGTCAGCGGTTCGTGCTGCTCGAACCTTCTCCGGAGTAGCTTGAATAGGGCGAAGGAGAGGCAGAGCCTCCTCAGGCGTTGGTCTCTATCCCAGTCGGCGAAAGTCGGGTCACTCTCGGCGAGCGTCCAGACATCGCCCACGGTGACGACGCCGGTCGGGGTGGATTCATCGCCGACGGTTGAGTCGTCGTTCCTAGGGCCATCACCAGTGGAGATGAGGTCATGGCTCAGCTTGAGCAGGTAGCCGTCCGCCGTCGCCTCCTTCACCAATGGGTCTTCTCCCATCACAATGTAACGGCACTGCTTCAGCAGATCAGCGCCGCCTTGGGCAGCCTGCTCCACGTCATGGCCCTCAACGGGAACAGCAGCTTGGCCCAGGATCTGAGCCATGTAGGAGGCGATGAGCCTAGCGTTCTTGCCGTGGGCGTAGGAGCGCTTGCCGAACTCGGTGAAGGCGATCCTCTGCACCACCGTGGTGGCGCACAGGATCCACAGGATGGCAAACACGATCTTCCGGCCGGCGCTGTGGATGTTGAAGAAGACGAGACTCCCCAGCCAGACGACGCGGCCGGCGCGCTGGAGGCTGCTGGAGAAGCCCTTCATGCCGATCTCGTCCACCTTCTTGCGTAGGAGCTCCACCAGTAGCATCAAACCAGGATGATTCCGGCCTGCAACGTCAGGTCCGGCACGCCAGTGGTGCCGCCGACGCCACTCGCGGTGGACTTGGCGTTGACCGCGCCGGCGTTCTTGGCCTCAGAGAAGAGGTAGGACATGACGGGCAGGAGCAGGGAGAGCGCCGAGGAGAGGATGATGCGGACCTTGGGGTCCAGGATGGCGCTGACGTCGGAGATGCCGCTGAAGAGGTTGAGGATGAAGAAGACCCCAGCGAGGACAAACATTATGACGGATGCAGCCACCATGGAGGCCTCATTGCTCTTGTCGATGTACGTGGAAGTGAGATTGTAGACGAATTCAAGATCGTTGCGGTCACAGGTGACATTGTTCAAGATCACCATGGTTGCTGGCTTCGAGGTAGCTAGTAGCAAGCGATACATGGCTCGTATATATATTGAGTACTAGTAGTTCCCACTCCAATCCGACAGGAGAAGAGGACGAGCATATTGTTCCAACAAAGATAAAAGAAGGTGTAGAGCATCGCGTGTTTGCGAGGGTTTGCTTTTTAATCGAATGTGACAAAGCTCGAAAAGTCGAAAGTGCAGAATATGACTAAAGTTCTTCTTCCATAACAAGATATTAGGACGAGTTTCGAATTGGAGTAACGTTTACGATGATACCAGCATCTGAAAATGTTTCTGGAATGTGCCCCGGTAGTAACGCCATTCTGTTCCACTTGAAAAGTTGAAATCAAAGAGCCCAGCCAAATATTTGACGTACCTACTACTAACAGTAAAATGAATAAATTCATATAAGGGCATGTATGTTGGCGTCATCATAATAGACTGTTTAATGCATAACACATAATTTTGAGATGACTTAACAGACAACATGCATTTACATCAGGTTCTAAAATATCATGTGTTTCTTAATGCGAATATTATGTGCTGCATGGCAACAACTACTCTGTATGATGTAATTGCCTTTTAGTTCTAAAATTTAGCTTATGACGCAGTTGTTTTGTAAAACAACGACATCTTTCTCTCACCTCTTCTGTCGGGAGCGAATTTTGATGCCCATTTTCTTCTTAATGAAAGATCGACCTAGTTCCTCTGGGTGGTCTAGTTTTTTTTCTCTCACCTCGCCCCCTCTCCTCCACATCACCAAAATTCTACATGGCATTATTTGAGACAATCTATGAAACCGCTCACAAGTAGCAATATACTTGCCCTTGTCTTAAAGATCGTAGTATGAAGTATACAAACATGTTACTAGGATTACCAAACCTTTTTCTTCAATATAACGCAAACCCACGGGCATACATACTCATACCTATAACACATGCAGATCATATACAATAATTTTGACCAAATTTCAGTGATAGAAGATATATCTCTAGCTGACCAATTGTGTATTTTTTTAGCAAACAGTAATATCAGTACCCATAAAAGACCAAAATTTCAGGGAACCCTATAAAATTTGAATGAGCATGTCGCCTACTTAGAATGAATAA
The DNA here is from genome assembly GCA_018135685.1 of Themeda triandra. Lineage (NCBI taxonomy): Eukaryota > Viridiplantae > Streptophyta > Magnoliopsida > Poales > Poaceae > Themeda > Themeda triandra. The sequence continues at coordinate 16,367 of JAENPR010001984.1, read as the reverse complement.
TAAGCCAAAGATACCATCACCCTTGCTGAGTAGATGACTCAATCGGGATAAGCGGCTCATAAACGATACTTGGAACCATTTATGCAAATGGTTGATCATACCATCACCCGCTTTTCAAAATCATTTTCAGGACAGGGTGATTGCATCAGCCACCTCTAGAAATGTCCCCATTACCTTGGCCGGGTCGTCTCTCTGGACTCCTCTAGAAATTATGATTTCTAGAAATGAATCACCTATCCATTGTGAAAAACGAGGCTATTTCCAAAGGCGAATCGCCCCATGGTCCGCTCCTGAAATCCCATTTTAATAAGTGTGGCTAGTCACTCATATTTTTAAGGGGGCTGTGGGGGGACTATGGGTCTGTGCTTGAGAAAAACAGGAGTGCATGCGTACAAGTCGTTTTTTTAAGAATCGGGGAATCCACATTTCTATTCCATAGAAAACGGAAATACAGGAGTAGGCGTAAATGTTTCATGACAGCAAAGAGACATTAAGAAGAAACTAAGAAAGACAAAGTACCCGAAAGGCGAAACTAAACCCCACTACCCGCGCTTGACCACCAACGCAAAAGGGCTGGCGCTGCAAAACAAAGAACCCCCGGCATGCTCATCACTGATGAGTTTACCACAATTTTTAACTCCCTTACATGCACTACCGGATCGAGAAGCATTTGCCGATGGCTTGAAGCCATCGGCAAACCCACTTTCCCCATCGGCGAAAAGGTTGCCGATGGCAAAGTGGTGATGCCATCGGCAACCTCCCATCGGCAAAAACGTCATCGGCAAAAACGTCATTGGCAAAAACTTTTTGCCGATGGCAAAAAGTATATGCCATCGGCAAAAGAGTTACCGATGGCCGCGGGCCCCATCGGCAAACCTTCCACGTCAGCCGAGCCGCCGTCAGGCTGACGGCGGGAGTTTGCCGATGGCCGACGCACGTGGCCGTCGGCAAAAGCCTTTGTTTGCCGATGGCCACGGCCGTCGGCGGCTTTTTTAATTTGTTTTGAAAAGAATTCCCGATTTTTTTTCCGATGGCCGTGGCCATCGGCAAACAAAATTTGCCGATGGCCACGGCCATCGGCAACCCGGGTACGCTGGGCCAAATTCCCTAGGTTTGCCGATGGCTGGCCATCGGCAAACCTCGGGAAATTTTTTTTTTTCCTTTTTTTCCTGTTTTCTTCTATTTCCAAAGCCACATATAATCACAAGCATAATAACACAAGCAACATATACAACATTCATCACATATATTCGCAATAATGCGCCATTTCAACCATAATATAGCATCAAATCCATATAACATGTCCGAAATCATCCATACAAGTCGAAATGGCTCCATACAAGTCCCAATTCATGCATACAAGTCCAAATGCATCCATACAAGGCCAACATCGGCCAAACATGTCCGACGTGGCACAACAAGGTCCAAAATCAGGAATAGAAGGTACCTAGCTCGTGGCGCAGTCCCCTTGGGTCCCCGAGCCCCCAGAAGCATCCTCCCACGCAGGCCAACTCCCCTGCGGGCCGCTGCCGCCGCCACGATCTTGCCAGGTGGCCGAGCCGCCGTGAGGAGGAACCGAGACGGCCCGGGCTGCCCCGCGGCGGCCACGAGTACCCCGGCTGCGTGGGGAACCGAGACGGCCCGGGCTGCCCCTGCGGCGGCCACGAGTACCCCTGCGTCGGTGGAGGACCCGGACGAACGGCCGCGTGAGGAGGCTCTGAAAGGACCCCAACCGGGCCGTGGAGCGGGGACCTGTGGAGAAGCACCCGCTGGAGGGCTAGCACAGGAGTTGGGTTCGAACCCTCCGACCGTAATGCGCACAAAGACCAAGTGATGGAATTAGTACACAGACCGGCATCACAAGCTAAAGAAATAGGCAATGTAGGGACTCACCGGACGAGGTGCAAGAAAAGGCGGCAGTGGAGGTACTGGTGGTGGAGCGAAGAAAGAGGCTGGAGGCTCACTCATTCCCATGGCACGCATGTGCTGGGACATCTGCGACCACGCCTGGCTTCGTAGTGCTTGCCAAGCTGGCTAACGCGTGCTCGATAGGCAAGCGCCATCGCTTTCGGTTGGCTAGCACCTCTTGGACCGTGGCCTGCAATATTACACGAGCATGGTTGATTGTATTTGAAGGCAAGGTACATTATTTATGAAACGGTCGAACGACGAATGAAACTCCACTTACACGAAGACCCGCGATCTGGGCCGGCCTTTGCTCGGGGACGAGGCGCTATGGGGACCCGCGGTGCGCCTACGCCGGTCTTCCTTGCGGATCTCGGCCGGCGTCGGGACGAGGGACGGGTCAATGGCGCTGTGGGCCATATAGAACCGGCCGTCTTCCGCTTCCTCCTCCCAACCTCATCACGAGCCGAGGGTCTATGGGCTCGGTGGTGACGTCGTAAGCCGTCGCCATGGGCCTCTCGAGCCGCGGCGCGTACTTGGTGAGCTTGTCGTACACGACCGGGCTGGTGTGCTTCTCGGGCCCGTCCGAAGAGCTGTACGTGGTGGAGGGCGCTTTCGCTGGGCCCTTGTGAGCAAGGGCCCACCCCATGTACTCGTTGATGGGCTGCCCGGGGTGGTGCTCCCTCTGCGAGGAAAACAGAAAACATGGTTACAACTTGCTATATATGAAATCCAGCGCTATAAGAAATGGTTGAACACAAGCATACCCATGTTTCCATGAACTCGTTGAGGTTACGCTCCCCTGGTGGTGTGAGACCCGGACCTCGCCATCTCTTCCAAGCACTTCGCCCGACATGCTCGTGCTCCACGTACGCCTCCGGCGTTTGCCACCTCGACAATCGTACGCCGGCGGTCGGCGTACTTGCCGCACCAGCCCGGAGGTGTACCGCATGACATTCAAGTATTAGATCTTCTAGATAATGAGTTGAATGTGTCACATAAGGAATCACGGCGGATGTTTTCCTACTTATTTACCCGCATGTCTTGCTCCTCGGTGAGGTCGGTCTCCGGCTCACATATCGGCTCCCGGCACGGGTCTTATCCACCTTCACCCCCCGAAGTTGGCGTAGTAGGAGATGACGGCCCGGTGTGCGCCTCGTAGAACATGTCCTTGATCCGCAACTCGCACACCTTGTCCCGATGCCGGTCCGCCATCTCGGGGTCCTGCCCCTCCGCCAACCTATAGTACAACGCACACGTGCATCAAACATCATTCCATTGTTTGAGAAAAGTCCAATAAATGCGTAGTATTGAGATATGCGTTGCGATTGAAAGACTCACCTTAACTCCCTCTTGATCTTCTCGGCGAGGACTTCCCCATGTGCGTCCTTGATTAGGAAGTAGTATGGCCATTTGTCGGGCACGATCGTCTTCCCCTCGATGGTGACCAAGCCGGGAAGTTTGCCTTAATCACTGCCCTGGATGCTAGTGACATGGGGCGAACACTTCCGGCCGTCACCTTTGCCCAGCCACCGCACATAAACAACAATTGTTAGTACGCAGGTTTTAATTTGAAAATGAAATAAGAACAAGTACGAAATCAACAATGCATACTTACGTCCCGAGAGATCATGATCTGCGGGCGGTCCTCGGCGCGGCAAGTGCTCGGGGAGCTTAGTGGGCCCGCGGCCCGGAAGGGCTTCTTCCCGGTCCCCTGCCGAAGCCGAGGTGCTGCGCAGCCTCCTCCTCCTCGTCGTCGTCGCCACGGCCACCGCCGCCGCCGTCCTCCTCATCGTCGTCGTCGTCGTCGCCACCGCCGTCGGCACAAACAGCCTCATCATCAAACGGCCTCATCTGCGGTCCTCCGCCTACCCCCACCCTGGCTGGTCGACGGCTCCACCTCAAGCTCCTCGTCGTCCTCCTCCTCGTGGTTGCCGGCCTCCACGTGCTCCTCGTGGTGGGCGGCCTCCACGTGTCCTGTCGGGGCCCGAGGTGCATGTACTTCGACCTGACGTTTTGTCGGCGCGACCGTCCTCCGCCTGGCATTTTGTCGAGTGCCTGCAATGACAAAGATTAAAACAGTTAGTATTAGTAGATTGCAAGTACTTGTAAAGAAAACATAAATGTAAGGTAATATAAATAACAGTATCAATATTACATGGATTAGAAACTATCTCCGCAAACGGCAATATTCTTTGGCTCATCCTCGTCATCGATCTTGTCGTCATCACTATCGATATTGTCGAGCTCTCTTAAGTCCTCATCATTAGGCGCTACATGTTCCCCAACTTCTACATCGCGTCGCGTACGCGAGGCATCTAGGATTCTTAAGTCCTCGGCATCGTGCACCTCATCACCCTCGTCCTCATCGATGTCGTTGTTTACTTCCATACTCATCAACGAATCAATGTCTATCTCCAACTTACCTTAGCCCCTCGGGTTGATAGAACTCATCGTCCTTGGGTCAAAGTTGTAATCATCATCGTTCGGGACCGCCGCTTTACCGCGTGGGCGTCTGAACGCACAAGGCTCCAACCCGCAAGGCGCTTGTCATTCGGTTTGCCCATGGGAGGTAATAAACTTGCTTGGCGTCTCGGTTAGCCACAATATAGACATCGTCTCCTCCATATTTGGAATCTGTCGGATTTCGACTTGCCCAATCTTAAGGTCCTTTTTTGTGACCTGGGGATCGAACCAATGGCATTTGAACATCACGGGCTTACAACCTAGGAACTTGCCAAAGTCAAGCTCCAATATCGTTCGACTATGCCGTAATAGTCCTTCCCATCCGTGCCGGAGTCGAACTCCGGTGCACGTGGTTTTTAGGTTGCCCCGTTTATTCGTAGCTTCTCGTGCGAAACCGATAGCCATTCACGTCATAAACGTCGAATGACTTGACATGTCGATCGAAGGTTTGGCCCACACATCTCAATGCGGGACTCATTTCGCATCACAATTAGCACGGTTAGGACGGGTGGATAGTTAAGTTACTCGCTCATAGGAGCAAAGTGGAATCGAGGTTAGGTAGATAGTTACCTTTTTGCTTTGAACCAATTGGCCAAATCGGGCGTATTATGTCGAGAAGATGGTCTTTCTCATCCTCGGTAGGAGCCCTCTTTTGCGCAGCTCCGGTGTTCATTAATAAAGTCCCTGGAGAAACAATAGACAAGAGGGGTCGGATCAATAGGTGGAGGATAGTGGCGACGTATGGAACAAGCTCATCGAGAACTTACTCTTGATAATCAATCGTTTCCTCAAGGTTCAACAACAAGTACATCATGATAGTGTGCCACTCATCATGCCGCAAATAACGAGGGGTCCTGCTCCTGCTCTTCCGAGATCCCCTGCGAAAGGTGAGAGTGCATGAATTCTCATCGATGTTGTAACGAGGGATTGGATCTCGTGGTCTCGTAAGTTTCTCGGTATAGTACGCTGTGTGCATGTGGACACCTCCTCCGTAATGAATGCCTCCGCCATAGAAGCCTCAATTTTGGCTTTATTTTTACACTTTTTCCGAAGAAGCTTTAAACACCTCTCGATTGGATAGCACCAACGGTGCTTTGCCACGCCCCAACCGTGCCTCCTTGGTAGGTGCAAAATCATATGCTGCATGGACGGGGAAGAAACCCGGTGGAAATATCATCTCCAACTTGCGAGCAACTTAGGTGCAGCCTCCTCCGGTTCAAGACAAACGTCCCGAGACAACTCCTTGGAACAAAGGCTGGCGGAAGAAAAAGCTCAACTCTGCTAGGACGCGCCACGCGGCTCGGGTAGGTATCCCGGGTCATCGCGGGAAGGAGCCGCTCAATCCAGATGTGGAAGTCATGACTCTTCATCCCTAAGACTTTGCCGATCGGCAAGTTCACTCCCGGCTCGGATTCGCCGCATACCCATCGGGGAACCTTAGCTTCGACAACCACTCCGGTGCTTGCTTCCTATGCGGCCTTTTCGGATGTAATCGGCCGGGCCCTTCTTCCATCTCTTTTACTGGCGCGGGGTCTTCATCACTAGATTTGGTCTATCGCAAATCGTTTCAATGTCCAAATAGCCTTAACATTGTCCTTTGACTTCTTGCCAATGTCCGGTGTTGCCCAAAGTGCCTCGGCGATATTCTTTTCTGTGCATTACATCGATGTTGTGTGGAAGAAGAAGGTGCTTGTAGTAGGGAGCCTAGTCAAGCCCGATATATGAGTCCACATGTGGTCGGTACCATATCCTTTGATACCACCATTGTCATCAATTTCGAGAGCCTCTATACGTTGCAAGGATGTCACCGGGCTCTTTTCCTTAGGGATGGGGTGGTGACTTGAACACCATTCGTGAAGTGCTTTTTATCAAGTCTTAGTGGATCGTCCTCCTTTAGGAATTGACGATGTTTGTCGAAAGAAGAATACTTGCCACCCTTGGCCAGCCAATGAACATCACATCTCCCTTGCATGTTGGGCAAGGGAACTTTCGTGAACACACCACGCGCTAAACAAGCCATACGCCGGGAAGTCATGCATTGAGTACCGGTACCACACATGCATCGTGAAGTTCGTCTTTGTAGGTCGGTCATACGTCGGCAACCCCTCATCCCAAGCTTTACGCAATTCATCCCACACTCGGGCGCATGAACACACCCATTTTGTTGCCCGGTGTCCGGGTATTATCGGCGTCAAGAACACGTTCTTGGGGTCGAACATGACGCCGGGGAAGATTGAGGGGATCACAAACACGGGCCAACAAGTGTACGGGGCCGCCATCATTCCAAACGGTTGAACCATGTCATTGCCGGCGCTACGCGCGTACATTTCGAGCCTCCTCGGCCATGCGAGGATTCATGGCATCGAAGTGCTTCCATGCATCACCATCCGCCGGTGTCTTGCATCTTGTCATCAGTATCTTTTGCCATTCTTGTGCCAAGTCATTTGTTTCGCGGACTCCTCTATCATGTACTTGCCGTTGTAGCTAGCCTCGGTAGTGTACGGAAGGTGTCGTATGACCATCTCGGGATCTTAGATGTTCTTAGTGCCATCACGCCTTCTACCTCCACGTACCTAGAGGCTTTGCACTCGGACGGTGTTGCTGCCTCGTGGTCTCCGGAACAGGACACACCCGTTCTTACAAGCTTGGATCGGGTGATAAGGCATCTTGAGTGCACGAAGGAGCTTACGTGACTCGGTCGTGTTTTTCGGCAGGGCGGTGCTCCTCCGGAAGCGGCCTTGCCAACTGATTGCCAACACGAGATCAAAACCTTCCCCGACCGATGCCCGGTGACGACTTCAACCCAATTAGGCGTGAAATGGCATCCGGTTTAGAAATGCGGGTCTTCTCGTGAAGGGGCTCCTTTGCCGCCTCCATCATGTCGTAGTACGCCTTTGCGGTCGCCTCACGGATCTTCTTCCACCACCTCCAATCCATGAACGACTTCAACGTCTTCAAGCAAGTCTCGCCATTAAGCATCTTGATCAAACCCTGAGTCCGGTCTCACCACCACCTCCGTAACCCGTTGGGGTTCCCCATGGAGGATCCAACGGGTATAGTTTGGAACATACTCGTTCGCCCAAATATCATTCCTCATCTGTCGTTGCTCTTTCCTTGTCTGGTTCTTACACTTGCTACAGGGACAAAACACCCGAATCGCCCCTTTAGAAGCTGGGCCAAATGCCTTCTCCAGGAACTCCCCGATCCCCTTAACCCATTCATTGGTCTTGTCTTTGAATCCCGTGTACATCCACTCACGGTCAGCCATCCTCTGTCATGCGCCAACATAAGCGAGTAATAAGACCAACATCTGCAACTACAAGGCGTTCCTACCATCTACTAGGTGAAGGATAGGTCCTAATCCCACCCGAGGATGCGTAGATGAGGTTAGCTTCCATGCTCCGTGTTGATGTCTATTAAGTGCAACTGAAATAAAGAAGGTTTCTGCAAGCGCACAGAATATATCATCGTAGCATTTTAACCGGGAGTAATCCAGGTATCGTTATTTATATTTTTACCACTGGGAAGGGAATGCACTGGATAATGAGTGATGAGCAATGCACATGCGATAATGGAGAGCTTAACCTTGTCTGTATCGATCATCTCATACAGGGTAAGTGTCACATAAAATATAGGAATGAATGATTAATGACATAAGATAAATGAGAGCATTTAGCCACATAAAATAATAGTAATAAGCCATCTCAACTTAGCACTCTAAGCTTATAACACTAGCATGGACTAGGACGATCTAGGGTATAATCCTATGTTATTCTAACTATAAAGTCAAAGCATACAATGATTAGTGCAAGAACATCTAGCAATCATGGCGGGAAAAGGTTACATCTATGCATAGTGATATTACCGAGAAGACAAGAGACATAGCAATGACTTCAATGTAATAGGTTTGTTCTGCTAGACCTATACTCGGGAGAAGGGCTACAAAGGACTCAACAGACCGTCACTCCCGCGATCTACCTCACGATCCGAATATAGGGTGCAATCGCGAGATAAATACGGTATAGGCACCATGCCTACACAATATCTACCACTCACCCATTGGCCTAATGAGCAAGCGCTATACGATCCTATGCATAAACATAATTCTAGTCCAACTATGCTAAACATATAATCAAAGTAAACTAAGAACGATATAATTGAGAACATAATCAAATAGAGTAAAGTCAAGTCTCGATATAATAGAATAGAATAAAGTACTACTCATAGTATCACGAACAATGATGAATATTACAAGAATGTAGAGGGGAATTACCAAGAACTCCGACAGATCCGGACTCCAAGCTAGGCTTGATTCCCTCTAGATCTATTCCTATGTAGCTATGCTACTAAACTATGGAGCTCTAATTGAGATGGTGGCTCACGGCTTCTCGAGTTCGATGAGAGAATGAACTCTTGAATGAATTAGGGTTTCACCCGGGGGGCCGGGGCTCGAATATATAGCCCCCTAGGATGAACCACGGCCCTCGGATCAAACCGACCTAAATGGACGATAATTATTCATCCTCAAAGGCGGTGGAGGCGGGATCCACGAGACTCCACCCGATTGGTGGAGATGGGGAGTCGGCCGACTCCCCCTTGGGTCGGCTGACCGGCCCCTGCGCAGGTGGGCCCCAGCTTCCGGGGTTTGCCTTCTCGGAGTCTTCTAGATTATACAATTTTACCCGTTCGGTCTTTATCTCTATGTAATCATGACATGTGGGCCTCCTTTGGTTCTCTTTCGATAACCCCCTGAGAAATAGACAATCACCAAAACTCGTGGAATTCATCGGTGTAACCCCTATATCTAATAGGTGAACTCAAATTAGTCCTTTCTCTTGCTGCGTTGACGGTATAAAATTGATACTTAACGACCGTCAACAAACTCCCCAAGCTTACCTTTTGCTCGTCCCGAGCAAAGATAGACTCAGTGATGGATCAGGAGTTGCTACAATGCTTTCACTCCTCACAAGTACACATGCGTTCAAACAAGAACTTTCCTCCGGATTAGAGTGAACTATCCTGACTCAAAACTTACTCATATTACCTTTCACCATGGGGCTTGTAACCGTCACTTGGGTCTTGAGTAGTTGAAAGATAGAACAGTCAAGTCAAGCGCCATGTTTCTTGCTCTTCGATCAACTATTATCCCAGAGTTTTTTGCAAGGTTTTGAAAACAAAACTCAGAGTTCCTTGTATGAACCTTTCAAGTCTCTCATTTGTGGTATTTCTGGATCCTCTCCAAGGCATGAGTAGTGTATGCCTTCTCTCTTCTCTCAGAATATGTAGTATTTGTGGAACTAAGGCATAGTGAAAAGTGCCTTCTCTCTCTCACCCTACTTTCTAATAGGCTTATGTGGAGCTCATAGGTGGGGAGACACTCAAACTCACTTGCATATATTGCATAGTTAAGACATGGATCCAATAGGAACTAAAATAATAATAAAGAGTCATATGTGCATGTGAATGAGGAAGTGGAATGGATAATAAGATGATAATAGGATGATGATAGTATGATGGTGATAAGAAAATGATCATGAGGGGTACTCAACTGGTGAACATCTACTTCTACACTCGCTCCTTTGGGGACAACATGACTCCCTTTATTCGGAACCTTGAAACTTCTTGAATGGAAGGACTTGGCTACTCTTTCTTTTTCTTTCTTTCTCTTTTTCTCTTCTCTTTTTTTTTTTTTTAATAACCAATCCTCTGAAAATGAAACTTTAGCACAGGGAGTGTATAACTTGAAATGATAATGACTGGAGCTTTTATGTAGGCAAATAGAACGGCGATGATTATGTCTTAGATGTTCACTCCCGGGATAGGAGTAGAACCTTTTCTCGGATGATGTGAAATGAATGGCGTATGTATATGTGGATGGATGAATGGATGAATGCGTACTCCCGGTGTAGGAGCGGATAAGTGCGTGTCTCTAAGGTAGAGATAGCACAATATGTGGGGAATGCGTACTCCTAGGGTAGGAGCAGCATAAGTGCGTATCTCCAGGGTAGAGATAGCACAATATGTGGTGGATATAGATCTATATGTGGGTGGTACTTCGAGGAACAGAAGTAGCACAGAATGAATATAACATTTATAAAATGGGTGCATGCTTCTGAGGACAGAAGTAGCATAGATCAATGGATGGAGAGCACATAGTATTGACTTTATCTGTGTGACTAATTCCTTATGGGTCCACAGCATAACCACACTCAATGCCTATAAGTCTACACTCAAACTTACAATATGATCTATATAAACAGATGGGTTTTCCTAATCTAGTAAGCATGAATATATGGCTGTGGTAGGAATTTGAACTCTCATCATAAAGGAACTCATCATGCAGAAATTTAATATTTTCAAAGATAAATTCTCCAATTCTAGTATCTCTTGGAACAAGATGGACAAAGCAGCTCAAAACCTTCCCATATCATACCCGTCAACCACTTAGACTTAGATCAAGTGTTTGCTACCCACAAGTTTCGGGTTGAGCAAATCTCAAATCTAAACAAGTTGTGTCCAAAACTCGAGAGAGTGCAAGGTTGAAAACTAGGTACTTGAAAGGAATTACTGGCGAGCAACTATTCATCATCTCCATATAGAGTTTATTCTAGGGATCACTTTTAAAGACAGATTGCAAGAGCTCTCTAAAATTAGAAAAGATAAATAAGGAAATCTTTCTGGGCTTCTATGGTTACGCATCTTTTTTAGTTGTTTTAACAAAGCACACTCTAACAAAGCATAAATAGATAAGTTGGAGACACTTAGCTTGGTACACGGGGGATGCTTTCCCCCAAGCTGGATGTTGACATAGTCTGCTGATGTTGCTGACAGGTAATGAAGACGTTCTAGTTCTCCAGGAGTGTCGTAGATAGTTGCTGTTGGAGACAGCATTCAAGTGTCATTCCGCACTCCGACGGGACCGGATGTCCTTACGCACTGTTAGCTCTTCATGATCCTTGATGTTCTGTGAAGCTCAAATAGACAACAAAGCTTGTGGAACTGATTAAGTGTTAGTGATAAAACCTCTAGGCCTTGGTTGTCTAGAACTTTCTTAACTTAGACTTGTTCTAACAGGATCACAAGAATTATTTTTATCTTTTTTATTATTAAGGAAATGCAGACAGGGAAAGATAAATATGCTAGGAAATTATTTTTGTGCCACCACAGTGAATGACTATCCACATGGGGCTTGACGATTTTTTGGATGCAAATGCACAACATCTTTATTTTCTTTTCAAATGCGGAGATAAAAGAATAAAGATGCAACTAAGATGCAAGTATGGAAATAAATATGCTAAGGAAAAAATGCAATGCTGAAAAGTAATTGCTGATAAATACCAAGTTACCTCTTGGCGCGGCGTTCGGTGGTTTTAAGTCCTCCGAAGGGACTTATCATGTTCGCTCATTTTTCAAGGCGCATTGGGCGGCGCCTCGGATGATGTCGCCTCGTGTGTAGGAATTGATTCGATTTTGCTTTTACCTTCCACACCTTCTTTGTTGGAGAAGGTGACCTTGAGGAGGAAGCTTCTTGGATCACTTGGTTTTCTTCTGTTGGTAGCACCTCTTCTTCTTTTACGATGTTCTTCTCTTCGGGTACCGATCTTCATATCTTGACACTTCTCCCTCATAGTCACCCATCCATCTCGTAGTGATGTTCTTCTTGTTACGCGACGGTACGCCTTCTCCTTGTTCCCGTTCTTCTTGGGCTCCTCGGTGATTATATAATTATTGTTGAAGTAGCGGCGTACCTTCTCGGTGGGAAAGTGGAAGTGAATCTCTCCCGTCCCAATATAGATGATAGCTTTGGTGGTATTCGGGAATGGTCTCCCTAGGATGATTGGAGGATCGTAGTCATCTCCCATGTCAATGACTAGGAAGTCAGTAGGGACATAATGGTCATCTATCTGGATGAGGACATCCTTCACTTCTCCTTCGACGAAACGGAATGTCCGGTCTCGCCATCCGCACCGTGCATAGGTAGGCTCCAAAGGCATAGTGCCATATAGATACTCATAGGTTACCTTGGCCATAATGTTGATGCCCGATCCGGTGTCACGCATGCTTTATTGAAAGAGCTTCTGTTGATGGAGCATTGGATGGTTGGGACACCGGGTCATCCTTCTTGATCGAGACGTGGGGACCCGAGTAAGTGTTCATGCTCTTTATGGACTGGGTGACCATCCTCACTTGTCTCCGTCTTCTTGGTCTTCTTAATCTTGTTCTTGCTCTTCTTAGCCGGATTCTTCTTCTTCTCACTGCATCTGCTGATGAGGGTGTCTTGAACCTAGCACTCTGTTCTTGAAGAAGAAGGTTTCTCTTTTGCCCTTGATGTTGAAGATGATCTTGGCGGTGTTGGCATACATGATAGCTCCAAAGGTGTTCAAGAATGGTCGTCCCAAAATGACAGGGGACCTTTCATCACCGCCCGTATCCACTACCACGAAGTCTCGGGAACATACGAGTTGCCTACTCGTACACATATGTCTTCAAGTACTCCCAAAGGGACACGGAGTGACCGATCCGCAAGCCGCAAGCACATAGTTGTGTATGTTAAGGGGCATCGGAATAGCTTCTCATATATCACTCTTGGCATGATGTTGATGCTTGCACCGAAATCACAGATTACTTCATTGAAGTTGGTACTTCCAATGGAGATCGGAATGACTGGTCTCCCTGGATCGCCCTTCTTGATTGGCAGAGTTGAGTCAATCCATGACCCCTTCGATGGATCACTCCGGCTATATTCTACATTGAATATATCAACAAGATTTGCGATCTCGAGCTCTTCGGGTTGTCCCGCCGGTTTACCTTGACCGATGGAGGGAGCAAGGTTAACAAGCCATGTTGTACCGTGACTCAAGTATCTTGTTGAAGCTGAGCCGACTCTTGATGGCATTGGAAAAGCCATCCATCCTGTTGTCGAGTGTCTCTAGGACCTTGTCATTTGATGTCGCTTCTTGGACAGATTGTCCATCATCTTGCCTTGATTCGGACTAACTCTCTCAAAGGCGGCTGGTTGTAATTATTGTAGGAGGAGTTGTTACCTTGATAATTGCCTGAATAATTGCCTGAGTAGTTAGGCCTCTGCTGCGATTCCAACCTTGATTCTGCGAGGACGGTAGTAATTGTTGTTGTTGTTGTTGTTGAGGTAGTTCACGTCCTCTTTCGGCTACGGGCGGTTAGCACCTGTATGCCCGTCTCTCCACACTCTTCACATGTCATGCGAGCATCATGTATATGCATGACTTCTTTCTTCTCTGGGGGCTCTCTCATCGAGCCTCTTCATTAGCAAATCCATTTTGGCGTGACATGTCTACTTCTTTTAGCTGGTGCATTCCTCCACCTCTCTTGCGGGTCTGAGTTCTTTCTTCACTCCAACCTTGGTTGGATGCCATCTTCTCCACAAGAGCTGTGGCTTGAGGAATAGTGAGTGATAAGAATGCACCTCCAGCAGCAGCATCCATTGTCTCACGTGTGCTGTTGCTAAGCCCATGGTAGAATGTCTGCATAAGCAGCCAATTCTCCATGCCATGATGAGGACACTCGAGGATGTAATCTTGAAAGCGCTCCCAAGCTTCTGGGACAGTCTCATCATGGTGTTGCTGAAAGCTTGATATCTTCCCACGAAGAGCATTTGTCTTGCCCATGGGGAAGAACTTCGCCAAGAAATTGGTGGAACATAGTGCCCACGTAGGATTCTTCTCCTTATTGGCGTAGAACCATTGCTTCGCTCTCCCCAAGAGTGAGAATGGGAAGAGGCGAAGTAGTATAGCATCTCTGGGGACATCCTTGATAGTGAATGTGCTACAAATCTCCAGGAAATGTTGGAGATGAGCACTAGCATCTTCATGGGCCTTCCCACAGAACTGGCTTGCTTGCACCATGTTGATCAGCGCAGGCTTGAGCTCAAAAGCTCCTTCGATGTCCGCAGCTGGTCCAGTACGAATGTTGTCCGTAGTTGGAGCTGAGAACTCGCGGAGTGACTTGTTTGCCATGGCTTCAAACGCTGGTGTCAAGTCTCGCACGAAAGGTTGACTTTCTGCTTCTGACAAACTTCCAAGTTGAGTTGATGATGATGATGATTGATTGGTCTTCTTCAACTTGCTTCTGGCTTTCCTGAATAAAGCTTCTGGATCGTCAATATAATTATCAGGAAGAATTGTCTTTTTCATACATTACCCTGCATAAGATATAAAAATAGACGAAAGACAAGGGTAAGGTCAGTATGAGTAGAGAATGGTGACAGTGCTCAATCTCACTATGTAGTGCAATGCTGCTCATTATCCATTGGCTTTCAACCTTCCCCGGCAACGGCGCCAAAAATGCTTGTTGATGTCTATTAAGTGCAACTGAAATAAAGAAGGTTTCTGCAAGCGCACAGAATATATCATCATAGCATTTTAACCGGGAGTAATCCAGGTATCGTTATTTATATTTTTACCACTGGGAAGGGAATGCACTGGATAATGAGTGATGAGCAATGCACATGCGATAATGGAGAGCTTAACCTTGTCTCGTATCGATCATCTCATACGGGGTAAGTGTCACATAAAATATAGGAATGAATGATTAATGACATAAGATAAATGAGAGCATTTAGCCACATAAAATAATAGTAATAAGCCATCTCAACTTAGCACTCTAAGCTTATAACACTAGCATGGACTAGGACGATCTAGGGTATAATCCTATGTTATTCTAACCATAAAGTCAAAGCATACAATGATTAGTGCAAGAACATCTAGCAATCATGGCGGGAAAAGGTTACATCTATGCATAGTGATATTACCAAGAGAAGACAAGAGACATAGCAATGACTTCAATGTAATAGGTTTGTTCTGCTAGACCTATACTCGGGAGAAGGGCTACAAAGGACTCAACAGATCAAGCCACTCCCGCGATCTACCTCACGATCCGGAATATAGGGTGCAATCGCAGATAAATACGGTATAGGCACCATGCCTACACAATATCTACCACTCACCCATTGGCCTAATGAGCAAGCGCTATACGATCCTATGCATAAACATAATTCTAGTCCAACTATGCTAAACATATAATCAAAGTAAACTAAGAACGATATAATTGAGAACATAATCAAATAGAGTAAAGTCAAGTCTGATATAATAGAATAGAATAAGGTACTACTCATAGTATCACGAACAATGATGAATATTACAAGAATGTAGAGGGGAATTACCAAGAACTCCGACAGATCCGGACTCCAAGCTTGGCTTGATTCCCTCTAGATCTATTCCTATGTAGCTATGCTACTAAACTATGGAGCTCTAATTGAGATGGTGGCTCGGCTTCTCTGAATTCGATGAGAGAATGAACTCTTGAATGAATTAGGGTTTCACCCGGGGGCCGGGCTCTCAATATATAGCCCCCTAGGATGAACCACAGCCCTCGGATCAAACCGACCTAAATGGACGATAATTATTCATCCTCAAAGGCGGTGGCAGGATCCACGAGACTCCACCCGATTGGTGGAGATGGGTGAGTCGCCGACTCCCCCTTGGGTCGCCGACCGCCACCCCGCAGTGGGCCCTGCTTCCAGGGTTTGCCTTCGGAGTCTTCTAGATTATACAATTTTATCCGTTCGGTCTTTATCTCTATGTAATCATGACATGTGGGCCTCCTTTGGTTCTCTTTCCGATAACCCCCGCAAATAGACAATTACCAAAACTCGTGGAATTCTGTCAGTGTAACCCCTATATCTAACAGGTGAACTCAAATTAGTCCTTTCTCTTGCTGCGTTGACGGTATAAAATTGATACTTAACGACCGTCAACACTCCGCTCCCATCCGAGACGGAATTTCGCGGCACCTTCCCCGTCGTTCTCCCGATAGACGTCCCGACCGGGAGAGTGTATCCTAGGAGAACAACGGGTGGGGTTACCGACACTAGTAGGGAAGTTCTCATCGATGACCTTCCCCATTGGTCACCGAAGATGCCGTATGGTCATAGAGGATAATTTGTGACGATTGTGTGA
>JAENPR010000827.1:0-285210 GCA_018135685.1 Themeda triandra | reverse complement strand
TGGATGTCCTTACGCACATTAGCTCTTCATGATCCTTGATGTTCGTGGAGCTCAAATAGACAACAAAGCTTGTGGAACCGATTAAGCATTAGTGATAAAACCTCTAGGCTTTGGTTGTCTAGAACTTCCCTAACTTAAAACTCATTCTAACGGGATCACAAGAAATATTTTTATCTTTTTATTATTTAAGGAATGCGAGACGGGGAAAGATAAATATCTTGAGAAATTATTTTTGTGCCACCACGGTGAATGATTATCCACATGGGGCTTAAAGTTTTTCTGGATGCAAAATGCACAACATCTTTATTTTCTTTTCTAATGCAGAGATAAAAAAATTAAAGATGCAACTAAGATGCAAATAGGAAAACAAATATGCTAAGGTAAAATTATGATGCTTTGAAAAGTGAATTGCTGATAAATACCAAGTTACCTCTTGGCGCGGCGTTCGGTGGTTTTAAGTCCTCCGAACAGGACTTGTCATGTTCGCTCATTTTTCAAGGGTGCATTGGTCGCGCCTCGATGATGTCGCCTCTTGTGTAGGAATTGATTCGATTTTGCTTTTACCTTCCACACCTTCTTTGTTGGAGAGGATGACCTTGAGGAGGAAGCTTCTTGGACCACTTGTTTCTCTTGTTGGTAGTACCTCCTCTTCTTCCGCAACATTTGTTTATTCGGGTACCGGTCTTCATATCTTGACACTTCTCCCTCATAGTCGGCCCATCCATCTCGTAGTGATGCTCTTCTTGTTCGCGCGACGGTACGCCGCCTTCTCCTTGCTTGCTCTTCTTGGGCTCTTCGGTGATTATATAATTATTGTTGAAGTAGCGGCGTACCTTCTCGGTGGGAAAGTGGAAGTGAATCTCTCCCCGTCCCAATATAGATGATAGCTTTGGTGGTGTTCGGGAATGGTCTTCCTAGGATGATTGGAGGATCGTAGTCATCTCCTATATCGATGACTAGGAAGTCGGTAGGGACATAATGGTCATCTATCTGATGAGGACATCCTTCACTTCTCCTTCGACGAAGCGGAATGTCGATCTGCCATTTGCGGTTTGTGCATAGGTGGGCTCCAAAGGCATAGTGCCATATAGATACTCATAGGTTACCTTGGCCATAATGTTGACGCCCGATCCGGTGTCACGAATGCCTTTATTGAAAGAGCTTCGTTGATGGAGCATTGAATGGTTGGGACACACGGGTCATCCTTCTTGATCGGACGTGGGGACTGAGTAAGTGGTCATGCTCCTGTGGACTGCGTGACCATCCTCACTGTCTCCGTCTTCTTAGTCTTCTTATCTTTGTTCTTGCTCTTCTTAGCCGGATTCTTCTTCTTCTCACCGTTCTTACTGTTGATGAGGGTGTCTTTGGGAACTGGCACTGTTCTTGAAGAAGAAGGTTTCTCTCTTGCCCTTGATGTTGAAGATGATCTTGGCAGTGTTGGCATACATGATGGCTCCAGCGGTGTTCAAGAATGGTCGTCCCAAAATGATAGGGGACCTTTCATCACTGCCTGTATCCACTACCACGAAGTCTGCTGGAACATACGAGTTGCCTACTCGTACACATATATCTTCTAGTACTCCCAAAGGGACACGGAGTGACTGATCTGCAAGCTGTAAGAACATAGTTGTGTATGTTAAGGGGCATCTGAATAGCTTCTCATATATCACTCTTGGCATAATGTTGATGCTTGCACCGAAGTCACAGATTGCTTCATTGAAGTTGGTACTTCCAATGGAGATCGGAATGACTGGTCTCCCTGGATCGCCCTTCTTGATTGGCAGAGTTGAGTCAATCCATGACCCTTTCGATGGATCACTCCGGCTGTCTTCTACATTGAATATATCAACAAGATTTGCAGTTTTGAGCTCTTTCGGTTGTCCTGCCAATTTAGCTTGGCCAGCAGAGGGAGCAATGTTGACAAGCTGTTGTACCTGCGACTCAAGTATCTTGTTGAAGCTGAGCTGACTCTTGATGGCATTGGAAAAGCCATCCATTCTGTTGCTGAGTGTCTCTAGGACCTTGTCATTTGATGTCAGCTTCTTGGGCCAGTTGTCCATCATCTTGCCTTGATTCAAGACTAACTCTCTTAAAGGCGGCTGGTTGTAATTATTGTAGGAGGAGTCATTTACCTTGATAGTTGCCCGAATAATTGCCTGAGTAGTTAGGCCTCTGCTTGTTGATTCCAACCTTGATTCTGCGGGAGGACGATAGTAATTATTATTGTTGTTGTTGTTGAGGTAGTTCACGTCCTCCTTCGCTACGGGCGGTTAGCACCCGTGTGCCCGATCTCTCCACACTCTTCACATGTCATGCGAGCATCATGTATATGCATGACTTCTTTCTTCTCTCGTGGCTCTCTCATCGAGCCTCTTCATTAGCGAGATCCATTTTGGCGACACGATGTCTACCTCCTTCAGTGGTGCATTCCTCCTCCTCTCTTGCGGGTCTCGAGTTCTTTCTTCACTCCAACCTTGGTTGGATGCCATCTTCTCCACAAGAGCAGTGGCTGAGGAATAGTGAGTGATAAGAATGCACCTCCACAGCGGCATCCATCGTCTCACGTGTGCTTGTTCTTGAGCCCATGGTAGAATGTCTCGCATAAGCAGCCAATTCTCCATGCCATGATGAGGACACTCGAGGATGTAATCTTGAAAGCGCTCCCAAGCTTCCGGGACAGTCTCATCATGGTGTTGCTTTGAAAGCATGATATCTTCCCACGAAGAGCATTTGTCTTGCCCATGGGGAAGAACTTCGCCAAGAAATTGGTGGAACATAGTGCCCACGTAGTATTCTTCTCCTTATTGGCATAGAACCATCGCTTCGCTCTCCCCAAGAGTGAGAATGGGAAGAGGCGAAGTAGTATAGCATCTCTGGGGACATCCTTGATAGTGAATGTGCTACAAATCTCCGGGAAGTGTTGGAGATGAGCACTAGCATCTTCATGGGCCTTCCCACGTAACCGGGCTTGCTTGCACCATGTTGATCGGCGCAGCTTGAGCTCAAAAGCTCCTTCGATGTCTACACCGGTCCAAGTACGAATGTTATCCGTAGTGGGGCCGAGAACTCACGAAGTGACTTGTTCGCCATGGCTTCAAACGCTGGTGTCAAGTCTCGAACGAAAGGTTGACTTTCTGCTTCTGACAAACTTCCAAGTTGAGTTGATGATGATGATTGATTGGTCTTCTTCAACTTGCTTCTGGCCTTCCTGATTAAAGTTTCTGGATCGTCAATATAATTATCAGGAAGAATTGTCTTGATTACCCTGCATAAGATACACAAGTAGACAAAACAAGGGTAATCCTAGAGATGGGTTAGTATGACAAAGACAGCTCAATCACATTATCTAGTGCGTGATGCTCATTATCCATTGGCTTTCAACCTTCCCCGAACGGCGCCAAAAATGCTTGTTGATGTCTATTAAGTGCAACTCGAAATAAGAGGGTTCCGCAGCGCCTGAAATATATCATCGTAGCATTTTAACCGGGAGTAATCCAGGTATCGTTATTTATAATTTTACCACTTTGGGAAGGGAATGCCTTTGGATAATGAGTGATGAGCAATGCACATGTGATAATGGAGAGCTTAACCTTGTCTCGTATCGATCATCTCATACGGGGTAAGTGTCACATAAAATATAGGAATGAATGATAAATGACATAAGATAAATGAGAGCATTTAGCCACATAAAATAATAGTAATAAGCCATCTCAACTTAGCACTCTAAGCTTATAAGACTAGCATGGACTAGGACGATCTAGGGTATAATCCTATGTTATTCTAACTACAAAGTCAAAGCATACAATGATTAGTGCAAGAACATCTAGCAATCATGGCGGGAAAAGGTTACATCTATGCATAGTGATATTACCGAGAGAAGACAAGAGACATAGCAATGACTTCAATGTAATAGGTTTGTTACGCTAGACCTATACTCGGGAGAAGGGCTACAAAGGACTCAACGGGATGTCACTCCCGCGATCTACCTCACGATCCGGAATATAGGGTGCAATCGCGAGATAAATACGGTCTAGGCACCACGCCTACACAATATTTACCACTCACCCATCGATCTAATGAGCAAGCGCTATACGATCCTATGCATAAACATAATTCTAGTCCAACTATGCTAAACATATAATCAAAGTAAACTAAGAACAATATAATTGAGAACATAATCAAATAGAGCAAAGTCAAGTCGATATAATAGAATAGAACAAAGTACTACTCATAGTATCACGAACAATGATGAATATTACAAGAATGTAGAGGGGAATTACCAAGAACTCCGACGAGATCCGGACTCCAAGCTAGGCTTGATTCCCTCTAGATCTATTCCTATGTAGCTATGCTACTAAACTATGGAGCTCTAATTGAGATGGTGGCTCTGGCTTCTCGAATTCGATGAGAGAATGAACTCTTGATTGAATTAGGGTTTTACATAGGGGCCAGGGGCTCTGAATATATAGCCCCCTAGGATGAACCACAGCCCTCGGATCAAACCGACCTAAATGGACGATAATTATTCATCCTCAAAGGCGGTGGAGGCGGGATCCGCGAGACTCAACGCCATTGGGCGAGGTGGGGAGTCGGCCGACTCCCCCTTGGGCGGCCGGCGGCCGGCCCCGCCCGTGTGGGCCCCGCTTTGTGTCGCCTTCGGAGTCTTCTAGATTATACTTTTTCACCCGTTCGGTCTTTATCTCTATGTAATCATGACATGTGGGCCTCCTTTGGTTCTCTTTCGATAACCCCCTGCGAAATAGACAATAACCAAAACTCGTGGAATTCTGTCAGTGTAACCCCTATATCTAATAGGTGAACTCATATTAGTCCTTTCTCTTGCTGCGTTGACGGTATAAAATTGATACTTAACGACCGTCAACAGTTATCTTGTGGGTAGAGGGCCTTTTACTTATTCTTTTAAAGTGCATAATACCGATGAAACCATCCCACTACCCTGTGAAGAATTAAAAATATATAGTGGCAA
The DNA here is from genome assembly GCA_018135685.1 of Themeda triandra. Taxonomy (NCBI): domain Eukaryota; kingdom Viridiplantae; phylum Streptophyta; class Magnoliopsida; order Poales; family Poaceae; genus Themeda; species Themeda triandra. Next base: position 280,223 of record JAENPR010000827.1, on the reverse strand, counting down.
CCCATTGCTTCCTCTGTGCAAGAGACACAGGAATTTTGCAGGACCGCGCACACGTGCGCAGACACGAGCTGCAGGTCGCGACAATAAAAGTGACTATGAAGGTAGTTTTAGCTCTATGCAGGTGTCTCACTCTGGACGCATGTCCAGTGTCCATAGTGGTCGTATGTCTTGCTCTTCTTCGCAGGATACACGATCCCATTCTCACCGCCAAGACATGGACTTGCTCACTAGGGGAGTTGGTTTGCTGTGTGTCGACAATGAGGCCATGCATGACTTAGCAATCCAAATCCGCCAAGCCATCCAGAGCCTCCAAGGCCACAATGATTTACAATGGAACATCCGGTACGGTCAGGTTGAAAGACCATTGCCACCAAACATTCCAGTCATCACAGTACCACTACAGCAGCGAGCTCCCTCTCCACGGCGCGGTCATACACCCCTCCCCGCACGCAAGGCGGCATCCCTATGACTTTTCACCATACCCACAAGAGAACCCATACAACCCTCCATTCCCACGGCAAGCACCATATACTCCACCTAGCCCGCGGCAACCTCCATATGGCTATCCAAAGATACCCACCATATCCACCATACCAGTGAGGAGGCATGAGGCAAGCTTGGGGGAGATCCTCTCCCCCACTCAGGTAAGTATTCTTGCTCTTTTATTTTTCTGCAATTTTAATTTCATGCATTTACTGCTTTGCATATAAAAAATGAAAACCATGAAAAATGCCAAAAAATTTGTTTACTTTCTCGTTATAAAAACTAGAAAATCCAAAAAAAATAATTCCTGTATAATTATGCTTGTTTTATCTTCTCTTGGAGATGATGAATAGTTGCTCTGTGAATATTTCTCTAGTACCTAGTATGCAACTAAATGTTTCACTAACATATGGATCACATGGCTCAACCGGAAATTACCATGAACCTGAGTACTTCTGTGGGATGCAAATGCTTAAACTGAGTCTAAGTGATTGTGAGATATGAGATGGTGAAACAAGAGCTGCTATAATATTGTTCAAAGTGTGCATGATTACCGGAGCATTTATTCTGAAAATTGATTAAAAACTTAATTGTTCCTCAATGGTAATGAATCTCCCACCAAGGACATATCATGATACAAACCTTCTACATAAGCTACTTGCTTTGCGTTGAGTTAGTTAAGTCTTGTAGAACCTGTGCTAGAGGTGTTTCATGTCCCTAAGATCAAGATCCACATACCACCAAATATGCTACTTCTAATCCAGAAGTACGCAACCATTCATATGCTACTCCTATGCTAGGAGCACGCATTTTTCATCATGCTACTCCTACACTGGGAGCACGCACCTTTATTCATGCTGCTTCTACACTGGAAGTACGCATTTTCCATCCATACCACCAGCATGCTGCTTCTACACTGGAAGTACGCATAACCATATTCATCACTTTTTTTATCCATCAGGATGCTCCTAGTTCCCAGTTTTAAATCTCTCTCTTGAGTCATCAGTTTTTAGAAGAGGCATAAAAGAATTCAAAGGCTAGGCAAAAATAAGTGATCATCTTGTAGGAAATTCCTTGTAGTATAAAAAAAAAGCTAGCCATGCCTCAGTAGAAGTAGGAAGAGAGAGTATCATTTTAGGAGCAACCCAGTTATCACTACTATTACTTCTCCATTTATCCACTCCACATATATACATCTTGATCTGGGGGTATGTCGCTTCTCTTCTGTGGTCCAAGTTTTTCTTAACTTGACAATATATGCACTGTAAGTATGCTATTCCTTGCCATACCTATCTGAGCTCCACATAAAGCCTGATTAGAAATAGGATGGTTCACAAAAGGGCAAAATATTCCTTATGCCTGGGTGAGGATTTAAATACCACTTGAGTGACATGAGAGTACCATTTGAGGAACATTAAGAATTGTTTTTGAAAATCAATACAAAACCTCCGGTATGTTGCATGCTAAGAATGAGAAAAATAGTGCTCAATGTCTAACCGTTTTGTCTTTCAATTACCCAAGGCAAAGGATGAGCTATAAGCCCCACGAAGGACTAAGGTAATATGGGTAAGATCTGTCAAAGCTAAATTTTCTATGCTTAAGTGAAATGTTTTTGATGCATGCCTGGTACTCTAAAAATGTTGACATTGCAGCAACTCCTGATCCAACTTGAGTTAAGTTTAATTATTTGCTCGAGACGAGCAAAGGTTAAGCTTGGGGGATCTTGTTGACGAGGATTAAGCTACATATTTTACTCTTTATAATCTCGTCAACTGGGCATAATCAGAGAAAAATTGGCATAGCATAGGCATTTTACCACTAATAAAGTTCCACATGTGCTCTGAGTATTTGGATTGCAGGTACATTCATATTTCAGGGGAAACAAGCTCCACAAACCATCCAGAAGAACCAAACTCGAATTAGCAAGCAGCACACTCCAGGACACGTGGGGACTGAGGAGGAACAAGGCTGGTGGGCCCACCTGACCAGACCCTGGTCGGCCGACCAGAGGTTGGAGGGTCCCACCTGTCAGCCATGCTCCACCGAACTTCCACTGCTTCTAGAAGATGCCACGTGTCAGCAGGGGGAAGAACCCCAGGTCGACCGACCTAGAGAGTGGGCCCACTCGGGGTCGGTTCACTCAACCGACGTTCCCTGCACATCCTGGATGTTGATTCAAGGCGGTTTGAGGTCGGTTGGATCCAAAGGTGGAGAAGCCACTTCACGCGGATCGATGACGTGGCGGTGGAGTAGCCCTTACTCCACCTCCCCTATAAATACCAGCTGCATCCAACCATTCTAGGACACCAATTCAGAGATCAATGTGGATTCCACTCTAGTTATATTCCAGTTATAGTGTTAGTGTTAGTCTAGTGTGGGAGTTAGAGTTGAGTCGAGCGAAGCTCGGAGTCTCCGGAGTCGTCTTCTGGAGAGTCTGGTATTCCTCTTTATCTTTCCTCTTGTAAGACTTTTAGTATTTAATATATTTACTTTTCCTTTACTTTTCTGAGTATTTACTTTTAGTATTTGCTTAGTGTAGTATTACTCTAGTAGTAGTATTATAGTGTTCTAGCCTGTTTAGTGGGAGTAGTTCACTAGATACGTTAGTCTTGTCTGCTTGGTTGTTTCCATTGCATTGGTCCTGATGGACTAGAGCTTAGGTTAAGACGTATATTTAGCTTAAGTTGTAGGCATTATTGTGAGCATGGTGCTCAGACTAAACCTACCGGTGGATATTCGCCTCACTGATTGGTATAGTTACCATTCAAACTTCCAACGTGTATTAGCGGGGGCGGTAGTGACAGAACGCAGCACCCCAGCGGGTTCTATTCACGTCGGGTAGGTCGATAGGTGCCCCGTAAATGAAAAGGTATCGCTGGAATAGGGAATACAAGACTAGTGGTTTTAGTGTATCTCCACTACTAGATTTGATTAGTTCACGGAAGTAGAAGTAGAGTCATAGGAGTCTTTTACTCACTCGTTGTCCTCCCACCTAGCTATACTACACTAGTTATCTTAGAGTTATCCAGGGCCACATTAAAACCTTCCATTGCCATATCATTTATTCTCACTACACTAGTTGAGCTTAGATAGGATCTCTTTCCTTACCTCCAATTTCAGCGAGCTTTCCCTTGGGTTCGATATAAACCTTGGAATACTGATCCTAGGGAAGTGCTACACCGGTCTCTGTAGGCTTGCAGAGTTACCACTTGGTATACTTGCGACATCCCTAGAGCTAGCTTCGCTTAGCGATTCTAGGGCCATTACCTGAGGAGAAATTGTGACACCCTCTTTCTAGTAGTAGTTTTAGTTTGCTGTAAGCATTGCTACCAGCGCCACCCTCGTCACATTATATTTACTCTAGTCGGTGTGCGTAAGAACTGCCAACAGCGAACCATGGACAGCTCATGTCGCTCTCTAGTGCACGGTCCGTTGCTGTTGTGCATGTCTGAGTTTGAATTTTTTCCCTTCCGTGGACTTTTGCATGCACCGATGGTGATGACGTAGGAAAAAAAAGCAAATCATTTATTTTAAGTTGCTATAACTTCTCTGTTGGCTGACAACCGGGACTTGGGCACCCCGTCCCGCCGAAACGACGATTGGTTGATTCAGTTGGTCAACCGAATCAGCCACCCAGCTGATTCAGTTTCCGGCGTCGACCGATAGCGGACTGATGATCCAGCCCGCCTAGAGGCAAGGTCACCGAAGCACCCATGCAGGGGGGGGGCGCTTCGGTGCCCTAACCGAATTGGCCCTAGGCGGCTGGCGGATATTTTGTTTGTGCAGAGACGTCACGCCGCTGCTCCTGTGAGGACTACTCGCTGCTTTGTGGGCCTGGCGCTGTCGGCCATTCGGCCAACATCCTGGAAAAGCACCAAGAAGACTGTTACGCCCTCGCCACCAAGTAGCAGGAGGACCCAGGAGAAGCGGCCCAAGGGCATTTTGGTCTTGTAAAAGCCTACGGGCGCCTATAAATATTGCCCTGATGGGACTGTACAAAGGATCATAATATAATGGAAACCATTGAGCTTGTGTTCTACGTTCCATTTCGTGTTCCGTGCATAACTTCGTAAGTGGATTCAGCATTACTCTATGAGTATATTCGGGTTTACCACCGGAGGGGGTTCTAAGGTTCTGCCTTAGAACAACATTGGCGCCCACCGTGGTCGTCGCCGAACATACCATGGCTCCAAAGGGCAAGGCGAAGGTAAGTGCAGGGTCATCCAAGGAACCCGCAGCGACAGATTCGGTTCCACAGACCGAAGTTCCACAGCAGTCCGGTGCTCTGCAGTCGGGAGCACCCATCCAGATAGATGACCATTATGTCCCTGCAGACTTCCTAGTCATCGATATGGGAGATGACTACGATCCTCCAATCATCCTAGGAAGGCCATTCCTGAACACCACCAGAGCTATCATCTATATTGGGACAGGAGAGATCCATTTCCACTTTCCCACTGAGAAGGTACGCCGCTACTTCAACAATAATTATATAATCACCGAGGAGCTCAAGAAGAACGAGCAAGGAGAAGGCAGCGTACCCGTCGCGAACAAGAAGAACATCACTACGAGATGGATGGGCTGACTATGAGGGAGAAGTGTCTAGATATGAAGATCGATACCCAGAAGAGAAGAACATTGTAGAAGAAGAAGAGGTGCTACCAGCAGAAGAGAAACAAGTGATCCAAGAAGCTTCCTCCTCAAGGTCACCCTCTCCAACAAGGAAGGTGTGGAAGGCAAAAGCAAAATCAGAATCAGTTCCTACACACGAGGCGACATCATCAGAGGCGCCAGCCAATGCGCCCCTTGAAAAATGAGCGAACATGACAAGTCCTGTTCGGAGGACTTAAAACCACCGAGCGCCGCGCCAAGAGGTAACTTGGTATTTATCAGCATTGCATTATTTTTACCTTAGCATATTTATTTCCCTACTTGCATCGTAGTTGCATCTTTACTCTTTTATCTCTGCATTAGAAAAAGAAAATAAAGACGTTATGCATTTGCATCCAGAAAATCCTTAAGCCCCATGTGGATATTCATTCACTGTGGTGGCACAAAAATAATTTCTCAGCATTTTATCTTTCCCTGTTTGCATTCCTTAAATAATAAAAAGATAAAAATATTTCTTGTGATCCTGTTAGAATAAGTTTGAGTTAGAAAGTTCTAGACAACCATGGCCTAGAGGTTTTATCACTAACGCTTAACCATTTCCACAAGCTTTGTTGTCTATTTGAGCTTCACAGAACATTAAGGATCAAGAAGAGCTAACAAGCAGAAGGACATCCAGTCCCCTGTCGGAGTGCTGCCCGCGACACTTGAACGCTTGTCTCCAACGGCAACTATCTACGACACTCTGGAGGACTAGAACGTCTTCGGTGCCTATCGGCAACATCGCGGACTATCTCAACATCCGGCTTGGGGAGAGCATCCCCGTGTACCAAGCTAAGTGTTTCCAACTTATCTATTTATGCTTTGTTAGAGTATGCTTTGTTAAAAACAACTAAAAAAGATAGATAACCATAGAAACCCAGAAAGATTTCCTTATTTATCCTTTTCTACTTTTGGAGAGCTCTTGCAATCTGTCTTTAAAAGTGATCCCTAGAATAAACTCTACATGGAGATGATGAATAGTTGCTCTGCCGTAATTCCTTTCAAGTACCTAGTTTTCAACCTTGTACTCTCCCGAGTTTTGGACACAACTGTTTAGATTTGAGATTTACTCGAACCCGAAACTTGTGGGTAGCAAACACTTGATCTAAGTCTAGGTGGTTGACGGGTATGATATGGGAAGGTTTTGAGCTCAGCTGTCCATCTTGTTCCTAGAGATACTAGAGTTCGGAGAATTTATCTTTGAAAATATTAAATTCCTGCATGATGAGTTCCTTTATGATGAGAGTTCAAATTCCTACCACACCATATATTCATGCTTACTAGATTAGGAAAACCCATCTGTTTATATAGATCATATTGTAGGCTTGAGTGTAGTCTTTATAGGCATTGAGTGTGGTTATGCTTGTGGACCCATAAGGAATCGATCATGCGGTTAAAGTCAACACTATGTGCTCTCCATCCATTGATCCGTGCTACTTCTGTCCCTAGAAGTACCACCCACATATAGATCCATATCCACCACAATTAGTGCTATCTCTACCCTGGAGATACGCACCTATGCTGCTCCTACCCTGGGAGTACGTATTCCTCCACATATTATGCTATCTCTATCCTGGAGATACGCACTTATGCTGCTCCTACCCTGGGAGTACGCATCCATCCATCCATCCATCCATCCATCCATCCACATATACATACGCCATTCATTTCACTTCATCCAGAAAAGGTTCTACTCCTATCCTGGGAGTGAACATCTAGAACTAATCATCGCCGTTCCATTGCCTACATAAAAGCTCCAGTCATTATCATTTCAAGTTATACACTCTCCGTGCTAAAGTTTCGTTTTCAGAGGTTTGTTTTCAGAGGATCGGTTGCTCTAAAAAAAATAGAGAAAAAAGAAAAAAAAGAGAAGAAAGAAAGAGTAGCCAAATCCTTCCTTTCAAGAAGTTTCAAGGTTTCCGAATAAAGGGAGTTATGTTATCCCCAAGGAGCAAGTGTAGAAGTAGATGTTCACCAAAGTGATCACCCCCCATAATCATTTCCTTATCACCATCATTCCATCATCATCCTATCATCATCTCATCCATTCCATTTCCTCATTCACATGCACATATGACTTTATTATTATTTTAGTTCCTATTGGATCCATGTCTTAAGCGTGCAATATATGCAAGTGAGTTTGAGTGTCTTCCCACCTATGAGCTCCACATAAGCCTATTAGAAAGTAGGGTGAGAGAGAGAAGGCACTTTTCACTATGCCTTAGTTCCACAAATACCACATATTTTGAGAGAAGAGAGAAGGCATACACTACTCATGCCTTGGAGAGGATCCGAAATACCACAAATGAGAGACCCGAAAGGTTCATACAAGGAACTCGAGTTTTATTTCAAAACTTTTCAAAAACTCCGAAATAATAGTTGATCAAAGAGCGAGAAACATGGCGCTTGACTTGACCGTTCTATCTTTCAACTACTCAAGACCCAAGTGATGGTTACAAGCCCCATGGTGAAAGGTAATATGAGTGAGTTTTGAGTCAGAATAGTTCACTCTAATCCGGAGGAGAGTTCTTGTTTGAACGCATGTGTACTTGTGAGGAGTGAAAGCATTGTAGCAACTCCTGATCCATCACTGAGTCTATCTTTGCTCAGGGACGAGCAAAAGGTAAGCTTGGGGAGTTTGTTGACGGTCGTTAAGTATCAATTTCATACCGTCAACGCAGCAAGAGAAAGGACTAATATGAGTTCACCTGTTAGATATAGGGGTTACACTGACAGAATTCCATGAGTTTTGGTGATTGTCTATTCCTGCAGGAGGTTATCAGAAAGAGAACCAAAGGAGGCCCACATGTCATGATTACATAGAGATAAAGAACGAACGGGTGAAATTGTATACTCTAGAAGACTCCAGAAGACGACCCCTGGAAGCTGGGCTCCACCTGGCAGCCTCCAGGGTCGGTCGACTCCCCCCTTGGGCGGCCGACTCCCCACCTCAGCCAATGAGGTGGAGTCTCGCGGATCCTGCCTCCACCGCCTTTGAGGATGAATAATTATCATCCATTTAGGTCGGTTTGATCCGAGGGCTGTGGTTCATCCTAGGGGGCTATATATTTAGAGCCCCTGGCCCCTGGGTGAAACCCTAATTCATTCTCTTTTCATTCATCTGAGAGGATTCAGAGAAGCCAGAGCCACCATCTCAATTAGAGCTCCATAGTTTAGTAGCATAGCTACATAGGAATGGATCTAGAGGGAATCAAGCCTAGCTTGGAGTCCGGATCTGTAGGAGTTCTTGGTAATTCCCTCTACATTCTTGTAATATTCATCATTGTTCGTGATACTATGAGTAGTACTTTATTCTATTCTATTATATCGAATTGACTTTGCTCTATTTGATTATGTTCTCAATTATATCGTTCTTAGTTTACTTTGATTATATGTTTAGCATAGTTCGGACTAGAATTATGTTTATGCATAGGATCGTATAGCGCTTGCTCATTAGGCCAATGGGTGAGTGATAGATATTGTGTAGGCATGGTGCCTGGACCGTATTTATCTGCGATTGCACCCTATATTCCGGATCGTGAGGTAGATCGCGGGAGTGACAATCTGTTGAGTCCTTTGTAGCCCTTCTCCCGAGTATAGGTCTAGCAGAATACCCCTATTACATTGAAGTCATTGCTATGTCTCTAGTCTTCTCTGGTAATATCACTATGCATAGATGTAACCTTTTCCCGCCATGATTGCTAGATGTTTTTGCACTAATCTTTGTATGCTTTGACTTTATAGTTAGAATAACATAGGATTATAACCTAGATCGTCCTAGTCCATGCTAGTGTTATAAGCTTAGAGTGCTAAGTTGAGATGGTCACACTATCATTTTATGTGGCTAAATGCTCTCATTTACCTTATGTCATTTATCATTCATTCCTATATTTTATGTGACACTTACCCCGTATGAGATGATCGATACGAGACAAGGTTAAGCTCTCCATTATCGCATGTGCATTGCTCATCACTCATTATCCAAGTGCATTCCCTTCCCAAAGGTAAAATTATAAATAACGATACCTGGATTACTCCTGGTTAAAATGGTACGATGATATATTACGTGCGCTTGAACCCTCCTTATTTCAGTTGCACTTAATAGACATCAACACTGGCCTACACTTAGAGATCTTGTCATCAATCAAGGTAAAATTAATAAAAAGCATGAATAAAAAGTTTTTAGCTAATGACAAGGCTCTTGAATTATTAACTGCTAAAATGGACTCTCTAGCTTCTTCGTTAAAGAGCAACAAAATTTTAACAAAATGTTAGAATCACGAATTGCTCAAATTACGCTTCGTTTACTCTTCCTCGTCAATTCTTGCCATTCTTCGAATGCGGTGACCACGAGAGGGGTAAGACCACTCGTGAGCCACCATATCCTAACATGACCAGGAAGCCTGCAAGGAAGGACAAGGAGGACGAAGAAGACAAAGTAGAAGAAGTTGCACCTCCAACGAATGAAGAGAGTATCAAGCATAACGGGAGATTGGCACCACATGAGTTTTATGACTCAAATCTCTTGATGCCATTTCCCAGAAAAATCAAGCCAAAGACCGACGAACAATTCGGCAAGTTTGTTGAGGTAATCCGTCAATTATATGTCACTATCCCATTACTTGATGCTATGCAGGTTCCAACCTATGCCAAGTATTTGAGAGACATCCTCAATAATAAGAAACCGCTGCCCCAAACTGAGGTAAATAAACTAACAGAAGAATGCAGCGAAGTTTTGCTGAACCATTATCCAGAGAAGAAGAAGGACCCAGGGTGCCCCACCATCGAGTGCTCCATCGGAACACAACACTTTGAGCATGAACTGTGCGACTTGGGAGCAAGCGTCAGTGTCATGCCAATGGTAGTTTTTGACAAATTAAATCATACTACCTTGTCCCCTACATCAATTTATTTGCAGCTAGCGGATCAGTCAATTCGCCACCCGACGGGAATAGCAGAGAACATCCATGTCAAGATACGCGATTTCCTCATCCCTGTGGATTTTGTGGTACTTGACATGGAAGTTGACAAAAAGGTCCCCCTCATCCTTGGGAGACCATTTCTCAGCACCGCTCAAGCAAACATTGATGTTGGAGCTGGAGAAATTCAATTCACCATCAATGGGGCCCAGGAGACCTTCAACTTCAAGCCAAAAGTTGAGCAATGCTCAATGATCTCATTTAGAGAGCTGGGAACAATGACGATCATCACCGACACCAAGAAGACAAATCCGAAGCCACGGGCGATGGTCAAGAAAATACGGAAGAAAAAGGTCGTGTTTCCTCCCAAGAAAATTTCTACACCACCGCAGGGAGGAGGTCATGATATAAGGACCTGAGGCAACTGCTCTTCAATCTAGGTATGTTAACCCAAGGTGAGTTTCCTAACTTTTAATTCAGCATTTAATTCTAGCATTTTCTTTCTGTATTTACATTTCCTTTCAATAAATTTTTACTGTCGATAACAGCTGTGCATAAGACCACTAAAATCAACCTTTGCTTAACCTGCTGAGCAATTTTGGCACCAAGTGGGGCCCAGGGTCAGGCCGACCGACCTGCCCCCTGTGGGTCCACTTGGCCAACTTTGTTCCACCACCACTCCTGGCCATACTCATGTCTGAACCAAAAAAATAACTAATTTCCATGACATGAAATGCTTCACATACCTACTAAAGGACCTTTTGAAGCTAGCCTGGCAATTTTGTGACTTAAGCAAGGAAATTCTTTTGTGCATTGCTATGTGGTTTTTATTGAGTGTCACCAGAGCTTGGGGGAGGAAAACCCCAGGTCGACCGACCTGGTGGTGGACCCCACCTCCCTCCAGTCTCTGGTATTTGTGAACTTATAACTCTAGGATGAGTGTTGCAAGGAAGAAAGACAGGTGACTGTCGACTTGCAATTTTAGGAGCCAATTCTTCTCTCTCATCTTCTTGCTCAACAAAATAAAACCGGGGATACGATCACGAGTGAACTCAAGGACAAGAGAAAATTAATAATAACAAATCATCATCTCTTCCCTAACCTCACTCATACTCTAATCCATCATCCACTTTGGGCTAAGCAAGTTTAATTAGCAACCTAAGCTAATCACAAGAAGAGGAGAATTCTCCCGTGAGCACTCCATGAAGATGAGGCCAACCACCACTAGTCTTGTCTTGCCTCCCCCTCTTTGCTTTCTTTCCTTTCATCACTCCATCCAAGAAAGGAGATGCCATGCACACTCATCCAAAGAGAGAAAGAGGGAGATGTTGGGCTTGCACACAACATGGAATGACCTCCACTTACCACCATCCTTGGCACAAAGTGAAAGGGAGAGGGATCATGGGTCGGCCGACCCATGTCGGGGGCATCAGGCACATGCTTTGCCACCACTCTACCTCTGCCATGCTGCTGCTATGATCCCTTGTCGAAAATGATGCAATGCCCTGGTCGGCCGATCATAGCTATGGCCACCCAGCATTTGTATTTGATCACACAGCCACCCACCTTGCTTTTGCTAAAGCCACACAGAAAAATCCCCAAAGGGGCTGGTCGACCGACCTATGTAGGGAGGCACCAGCACTCCAGCTCACTCCCCTCCTCATTCACAAGTCCACACACACTCACTTGCACACTCAATCAACCAAGAAACATCGACACCATCCTTCATCCTTTCACCCACTCAAAAATCCAAAAATAATCCCTTGCCAACAAAGAGCTCATCACACCACAAGCAGAGGAAAGTCAAGGAACGAGTAAAATTGACACTTCGGGGCAGCTCATCCTGGAGCCATACCTCGATTCCCTCCGACACTTCCATGCATGATGTTGGGAGCCAGTCGTCCAGGAGAGCCACACCTTCTTCACCACCACACGTGAACGAAGAAGCCATGCCAGAAAGAATTCAGGATCAAGAAACTGGCATATGGCTCACCCCTACGGAGATGCTAAGACTTGAAGAACTTCGTGACCGGGAACTCAACCACACCAAGGTAATATCCCGTGGACTCCTCCAGAGCATAGGAATAGACGATGAATTTGAAGAGGTTTTTAATGCTTTGGGTTGGGAAAATTTTTATGACCTCTCGGGTGCACCAGGGAGTAGAATTCTTACACTAGAATTTCTTAGCACCATGAGAATAAGCAAAGATAAAATCTATTTTAGAGTGCGAAATGATGAGTTCAACTTGCCATGGGAGGTTTTCTCTTCCTGTTTGGGTTTAGAATCCTCAAACACTGATATTGCTCGTGCTACTAAATGCTATGAGAAGAGAGAATTTTGGGCTGAAATCACTGGGCAGGATTATTCCGTAGTACAGCCACGCACTAGCCACATTTGCAATCCCACTTTAATGTTCTTGCAGCAGTGGATTGGCTTAACTTTGTTCCCTCGAGATGACATTAGAATTATTAGGGAGGTAGACACTAGAATACTTTATGCCATGGTGCGCAACATTAAAATCTCTCCTGTGTTTGATATGGTTAAGCATTGGGAGTGGGCTTCCGCTCCACAGAGGAGATGGCCCCTTGAATTTACTTCAGTGATTACAAAATTTTGCATGCGAATGAACTTGCTTAACCACTTTGATAATTATATCTTAACCCCTAGAATTGAGTTGACTGAAAGATTTTATATTCAGGGAAGTTATCTTGTGGGTAGAGGGCCTTTTACTTATTCTTTTAAAGTGCATAATACCAATGAAACCATCCCACTACCCTGTGAAGAATTAAAAATATATAGTGGCAACCCATTGCTTCCTCTGTGCAAGAGACATAGGAATTTTGCAGGACCGCGCACACGTGCGCAGACACGAGCTGCAGGTGGCGACAATAAAAGTGACTATGAAGGTAGTTTTAGCTATATGCAGGTGTCTCACTCTGGACGCATGTCCAGTGTCCATAGTGGTCGTATGTCTTGCTCTTCTTCGCAGGATACACGATCCCGTTCTCACCGCCAAGACATGGACTTGCTCACTAGGGGAGTTGGTTTGCTGTGTGTCGACAATGAGGCCATGCATGACTTAGCAATCCAAAACCGCCAAGCCATCCAGAGCCTCCAAGGCCACAATGATTTACAATGGAACATCCGGTACGGTCAGGTTGAAAGACCATTGCCACCAAACATTCCAGTCATCACAGTACCACTACAGCAGCGAGCTCCCTCTCCACGGCAGCAGTCATACACCCCTCCTGCACAGCAGCATCCCTATGACTTTTCACCATACCCACAGCAGAACCCATACAACCCTCCATTCCCACAGCAAGCACCATATACTCCACCTAGCCCGCAGCAACCTCCATATGGCTATCCAGCATACCCACCATATCCACCATACCAGTGAGGAGGCATGAGGCAAGCTTGGGGGAGATCCTCTCCCCCACTCAGGTAAGTATTCTTGCTCTTTTATTTTTCTACAATTTTAATTTCATGCATTTACTTGCTTTGTATATAAAAAAAATGAAAACCATGAAAAATGCCAAAAAAATTGTTTACTTTCTGTTATAAAAACTAGAAAATCCAAAAAAATAATTCCTATATAATTATGCTTGTTTTATCTTCTCTTGGAGATGATGAATAGTTGCTCGTGAATATTTCTCTAGTACCTAGTATGCAACTAAATGTTTCACTAACATATGGATCACTTGGCTCAACCGGAAATTACCATGAACCTGAGTACTTCTGTGGGATGCAAATGCTTAAACGAGTCTAAGTGATTGTGAGATATGAGATGGTGAAACAAGAGCTGCTATAATATTGTTCAAAGTGTGCATGATTACCGGAGCATTTATTCTGAAAATTGATTAAAAACTTAATTGTTCCTCAATGGTAATGAATCTCCCACCAAGGACATATATATACATATCATGATGAAAATCTTCTACATAAGCTACTTGCTTTGTGTTGAGTTAGTTAAGTCTTGTAGAACCTGTGCTAGAGGTGCTTCATGTCCCTAAGATCAAGATCCACATACCACCGAAAATGCTGCATCTAATCCGAAAGTACGCAACCATTCATATGCTACTCCTACTCTGGGAGCACGCATTTTTCATCATGCTACTCCTACACTGGGAGTACGCACCTCTATTTCATGCTGCTTCTACACTGGAAGTACGCATTTTTCATCCATACCACCAGCATGCTACTTCTACACTGGAAGTACACATAACCATATTCATAACTTTTCATCCATCAGGTTGCTCCTAGTTCCCAGTTTTAAATCTCTCTCTCTTGAGTCGTCAGTTTTTAGAAGAGGTTGAAAAGATTCAAAGGCTAGGCAAAAATAAGTGATCATTTTGTAGGAAATTCCTTGTAGTTTCAAAAAAAAAAGAGAGAGAAAGAGAAAGCTAGCCATGCCTCAGTAGAAGTAGGAAGAGAGTATCATTTTAGGAGCAACCCAGTTATCACTACTATTACTTCTCCATATATCCACTCCACATATATACATCTTGATCTGGGGGTATGTCGCTTCTCTTCTGTGGTCCAAGTTTTTCTTAACTTGACAATATATGCACTGTAAGTATGCTATTCCTTGCCATACCTATCTCGAGCTCCACATAAAGCCGATTAGAAATAGGATGGTTCACAAAAGGGCAAAATATTCCTTATGCCTGGGTGAGGATTTAAATACCACTTGAGTGACATGAGAGTACCATTTGAGGAACATTAAGAATTGTTTTTGAAAATCAATACAAAACCTCCGGTATGTTGCATGCTAGGAATGAGAAAAATAGTCTAACCGTTTTGTCTTTCAATTACCCAAGACAAAGGATGAGCTATAAGCCCCACGAAGGACTAAGGTAATATGGGTAAGATCTGTCAAAGCTAAATTTTCTATGCTTAAGTGAAATGTTTTTGATGCATGCCTGGTACTCTAAAAATGTTGATATTGCAGCAACTCCTGATCCAACTTGAGTTAAGTTTAATTATTTGCTCGGGACGAGCAAAGGTTAAGCTTGGGGGATCTTGTTGACGAGGATTAAGCTACATATTTTACTCTTTATAATCTCGTCAACTGGGCATAATCAGAGAAAAATTGGCATAGCATAGGCATTTTACCACTAATAAAGTTCCACATGTGCTCTGAGTATTTGGATTGCAGGTACATTCATATTTCAGGGGAAACAAGCTCCACAAACCATCCAGAAGAACCAAACTCGAATCAGCAAGCAGCACACTCCAGGACACGTGGGGACTGAGGAGGAACAAGGCTGGTGGGCCCACTGAACCAGACCCGGTCGGCCGACCCGGAGGTTGGAGGGTCCCACCCGTCGGCCATGCTCCACCGAACTTCCACCGCTTCTAGAAGATGCCACGTGTCGGCGGGGAAGAACCCCGGTCGACCGACCTGGAGAGTGGGCCCACTCGGGGCCGGTTCACTCAACCAACGTTCCCTGCACATCCTGGATGTTGATTCAAGGCAGTTTGAGGTCGGTTGGATACAAAGGTGGAGAAGCCACTTCACGCGGATCGATGACGTGGCGGTGGAGTAGCCCTTACTCCACCTCCCCTATAAATACCAAATGCATCCAACCATTCTAGGACACCAATTCGAGAGATCAATGTGGATTCCACTCTAGTTATATTCCGAGTTATAGTGTTAGTGTTAGTCTAGTGTGGGAGTTAGAGTTGAGTCGAGCGAAGCTCGAGTCTCCGAGTCGTCTTACGGAGAGTCCGGTATTCCTCTTTATTTTTCCTCTTGTAAGACTTTTAGTATTTAATATATTTACTTTTCCTTTACTTTTCTGAGTATTTACTTTTAGTATTTGCTTAGTGTAGTATTACTCTAGTAGTAGTATTATAGTGTTCTAGCCTGTTTAGTGGGAGTAGTTCACTAGATACGTTAGTCTTGTCTGCTTGGTTGTTTCCATTGCATTGGTCCTGACGGACTAGAGCTTAGGTTAAGACGTATATTTAGCTTAAGTTGTAGGCATTATTGTGAGCGTGGTGCTCAGACTAAACCTACCGGTGGATATTCGCCTCACTGATTGGTATAGTTACCATTCAAACTTCCAACGTGTATTAGCGGGGGCGGTAGTGACAGAACGCAGCACCCCAGCGGGTTCTATTCACGTCGGGTGGGTCGATAGGTGCCCCATAAATGAAGAGGTATCGCTGGAATAGGGAATACAAGACTAGTGGTTTTAGTGTATCTCCACTACTAGATTAGATTAGTTCACGGAAGTAGAAGTAGAGTCATAGGAGTCTTTTACTCACTCGTTGTCCTCCCTCCTAGCTATACTACACTAGTTATCTTAGAGTTATCCAGGGCCACATTAAAACCTTCCATTGCCATATCATTTATTCTCACTACACTAGTTGAGCTTAGATAGGATCTCTTTCCTTACCTCCAATTTCAGCGAGCTTTCCCTTGGGTTCGATATAAACCTTGGAATACTCATCCTAGGGAAGTGCTACACCGGTCTCGTAGGCTTGCGAGTTACCACTTGGTATACTTGCGACATCCCTAGAGCTAGCTTCGCTTAGTGATTCTAGGGCCATTACCTGAGGAGAAATTGTGACACCCTCTTTCTAGTAGTAGTTTTAGTTTGCTGTAAGCATTGCTACCAGCGCCACCCTCGTCACATTATATTTACTCTAGTCGGTGTGCGTAAGAACTGCCAACAGCGAACCATGGACAGCTCATGTCGCTCTCTAGTGAATGGTCCGCTTTCTTTGTTGTGCATGTTCGAGTTTGAATTTTTCCCTTCCGTGGACTTTTGCATGCACCGATGGTGATGACGTAGGAAAAAAAGCAAATCATTTATTTTAAGTTGCTATAACTCCTCTGTTGGCTGACAACCGGGACTTGGGCACCCCGTCCCGCCGAAACGACGATTGGTTGATTCAGTTGGTCAACCGAATCAGCCACCCAGCTGATTCAGTTTCCGGCGTCGACCGATAGCGGACTGATGATCCAGCCTGCCTAGAGGCAAGGTCACCGAAGCACCCATGCAGGGGGGGGGGGCGCTTCGGTGCCCTAACCGAATTGGCCCTGGGCGGCTGGCGGATATTTTGTTTGTGGAGAGACGTCACGCCACTGCTCCTGTGAGGACTACTCGCTGCTTTGTGGGCTCGCGCGCGCCGGCCATTCGGCCAACATCCTCGAAAAGCACCAAGAAGAAGCGTTACGCCCTCGCCACCAAGTAGCGGGAGGACCCGGGAGAAGCGGCCCAAGGGCATTTTGGTCTTGTAAAAGCCTACGGGCGCCTATAAATATTGCCCTGATGGGACTGTACAAAGGATCGAAATATAATGGAAACCATTGAGCTTGTGTTCTACGTTCCATTTCGTGTTCCGTGCATAACTTCGTAAGTAGATTCAGCATTACTCTATGAGTATATTCGGGTTTACCACCGGAGGGGGTTCTAAGGTTCTGCCTTAGAACAACATTGGCGCCCACCGTGGTCATCGCCGAACATACCATGGCTCCGAAGGGCAAGGCGAAGGTAAGTGCAGGGTCATCCAAGGAACCCGCAGCGACAGATTCGGTTCCACATACCGAAGTTCCACAGCAGTCCGGTGCTCTGCAGTCGGGAGCACCCATTCAGCAGGCCGAAGGTGTGGTGGCACCAACACTGACCAATGACGCAGCGGATCAGATTACTCAAGACGGTGGTACAGGCGAACTCGGTGCACTGCGAGGGGTGCTTTCGGAAAGCCGCATCACCGAAGAACCCGAAGAAGAAGAAACAGAAGAGCCTGAAGGATCGGATGTCCAAAACGCCCGATTACCGAAGCAGTTAGAAGAGCAGTCTGCCTAGGTGAATGCCCGAAACAAAGATCGCGACCGGTTGCGGGTTCGGATGGCGACACAAAAACTGAATGCTGGTAACTCGGACACAATCAATCAAGCAAGAGAAGAAGCGACAAAGTTAGAAAGGGAGATTCGGGCTCTCCGATCATCCTTTGGGAAGAATCAAGAAAAAGATGTTATCATCCTGGGAGAAAAGTCACGAAGGGACATAACCAAAACAATAGATATGACATCCCCATTATCATTGGAAATCCAAAGATGTCCTTGGCCCCTAGGCTACAGGCCGAAGCTACCAAATTTCAACGGGCGATTCAACCCGAGAAGATTCATTACAAGTTACTGAAGCTTGTGTCCATTCGGCGGGGCAATGACATGATCCTCGCAAAATCGTTGGTCATGGCTTTAACAGATGTAGCTTATGATTGGTTTGTGTCGCAAAGGCCTTTGTCAGTCACTTCATGGCATCAGGTGAAGGCGGACCTGCTCACACCTTTCAGGGGTTTCAAATAGACAAGAAAACAACAGCCGACCTCATGAATCTATTCCAGCTGGACGATGAGTCACTTTCAAAGTACCTTGAGAGGATAATTCAGTTGAAGGCTCAGCTACCGAATGTGTCAGATGACATTGTCATAGCCGCGGCGGTCAAAGGATTGAAGATAGGGCCCTGTGCCCAAGCTATGTCTGGTATAGCACCCACCACCATCAAACAGCTATTTGATCAGATGCGTCAGTTCGCTAGATCAGAGGAAGACTTAGTCCAACGAAAGGCCACGCGATATAACATCAAGCAGGCATCGCCCAAGTCCAATCAACCGAATCAGCAAAATCAGCAGAAGAAGGACCAGAAGTCTGCAACAGTGTACAACGTGCAGGAAAATTCATCTCAGGGCCAACCGAATCAAACCAAAAATTTTGGTAACCAAGGCCGAGGCGGTAGAGGCTCTGGGGGTGGACGTGGAAGAGGCAGAGGGCGAGGCCAGTCAAGAACACAGTATTGTGTTATGTGCGGTGAGGACAAGGGGCATACCTCCAAGGAGTGCAGATATACCCAGCTAGCAAAAGAACAGCGCGAGAAAGATGAATCTGCGAAACCAAATGAAGCAGCAAAGCATGTCTATCACACCATAGCAGCTCATCAGTAGGCGTTTCACCGTCCGGCTTTCACCCAAGCACCGTGTAACCTGCCCCCAGCGCATATATTCCAGTAGCTGATAGCATGGCAGATGCCCCCTTTTGCACAGTATCACCAGAGCATGCCGATGCACAATCAGGCACTCCTAGCAGCCGCATCCTCTTCGGCCACGGTGGATCAACATGCAGTTCAACAGTCACCGAATCTGGAAACATCCAGAGAATTGCAAATAGTCAACACAGTTACACCAGCCAACATGATGAACTCCAGCGGGCATATCTACGCCATCACGGGTGGATCCAACTTGGAGCACGACAATAAGAGAGCCAGATGTGATTTTATCAAGAGGGTGTTGACGATTTCACCGAAAACATCGGTAGCACATCCTGCCTGGAAGACAGCCCCTATCACCTTTTCAGAATCCGACATTAGAATCAAGGACTCTCCACATTGTGACGCTTTGGTAGTAACAACATATGTTGGGGGATACACGCTCCACAATATTTTGATTGATAACGACAGTTCGGCAGATATACTATTCACCACTCGATCAGGCTGGTAACCCTTTATTCGGCTTCGGGGGAAGGAGAATAGATGCAATTGGCAAGAAAACAATCACTGTAGCATTCAGCGAGGACAGAAAAGTCAGAGCAGAAGAAATCACATTTGACATAGTCGACATAGACTACCCCTACACAGCCTTTTTCGGCAGAGGTATCATCAACAAGTTCGACATGGTGATTCGGCAAACCCACCTTTGCATGCAAATACCTTCACCCACCGGCATCATTTCGGTATTTGGAGATCAAGTCTCAGCAAGGAGAATCGATGGGAAACCCATACCAGGATATAGCATGGTGCATGAAGTGAAGAACAAGCCCAAACAGAAGGAGGATGAAGATCAAGGCAACGGTAAAGAACCAAAACCACTCCCTGCAGAAGAAACAATTCGGGTATCCTTGAGCCCGAATCGGCCCGACGAATGTGTCAATATCGGCGCAACCCTAGGTCAAGGTGAAGCCTCAAGACTGACAGAATTCTTACTAGAAAACCGAGACGTGTTCGCATGGTCAACACGTGATCTGCAGGGAGTAGACCGAAGTCTTGCTCAACATAGTCTAAACGTTAACGGTTCGCCAAGCCCGAGCGAAGCTCCGCAAAATATTAGATGAAAGAGCAAATGGCGGCGGCAAAAGTACGAGGCTTTTAGATGCCGATGTAATCAGAAAAATACAGTATCCCGAATGGCTGGCTAACGTGGTCATGGTAAAGAAGAAAAATGGCAAATGGCGAATGTGTGTCGATTTCACCGACCTAAACAAGCATTGTCCCAAGAATCTGTATCCCTTGCCCAGAATAGACAAATTGGTGGACATCGCGGCTGGTTGCGAGATAATGAGCTTGCTCAATTGTTTTTCGGGCTATCACCAGATATGGCTAGACCCGGAAGACCAGGAAAAGACAAGTTTCATCACACCGAGATGGAACCTTTTGTTACAAGAGAATGCCCGAGGGGCTAAGGAACGCCAGACCGACTTTTTCCAGGTTAACAGATGAAATATTCTGGGAGCAGAAGAAGAGAAACAACCTTGTCTCCTACGTGGACGACATCGTGGTGAAAAGTGACCAGAGGGATTCACACATTGACGATCTCAGAGAAACATTCGCGAATCTGCGCTCCAGTGGCCTCAAACTCAACCCCGACAAATGCGTTTTCGGTATCAGCAAAGGAAAGCTACTCGGTTGTCTGGTCTCCGCAAGAGGAATAGAAGCCAACCCAGAGAAGATTGCAGCCATTGCAAACATGGCACCGCCTCAAAACAGAAAACAAGTGCAGAAACCCATAGGGAGAATAGCGGCTTTGAGCGGGTTCATCTCCAGGTCAGCCGAAAGAGGGTTACCGTTCTTCCGGGCACTTCGGAATGCAGCGATTTCGGTTGGGGACCTGAACAGCGGCAAGCTTTTGAGGAACTCAAGAAGTACCTCAATAGGCTCACCACCCTATCAAAACCAACAACCGGAGCGACTTTGGTATTGTATCTGTCAGCAGCTCCGGCAGCTGTAAGCGCAGTGTTGATCGAGGAGAAAGAATATGAAGGCAAATTGTAGCAATTCCCCATATACTTCGTCTCAGAAGCACTTTTGGGTGCTAAGGTGAATTACACCGAGCTAGAGAAGATTGCTTACACGGTAGTGATGGCTTCCAGGAAACTCAAGCATTATTTCCAAGCACACCCGATTCAAGTCTTGTCAGCTCAGCCGCTGGAATCTCTCTTCCGCAACACCGAAGCTGTGGGCCGAATCGGTAAATGGGCAGCTGAGTTGAACGAATATATAATATCATTTGAGCACAGATCAACCATCAAGTCACAGGTGCTAGCAGACTTCATAGCAGACTGGAAACCGAATGCAGATGATTCAACCAAGCAATTTGACGAACCAGAATGGACAGTACACTGTGATGGCTCTTGGTGTTCAGCGGGCACATGAATCTCAGCCATCTTGACACCACCGAATGGCCCAAGTATACGATACGCGGCAAGATTGCAGCTCCTTACCACAAACAACTCAGCCGAATATGAGGCAGTACTATTGGGGCTACAAAAGCTTAGAGCACTCGGTGTCCGACGCTGTATAATTCGGTCTGATTCACAGGTAGTGGTCGGCCACATTCAGAAAGAATACATAGCAAAGGATCCCGAGAAATATTTCACAGGTTTCACCCTAAAGTATATACCGAGGTCTGAAAACACCGAAGTCGATGAGTTGGCGAAAGCAGCAACCAATGCCCATCCATTGCCAGCTGATGTCTTCTATCAGGTTCTAACGGTCAAGGCAGTCAAGGAAGAAGAAGAGTCACCTTCGGTCATTCATGCAATTGCAAGCGATGACTGGAGGGCACCCATCTGGGCATACCTCACAGGTACATACGAACCAGCTTCCAAGAAAGACGCACACCAAATGAACTCTAGGACGAGGCAATTCTCCATTGTAGGGGAAAACATGTACAAAGAAGGCATAGTCGCCCCACTGCTTAAGTGCATAAGTCGAGAAGAAGGAAAATAGCTGCTAACCGAAATACATTCGGGATCTTGCGGAGCTCACAGAGGTCATCATGAAATCGCTCACAGAGCAATGAGACAGGGATTTTACTGGCCTACTGCTGTAGTGGATGCTAAGGAGATAGTGAAAACATGCAGGGGTTGCCAGATGTTCGCAAAAAAGCAAAACCTTCCAGCTAACCCCACATCACCGGTCTACCCGACATGGCCACTTCAGCGCTGGGGCGTGGACATAGTCGGGGCCTTGCCTCCAGCTCCTGGAAACCTAAAGTACGCAGTAGTGGCTTTAGAATACTTCACCAAATGGGTGGAAGCCAAGCCTCTGGCTCAAATAACTTCAGGAACTTTGGTGAATTTCGTGTGGCAGCGGATCATCTGCCGTTTCGGGGAACCTTCGTACATTACAGTCGACAATGGCAAGCAATTCGATTCAGCACAGTTCAGAACTTTCTGTGAGGAATTGGGGATCAAATTGTCATTTGCTTCGGTTAATCACCCGGAGTCGAATGGTGCAGTCGAAAGAGTAAACGGTGATATCTTCACCACCATCTCAAAGACACTCGAGGAAGCAAAGAAGGGGAAATGGGCTCAAGAGGTGGTCACCGCAGTTTGGGGACACAATGTCTCCAGATCCAGAGCTACGGGTTTCACCCCGTTTTGGTTGCTGTTTGGTGAAGAAGCCATAACACCAGAGGAAGTAAGGATGGGATCTTTCAGAACAGAGATATCGGCTACCAACCCGATACAGAGAATGGTGGACTTAGAAACTTCAGATCAAAGGAAACTCCAGGCTGCAGATAATCTAGAGAGATATCACGCTGAAACCAAGAGTTGGAGAGATAAGAAAATTCTGAGGAAAGACATCAATCCAGGGGACATGGTACTTATCCGCCAGCCAGACAAGCAAGGCAAGCTGCAATCACCATGGTACGGACCGTACATTGTGGCAAGAAGGGTCAGCACTGGCGTATTCACCCTGGTAACCGAAGATGGAAGCGAATCAGCCCACACGTGGAACACAGATAATCTGCGCCGATTCTATCCATGATGCTATGCTCCAGAAAGGGAGTTGTAATAATTTACTTTCATTTCATGCAAATTCGGTACTTTTATCTAAAGACATTCGGGGCTCTCACTCTTTTTCCTCACTGAGGTTTTTTAATGAGGCATCCCGTGTAATAAGTTTAATTTCCTTTATGGTTATACTCCGCGGAATGGTATTCATATTTGTTACATATTCACCGAATATGCTCAGGACAAAAATGCCTGTAAGCATATTCGGCTCCGATTCCAAAGGTTGCAAGCAACCTCTAAAGCCTGAAAAGGCTGGGAACTCTTGCAAAAATAGCAGGAGATACCCCCAACACATAGACTTGTGTGTATAATTACTTGTATGACCATGTTGCGCAAAAATGCAGCAATATTAGTTATACAAACACCGAAAACGGTCAGGCAACAAATGCCTATCCATATATTCGGTACCGATTCAAAAGGTTGCAAGCAACCAAAACCTGCTAAAACAGTAGGAAACACTCTCAGCACATAGGCATGTGCACAATAGCAGGCCTAATAAATGACAACAGTAGCTGTCAAAATTTAATAAGCAAGGTGGTTCAGCATATTTATGAACTATATGGGCACAGCAACCTATATAAGGGCACCTAAACCTTCCCACAGGCCATTCCATCCAGCCTGTTTTATCTCAAGCATGAGGGAAGTGTTGATTAGAGAGTCTTTCAAACCACTGCCAAGTAGGCATAAGAGGCCTCAGGAAAGAGCGAATTCGGGTGGCAAAGAGAAACACCGCATCTGATTTCAGTGTTCCTGGCGAGGCCAATTCGGTCCTTGCAAGATATACTTCAGCGGTCACAATCCCAAGGTCAGACCCAGTTTTCTCCAGGCAAATAGCCGAAAAGCATGTGCCTTTCACCACGTTCTGTCCTGCACGACCATAAGCCAACTAATGGTGATGTGGAAGCCCAGCGTAGTCTCCATGAATCATGGTACAACGCAGCACGATATCAGCGTCGGGACCTGGTTGGGGAGATTCGGTTATCCTACCGAAGCCGACACCCGACGTGTTGTGGTCGGCATCACCTGCCACGAGAGCTTCTCTATCTGTGAGCTCGGTTTCTTTCGGCACCAGAAACTCCTCATCCAGAACAGCGGGTGGCGTTGGAACATGATGTATCAGTTAATAACGTGCACACCACGCCAAGCCACCCGCCACGGGTTTCTGCATCCTAGCAACAAATTGCAAGGCCACATCCAGAACCGGGTCAATCTACGGCTATTTCGGGTGGTGATGTGCGCTTCAAAAATAGCGCTACAGTGCACTCAATAGTTGTAACAGCCATTGTTGGCAAATTTGTAATAAGACAATACAAGGAAAAACTTTCCTCTTATCCTTATTTAATGTTAATCCACCAGTCCAAAAAGACGGGGTGGAACAATTGGTAAGTCTATCGAATTGCTCGTGTAAGTTAGCAACAACGTCACGCAAAGCACTAACGATAGAACTACCGAATCACCCCCAAAGAAAGGCATACTTCGGCGCAATAACCGAATGATTCTTACAAAACAAAGCAGCAAACCGCCCTTCGGTCTAAAAACACGGGGCGGGACGGCGCTTTTCAAGCATACTTTAATTCGGCACAAAGACCGAAGGGCATAAAACATATAACCGTTTAGCACATTCAAGCGGCGCAGTAATCAAATGCATACATATGTTCGGCTCCGAGAAATGTTAAGATATAATTGTCATCCGAAGTCGATTCAGCGCCACAGCCGAAGTCACAATCGAGTTTAAGCTACCGCAACATTGTAGCATTACAACATACCCAAATCCGGCCAACATGCTGGCCTCAAAAGTACACAAGTTTAACAAACTGTTCAATGTATCTCCACAACCACCTACAAGTAGTTCAGACTCCGGGGGTTGAAGCAGAAGGGTTCAAGGCAGGGGCCTGGTGAGGATCGGCAGCTGAAGTGGATGCGGCTCCCGCTCCATCTCCCCGTGCGCCGAGTGCTTGTTCTTTAAGGACGGGCTCTTCGGCGCAGCGCGTGAGGGGCTTCGGGGGTGTTCACAGGCGTCTGCACAGCTGGCGAACCCTCTCGCGCATTGCATTCATCCATATAGGCCTGCACCCTATCTTTGATAGCAGGTTTCTCACTGGGATCCTGCATTCGACAAGATACAAGTTGTTCAAATTGGGCAATCAAAATCGAATCAACACAATACAATAAATGCCTACGCGTAGAAAGTGACTTTACCCTGGCACAAGCATAAGCAGCCCGAAGCAGAGCCAAGTCTCGGCCACCTGCCTCGGTCCAGAAGCCATCAAAAAACCACTTCTTGGCGGCATCCTGAACATCATAGTCAGGTTTCCAATAGCTCATGACATTTTCAAAGGAGGTCGCCTTGGAAAAGTGATCGCAGCCTACTTCCTTCACCGATTTCATCAAGGCACGTGCGGTTTCAAAACTAGCATACTCGCGACCCAGTTGAATGGCATGATCGAGCTAGGACATCTCCTGGTTGAGAAACCAAATCTTCTCTAAGGACGATTCGGTTGCAGTAGGGGGCTCACAGTCCCCTCCAACGCCGTTTATCACTCGGCGGAAAAGAAGGGCCAGCTCATCAAGCTTCTCACCAACAGTGCGCTCGGCAGCCTGAGCCCTTTCGGCCTCGCGACGCGCATTGCGCTCCAGCTGTTTCTGGGTCTCTAGAGCAGCTCCGCCTGCCTTTGGGCTTCCAGGGCCGCCTCGGTTTTCCCAACCTCTTGGGTAAGCAGGCCTTCAATGTCCGTCAGCTTGGTCTCCAGTCTCTTAACATCCTTCTCCCGAAGACGAAGTTGTTTCTCAGCATGGGCAAGAGTAGCATGGCCCTGCTTCACCAGCGCACTAGACAGAACCGAAGCCTGCTAGCACATAAAAACAAACAACCATAGTTGTAAAAATTCAGGACAAGAGAATAAGCAAACGGGCGATTCGGTGTGCTTACCGAAATGGCATGGAAATTAACCGCCGAAAGCAGTTCATTCCGGTCTGCCGCTAGCAAGGCTGATTCGGTTTGGCTAGCCGAAAAGATGAGCCACATTCATGACCGAAGGCCAAAGCAAATAGTGAAGGCGGGAATACCCACTTCGCGGGGGTCCACATGCGCCACCAAACGGGCGTCAGAGTCAACTCCTAAAGCACGAGCGAGTTCATAAGTCTCTTCCCGATCGGGGCTATGTTCATCAAGGGAACATGAGCCCGAATACACCTTCATATGACCGAATCGAAAACTAGATGGTTCAAGGGAAACAAATCTCTTGCCGAATAAGACATTTTGGGACATCTCCGGTGTCATGCGCGTTGATTCGGCATGAAACCAAGACTTACCAGGATGACGGGTAACTGGGGCGTCACTGCGGGGCCCGCCATGAGCTTCCAGCACACTGCCCGAAGCAGCTTGTGCGGCTGTTTCGGCGGCCTGCGCGGCACCTTTAGCAGGGGCTCCAATGCTTAGCCCACTGGTGGGTCCCCTTGGCCGAATCAGCGAGGAGCGTGCCGAAGTGGCTTCATCTCGGGTCTTCCTTTTCTTAGAAGTCAGCCTAAAACTGCTCATCGTCTGCTGGTCGTTGATCGCCAGGTCACGAGCACTCCTCATTTTCCTGCCAGCCATCGAGGAAGTTTCTTCACTTGACTCGGCAAACACCTGTACACCAAAGAAGCAAACCGAATTAGTACAAGCTGAATACGAAGATAACAAGTAAGCGACTAAAACAAGTCAGCTGTACAAAAAATTTGCAAGTTAGGATCCAAGACTAAGTCCTTCTATCGTATGGCCAGAAACAACCGAATCGGCTTCGTGTGCTTTAATAACTTGGTTGCGGCTTTTCTTTATGGGTTTCACCCACTCTCGATCGGCAAGCAATCGACCTACCCGAACGTCTCCAGTCTCTCGGGGCTGAGATTGCCGACCGAATTGGCGGCGGCGTTGAGCTTCGGCTTGGCGCGTACCGCGTGGATTCAAGGCACCACGGCCTTGTGACCGGCCTCCCCCACGACCACGTGTCACCTTCGGTTGCGGTGCCGAATCAGCCGGACCTGCTGCAGCTTCACCCCTCGGTTTCCTGATCGGAGGAAGCCGATCAGGGTATTCAACGTTCATGCGTTCCCAAATTCGGTTTAGTCGCCGAAGGGACCTCAACTTGGACATGCTCAACTCATACTCCTTGTCATTATAAGGATCACAAAGCCGATTTGCTCTCTTCTCCATTTCTTTCACAAAGTCAGAGCTTGAATCGTAACCGAGTGGCCGAACCAGATTGACTGAGGCCACTCGGTACCCGCTGTGAAATGTAAAACCATCGAACCTCATACTAGTGCAAAGTGGCCATTGACCAAGAGAAAGCATCTCTTCAACCAAGTCTCGGCTGGTTTGCCTTTCGGCAGTTTGCCGATACGTTTCGGCTGCCGCCTCGTCAAGTGGCCCCATGATCATATCTGGAGCGGAAATAAGCCCTTCCATCCGAGTCATAACCAAAACTAAAGGGTGAGCTTTCGGTTGGCCTTGATCATTAGCAAGCGCCACATCGGCGTCTTCACATACTCGGTAGTAAAACCAATGTTTTTTCCAGTCCTGCCACTTGTTCTTGAAGGTCGGAACAATGCAGGAAGCCATCTTGCCTCGGGCAGGGACGAAGTTATAAGACCCCACCTCCAACCGAATTTCTTTGGTCTCAGTGTCATCGGTCCCATAACTAGAGTACAACTGAGTCTCATAGTGCTGAGCAAACACTAGCACGCTTAGTTTACTACCCATCATCTTCTGAGCCATGGCATAGCAGCAGAGACGCACTATAGCATTCGGCGTCAGATGGTGAATCTGCAAGTTAAAAGCATCCAAAACTTCTCCAACAAAATCCTCAAGGGGGAAGTGAAGCCCAGCCCTAAAGTAATCGCTGAACACAAGAGCTTCGGTGGGTTTAGGCCTTGGGTACTCCTTTGTCCCAGGTGACCGGCTTCGACTCCGTTCAGAAGCAGTCAAAATATCATCCCGCTGGTACTGGTTTAGCATGCTGACCGTGGATTTAGACCGATCAAGGTGGCATGACCAACCGGTGTGTCTCGGTCCCCTTGGTGGCCTCGGTGGTCGAGCAGGAGTAGATTCGGCTACCTCTTCAGCATGAGGAGCTGAACTTCCCTCATCCTTACCCGAAACAGCATGAATTTCCTTCTCACCCTCGGATGAATCAAAACACTCCACATATTTACTCACTTCCTCTTCTTCATCCGATTCGGACTCATCAGATTCGTGGGTGGATTCGGGTGGTATGGCCCTAAGCGGCATTGGTCTTTTCCCAAGAGGAATGTTCTGCCCACTAGATTCACTGGAGCTGGACCCAGAAGAATGACACAGAAGCCGAAACTGATTGATCACCCAATTCGGCATCGCTAACCGAATTATCAGTGCTAGATGGAACCCTTGACATGTTAGCAATATAGAAGAAAAAACCCACCATGACTATAAAACGGAAAAACGGGGAATTAAAACAAGAAAACACAAACATCAAATACACCGAATAGAGAATTCAGGTTGCTTCGGGCAACTTGGTCAGCAAAGAGACAAAGGCAGTAAGTCCTCACCTAGAAGGAAACTGAAAGAGTGATTCGGTGGGGAGAACGAATTCGGCGTTCAAGAAAAGTAGCGCGGCTTCAGAGAGCTAGCGAACCGAAGTGTCGTTTCGGTCGAGGCACCGAATCAGTCGACCGAATCAGCAAACAGGTCAACCGAATTAGCAACAGGGGGCTTGAGCGCGGGCGGCGGCGAAAATGACTGCTGGCAGCCAAGGGGGGCTATTTATAGCCGCCCGCGGCGGCCCGACCGGCGGTCAGGCGAACCGTCGCGTCGGTTACACATCCCGAGATTGCGCTAAAAAAAATTTGTCCTCCCCGCGGGACAGCGCTTGGTCTTTCGGTTATCATTAATGAGTCAGCGACAACCGAATTTGGTTATAGCAATTTCGGTTATAGCTGAGGGGCTACTGTTGGGTGACAACCGGGACTTGGGCACCCCGTCCCGCGGAAACGACGATTGGTTGATTCGGTTGGTCAACCGAATCAGCCGCCCAGCTGATTCGGGGCGGACTGATGATCCAGCCCGCCTAGAGGCAAGGTCACCGAAGCACCCATGCGGGGGGGGGGGGGGGTTCGGTGCCCTAACCGAATTGGCCCTGGGTGGCTGGCGGATATTTTGTTTGTGCAGGGACGTCACGCCGCCGCTCCTGTGAGGACTACTCGCTGCTTTGTGGGCCTGGAAAAGCACCAAGAAGACTGTTACGCCCTCGCCACCAAGTAGCAGGAGGACCCAGGAGAAGCGGCCCAAGGGCATTTTGGTCTTGTAAAAGCCTACGGACGCCTATAAATATTGCCCTGATGGGACTATACAAAGGATCGGAATATAATGGAAACCATTGAGCTTGTGTTCTACGTTCCATTTCGTGTTCCGTGCATATAACTTCGTAAGTAGATTCAGCATTACTCTGTGAGTATATTCGGGCTTACCACCGGAGGGGGTTCTAAGGTTCTATCTTAGAACAACATTCTCAACGATGTATCCATTTGTAATTTTGTTTGCACCGTTATGTTCTACGTGACGAGACGAATAAAACTAGATCCCACTTGGATATGTTTCGAAATTTTTGTTTTTCACCTTTTTCATATACTGCTGTCATTCCGTGTATGAGTTATGTGTTTTGATTTGATAAGTTAGATGTATAACTTATATTTCTAACTTTACATATGTGTTTTGGCTTTGGCTTGATAAGTTAGACGTATAAGTTAGACTTCTAACTTTGCAACGTGCTAGATCTTCTAAGTTGGAAGTATAAGTTAGATTTATAACTTTGCAACGTGTTAGATTACGTAACTTATGCGTTCTAAGTTAGATTTCTAACTTTGCAACGTTTAAGATCACATAAGTTATGCCTTATAAGTTAGATGTATAAGTTAGTGAGTGAAAGTTATGGGCCTGAATTTTCAACTATACCTTTCCTTTATTATAAATAAAAAACTTTCCAAAAAAAGGAAAGTTGCGGAATTTTTTTACCGAAAAGGAAAGTTACGGGGCTGTCTTAAATCGTTCGCTAGTTGCTGTTCTAGTGAACGTTCGCCAATTAGTGGCCCCCCCATTGTAGCTGCTCACCTTGCCTGATATAACGAATGTATAGGCTTGCCAAATGCTTGGCAAGTTTTGCAACCGTTCTGTCATACGGTCATCCCAATTGTGTGGACCACCAAAATGTTACCTATCTAGTCCATGGATGATTTCGTACATGATTTGTAGCACGTAGCTGTTCATCCATTTTTTTCGAGTAACGCTGTTCATCCATGTGATGGACAAATCCAGTGTAGAATTATTCTTGCCATACGATCTTTATACATGATAAATATGTTTGATAACTGTGCACAATATTTTTGCCTTGCCAGAGTACGTATTGGGCCACGACGTACTGGGCCAAAAAGAAGGAAGCCGTGCTGGTGGGATGGTCGGAGAGCGACTACGCGCCATCCTGGTCGGAAAGGAAGATTTTTGCTTTTCTTACACGTACTCCATTATACCCATTGCAGAAGGGAAGCGATCCATTTAAATTGTGTTTTTGTTCATGAAAATTGAAGCCTCATATTTTTCAGACTAGCGTTTCTAGGATATTGGCCCTTAACTTCTTTTTGTTTTCACATTATATAATTCCTTGTGCTCTTTTCCTTGCCTTGCATTCTGAGCCTGTGATGATTGTTCTAGCTATAAGGCCATACTCCAAATTTTTTATGAAGTTGATAAAAGTAAGAATAATTTATTTAGAACAAACTAAAATGGTGTACATTTAGAAAAAGAGGGAGTAGCTGTAGCTCTCTATTGTTTATCCGTCGTCCATCAAATTGTATAACAAGGCTAAACTCGTTGGGAGAGCCAAGAAGGTAAGGAATACTGTTTCGTCAATCGTCATTCGGTCTCTCACTGGCCGTATGCGGCCTTGTAATTCTGCCACAGCTGCTGCACGTCCTCGCCTAGAATCTGCCGAAAGTAGTCTTCGTTATACTCGTACTTGAGCTTGGCGTTGAGCATGGCCACGAAGCCCGGCAGGAGCCAGTCACAGTACTCCAGGAACCTTGCCGTGACGTCGTAGCCCTGATCCCACCGGTCTCCCTCCCCCGGCTGCACCCAGCTTGGTCGTGCATACCCTGCCTGCAGCCGCACGTAGTCGGCGATGCCCTCGATGATCCCCGGGTTCGCCTGGTAGTTCTGCATCCCCCACTGCCAGACGTGCGCCGTCTCGTGGCACAGATCCCCGGTTAGCTGCACGTACACTCGCATGGATGTCACAAACAAAACAGGGCCACGGCGTACATGTGAATGCATGCACTGAATCGAAGGTAGTCATACCTCTCTGTCGAGGTCGCTGGTGTAGTCGTTGACTAAGCCGGCGTTGATCTCGATGGTGCTGCCGGTGGTGATGGCAGGGTAGGGGACGCCGTACATGGCTTTCACCACGAGGGTGATGTGGTGGACGGGCCGGCGGTTCGCGGGGTTCGTCTGGCCGAACACTTGCCAGACGAAGTTGCTGGAGGCGGCGAGGACCTGCTCCGCGTGGCCCAGGCCATACTCCCGCTGGAAGCGCTGCCCGCCGGAGGTCGCCCCCGCCATGTTTATTGCGTGGATCGTGACCCCATCGCCGACCGTGACTTCAGCGGTGGCCAGCCGCAGGAGGAGGAGAGAGGCTATGCTCACTGCGGTGAGCTTCATCTTGTGCGCTAACGGCTAGGCGCTATACCGTGCAGCGCTCGTGCTTTAATTTGTGAGCGAACGAGAGGTGGTCAGGGTCAAATTTATAGGCAAAGTCAGATTATATATATTTTGATAGATGATCTGGATGCTCAGAGCTGGTACACGGTGTACCTAGTGTACCCTGTTTGGTCGTCCAAATTCTTGTATCAATCATGCACTGGTTTGGCACCACAGCTGATCGATGAGCTGAACGAACGCTGTGCACCACACAAGAGTCCAATCATCATGCTCTAGCGTACGCAGCCGACCGGTCGTCATTGATTAGCCCATTGGTTTGTGTAGTATATATCGTCATTTGTAAATAAATTTGAATAATAAACGCGTCAGTGCTCGCTGTACTGGATTTGTAGCTTTGCTCTTGCCAGCAGTGCACCCGTGAATGTGAATAATAAGCGAGTTATAGATTGCTAACGTACATATTTGTGACGAGTGAAGAGGGAGAGAAGGAAGGAACAAAAATGGCCTGCCAATCTAATATAGCAAACGACAACTGCTACCTCTGTGACCAGAAGCCAGAAAGATCGACCACATCGTCGCAGAGTGCTCCTTCTCCCAACAGGTGTGGTGGAACATTATTGCGGCACTACGGGCAGACACCTCGGGGATCGGAGCCCCGTCCATCGGACAGTGGTGGGACCACTGAAGGGCGAAGTGGCATGGCATCAAGAGAGAAGACACTGTTCGCAGTCGTCGCCTGGGAAATCTAGAAGGAAAGGAATGCATGTTGCTTCAGAGGCGCCGAGGCCACCCTCCACCAGATTCTTAGCAACATCAAGCACACCGCCGATCTGTGGATCGAAGCCGGTGCGCGGAAACTAGAATGCTTAGTGCGTGAGTAATCCGTTATGTACACATTCCTGGGGTGGCGGGTAGTGTTGCAAATTTGTTTCCACCCCCAGAGAAAAATCTGTAAAACTCTCTTCTACTTAAATACAAAGATGGGCAAATCTTTTGCGTATTCGAGAAAAAAAGCATAGATTCTACCAAGCTGGTGCAAGAATGAGATAAGAGAGGTGCGGTAGGAATGAATCTAACTATAGCTTGGATTTTAATACCAGATGGATAATCCGTATATAATTTCGGGCATTTAGTATCTATAATATAGGAATTCGAATATGAAGTCACATCTATAACTCTTATAAAGCAAACCCCACTAACATATTTTTCTGCGATCTCATGAAGCCACATCATCAGATGGGTCCCGTAGCGCACTAACCAAGTCACATTCTCATCCAGCAGCACGTATATCCCAGCAGGCAGCATGATTGTTCCTCATCCTCTCCCACCGAAGTCACGCTCCCATTAATCAGCACTTAGTATCCGAACAGTCAGCATGTTGTTCCTCTTCCACCACTAGCAGACGCATTTCTATCTTCTTTAATTAATGTCCTTCAGTTCCATTGCGCCAGGAATGCCAGCTCCCTTCCGACGCCCACGATATTTGGCTACCTCATCTGCATACACAAGATCGACCAATCTAGGTAGCTACCACTACCAGTCCAGTCTAGCTTTGGTGTTCATCCCCTTAGCGCCCCCTCCTTGATGTGCTGGAGAACCTGCGTCGTGGTGGAGCAGATGTCATCGAAGGTCCACTGTGGTTACGCTCCTTCCAGATGACCCATGAGACGAGCAACACTAGAGAGTCGAAGCCGCAACAGAAGGTGGTCGGCACCGCGCTCTTGGTCGCCATCCACCATCCATCTATGGTCATGTCCGCGGCCAGGGCAAGGTGCTGAAGCCCGACGAAGGAGAGAAATCGGTGCCAGACCTCTCTGGAGAAGACGCAGGAGGCGAGCAAGTGGTCTTGGGTTTTGTCGC
This sequence comes from Themeda triandra, assembly GCA_018135685.1. Lineage (NCBI taxonomy): Eukaryota > Viridiplantae > Streptophyta > Magnoliopsida > Poales > Poaceae > Themeda > Themeda triandra. The sequence continues at coordinate 246,507 of JAENPR010000827.1, read as the reverse complement.
CTTGTCCGCATAGCGCGCAGTCCGCGGATGGTTGGAGGCCGTGCCTCCGCCTGCGGTCGGCCGTCCATAGCCACTCATGGAGCGCTAGACAAAAGAAGAACTTCACTTTGGGTAGAGCGGAGGCACTCCACACTTTCTTGGCCCCAAGCAGCGAGGTGTGTCCGATGTAGAAGTTACGGTACGCCAAAGAGCTTGAGTAATCACCTCCCTCGGTCCACTTCGAGACACACTGATCGGGGGTGTTGGGGAGGAGCAGGACGTCCTAGAGCATGTCCCATAGGTTAGTGTACTCCGTGAGCACCGCCGCCGTGCGGGTACCCGTGATTTCCCTCGTCCACCTCCTGTCGAGCTCCCCGCTCACCATCTGCCGCTGGCGGCGTCATCCCACCGCGGCGAAGAGTGTCGGGGCGAAGGAGCAGATCGCCCCATCTGACAGCCACGCGTCCGTCCAGAAGCGGGTAGAGGAGTCATCCCCAGCACGACGCGCACGGAGGCAAGGAACATGGAGTCCACTTCACACTCAGCCTTGCATGGCAAGTCTGCCCATGGAGCAGCCGGGTCGGAGCAGCGCAACCTCAGGGCGAAGCCAAGGGCCTTGAGGTCTAGCAGCCCCAGCCCTCTCAACTCCTTGGGCGAGCAGACCACGGGCCAGGCCATCCGACACTTGCTGGAGGCCACCAACTCCGTGCCCGCCTGTCGATCTCCCTGATTGCCTAGGGAGAGAGGGAGCAATAGATGGAGACGTGGACCGGGATCGCGGACAACATCTCTTCGCCAGCGTGGCCTGACCAACGGTCATGAGCAGGGCTCCATTCCATGTAGGTATTCTGGCCGCCACCTTGTCCACGAGCTGTTGCTCCTGCGCCCGGCAAAGCTTGGTGACAGAGAGAGGCGTGCCGAGGTAGGTGACTAGGAACCGCTGCACCTGCAGCACGGCCACGACATCCTCATCGGTGCATCGGATCGGCGTGATCATGCACTTGTCGATGTTCATGGCCAGCCCTGAGGCACCCGCAAAAAGGTTGAGGACTTGCCTGACATAGGAGAAGTCAAGCACTCGCGGCGCAAGAAAGATGACGAGGTCATTGGCATAGATGCATGGAGGCGTGGCAATTGATGGCGTTTCTGGGTTGTGGTGTGAGCTGTGACTGTCGGTTCGTCTCCCTGATGAGTGCGTTGAGGACCTCCATCACGATAACAAACAACAAAGGGGAGAGCGGACCCCCCTGCCGCAGTGCCCTTGCGTGGTAAATGCGTCTCCCGGGCTGGCCATTGATGAGACCTTTGATCGTGGTAGTGGCAAGCAGCATGGAGATCCAATGGCGATCACCATTGCAGCGGGAACCCCATGTGCTCGAGGACATCCATCAAGAAAGGCCATGACACAGTGTCAAAGGCCTTCGCGAGGTCCACCTTGAGCAGGATCATCTCAAAGCGCCTGGGGTGGAGCCAATGACAGGCTAGCTGCACCGTCTTGAAGTTCTCATGGATCCTTCTCCCCGGATGAAGGCCGTCTGGTTGTGCATAATTAGCTCAGACATGCGTGGCGCTAGCCGCATAGCGAGCCCCTTGGCGAAGAACTTGCTGATGAAGTGTATGAGGTTGATCGGCCGATAGTCCCTCAACCCTCAAACCTGTTGGCGACTGTGTCTTGTGTACTAGCACCATGACTGTGTCTTGTGTAGTAGCACTGTTGAATCTTAAGAAACGAATAGTTGAAAGACTTTTATCCTAAAGCTCTCCTGCTCTCAGCCTTCTTCCCATCCTTCACGCCTCGCGCACATGCGCTGCCACACTACCTTGCGCAAGCACCCACGCCGCCTCTCAGTCACGCGCTGCCCCCTCCACCTCTCGTCGTCTACGTCAGCTGCCATGTTAGGGCCCCGCCCAAAACCCTGATAGATAGGTTGTTTAGGTTTATCCTAGCTGAAACTTTCTAGTTTTAATAATAAAGTGTAGAAAATGCCAAACAAATGCACAACATAGTTTTATTTGAATACAATACATTTTTCTATAAAGTTAGAATAATCTGATTTAGGACAAATTAAAATGGTCTACATTTAGGAAAAAGAGAGTAGCTCTCTATTATTTATACGTTGTCCATCAAATCAAATTGTATAACAAAGGTTAAACTCGTTGGGAAAGTTCATCAGAAGGTAACCAATACTCACGAGTCATTCCGTTCGGTCACTCACGAGTCATTCCGTTCGGTCGTATTTGGCCTTGTACTCCTGCCACAGCTCCTGCACACACTTCCCCAGGATCTGCACGAAGTAATCATCGCTATATCCGTTCATCAGTTTGGCGTTGAGCAGCGCGACGAAGCCCGGTTTCAGCGAGTCGCAGTAGTCCAGGAACCTCGCCGTGACGTCGTATCCTCTGTCCCAGCTGCTCCCCTGCCCGGGCTTCACCCAGTGCGCCGGCGCGTACCGGGCCCGTAGCCGGACGAAGTCGGCGATCCCCTCGTAGACCCACGAGTACACGTCGTAGTCCTGCAGCCCCCACTGCCACACGTGTACTGACTCGTGGTACAGCACCCCGGTTACCTGCACGTACGCATGCCGATGTCACGAACAAAAGAGAGGCCACGCGTGTGCACGGTTGGACGAACAAATTATACCTCTGTCTTGACGTCGCCGGTGTAGTTGTTGACGTAGCCGGCGTTGAGCACGATGGTACTGCCTTCGGTGTAGGCGATGCCGTCCATGGCATTCACCACGAGGGTGACGTGGTCGACGGGCCGGCGGTCCGCGGGGCTCGTCTGGCCGAACACCGCCCAGATGAAGCCGGCGGCGTCGGAGAGGACCTGCGCCGCGTAGCTCACACCATAGTCCCGGTCGAAGCGCAGCCCGCCAGGGGTCGTCGTCGCGTTGTTTATCACCTCGAACGTGACGGCGCCGGCCGTGACGGCAGCCGCGAAGAGGAGGAGACAGGCTACGCCCACTGCGGCGAGCTTCATCTTGTGCTGACCGCGTGCTTTGTGAGCGAAAGATAGGTGGTAAGCTAGGGTCAAATTTATAGGCAAGTCAGATAGCAATATTTTGACCTGCTTGCATTCGCTCTCGGCACCAACACAAATTTGACTCTATCACTAGAGTCCTATCACTAGCGTACGCAGACGACCGATCGTTGTTACATCACATACATCCTTCGTTTGTCAGTAGTGGTTCGTCATATATTTGTGTAACATTTATATAAGAAACACCACAGTGCATACAAATGTCACCCTGTCCTGGATTTGTTGGGTTGCTCTTGTGCCGGCAATAATGAATATAAGCGGGTTGTAGATTGTCACAATGGATAAGAAGATCATAAGGAGACAAACGACACGGGTACGGGCATATGAAAATTTACCCGCGGGTACATGAGGGTCAGGAACCGTGCAGGTAACAAATATATCCGTGGGTAGCTGACGGGTACCTGCAACTTGAGAATTTATATGACTATATATCATCTATGTTGTATGCATATCATGTCAACTAACTCATTGGACATTTAATTTGTAAACATTTTTTTGTGACAAATGTAATTTGTAACATATGCATAACATGGTGAACTATAACGATGATATTTTTTTATGGATGACTAAATAAAGTGATTTTCGTGAGCTATTAACTTGTTATTTTTAGTTCTTGCATAAGTTGTTTTGTGTTATTCGTATGAGCATAAATGATCGAATATGAACTATGATTGTACTATGTCTTGTGAGCTACTGTATATTGTTCTAACTCCATGTAAGTGAGATTGACATATTTGCGTGCCGTTATCTATTGAATTTATTATTTCATATCACTGTGATTTTATTTTTTGTTCTCTCTTGAATATACCCGACGGGTACATATACCTACCCTGTACCCGCCGGCAAGTATGAAATTTTAGTCGCGGGTATACTTGCGGGTGGGTAAAAGTTAGGGTCACGTAAAAGTTAGGGTCACTAGTATGATTTGCAGGCGGGTAAATGCTCTACACCTACCTTACCCGATCCGTTGCCACCCTAACCCTAATCATAGAATGACTTAGTTTCTTTGACCTCCTGAGTTCTTAGCATTTCAAAGCAAATCAAGGGGTAACGAATAACATGTAATGATGTGTATGCGTTTCCTTCAATGACCTCAAATCGAACCTGACAAAGGTGACCGCATCGTCAGTGTAAGGCACTCTGCCTCTGCGCAAAACCCTCTTCGACAGCTGGAGCGACTGGGCAGCCGACTGCGACAATTGTGCCGTGCGTCACCATATTTCTCACATCAGCGCAAAACCCTCGTCTCCAAGGCTCTGTTGTGCCTTATGTCACCATATTTCTCACATCGTCTCCAATTCACTACCTTTAAGTTTGTTCTTCTGCGAGGGAAGAGTAGATAGGAAAAACGTCAAATTTGCCCTGCCCTGATTCGATTACAACGCAGTCTCGCAATGTCGGTTTAGGCCTCGTCCTCCATCACCGCCGCGGCGGCCACCGGGACGCACCGGCTCAAGATCCGCAGCTACTGACTGACCAAGTCCCTGCCGTGTTTGGAGGATTATCTTCTTTGCTAATAAGCTAACCCCACCTAGATCAATCAACCACATGTTTGGTAGTTGGCTTACTAATCAATATAAAGAGATTAGAAAATTGATTTGGGCGGGGGTGGCTGTAATGTGTTGGGCTATCTGGAGATGCCGCAATGATGTTATTTTTAATCAAATGAAATATAACACTATTATGCAGGTAACTTGCAGAGGAGTATACTGGTTGTGCTCGTGGGCTCAGTTGCAGCGTGATGGGACAGCCAAGGACGCACTCTCAACGATGTGCAAGAAGTTAGAAGTAATTGCTCTAGAGATATCCAATAAAGGATGAAAACATTTTTATTGTTTGAATTAACGTCCGAGTCGATCTATAAGATCTTGGCTTTCTCTTTTGTTTCATGCAAACCCATGAAATAATTGGCTGTGTACATCCTCGGATGTAGAGGCCGGATATTATTTATCCATTATCTATGCAAGTCCCCGCCGCGCGGCGCCCACATCAAGTCCTCCAATTTCCAAGCGGCGAGCTACAGTTGGTACATCAACTACTTCCCCAATGGCGGGCTGTGGCGGCCTGATCAAGCGCGTCCGCGGCTACTGTTGGCGGTTCTTAACTCCGATTTTTTCCCGCCAATTATAGATCATTTTGGGAGAAATAAATATTTTATTGCATATATCTTTACTATTGACCTAGTTCCACTTGTACTTGGAGAAAATATTATTTTGCAGAATATACACCAAGTGCAGGAATTTCTAGAATATAAAGACGCTTTTCAGAAAGCGTAAAAGGCCAAGAGAACAAGAGCCAGCCACCTGGGGTCGAGATGGGCCAAAAGCACCACCACCACAGCGGCCTAGGAGTTGACCCGGGCCCACACGCCAAAGGGCGGCGCGGGGCGGCGTCACCAAGGCGTGGGCGCGCCTGGAGCGCGCGCGCGCGCCCATCTGGCTGCCGCGTGGGCCTGGCCAAAGGTGGTTCATTCCTTCCATCCAGGGAGGCGCGTCCCCGCAGGTGCTTCTTACCAGAGTGTCGCAGATCCAAATATGGGTGCAAGTATCCAAGATGGACCCATGAGGTGAAGGGCCAAAGTCGAGACCAATTCTATCTTGGTCTGCAGAACGATGTCTCAGTAAATTGGGCGCCACGGATGCATCCGGACTCCGATTTGGGCGAATGACCAGCCGATTCGAAGCCAGCTGAAAGGCCCACACACTGGTGGCAAAAGCAGAGGCCCAGCGGGCCCACAATGGGCGCGCTCACGCTCGAGGCGTGGGCTCGCCTGTCTAGAGGCGGCGCGGGCCCAGCCAAAGGCGGTTCGTCCTATTTCCATGTGGAGAAGGCGGTCCCGCTGGTGCTTTTGACGATAGTGTCCCCGAACCGCCTTCCACGCCCTATAAAAAAGGAGGAGAGCCTCCCACCTTACACACACCACACAAGAGCCTCTCTCCCTCCACACTTGTACTATCTTTAGTAGTTTTAGGATATAGTAGTAGGAGTTTGGCAAGAGCTTTGTAAGAGAGAGGCAAGGATCTCTAGAAGGAGAAGCTTGGTATGAATACTTTGGAGAATCCTTCTATGTTCTTATCTCAACTTATCAATATAGTTATGTTCTTGATTTAGAGCAAAGTTCTTATGATATATTGTTTACATATGAACTAGCATATAGTTACTATATTACATTCTTGTCTTATAGGACTTTATGCTTAACCTATCATACATGCATGTTTAGATCTAGAGCTAAGTTGAGGTGATGAGTTCTTTCTTAACTTAGTCTTGGTCAATGTTGGTTTGCGGGTTCGTCGTCCGTCCTCGTGGCGAATACTCTAGTAGAGGGACCCCGGGGACGGGTAAGCCTTGAATTCACGCTAGAGTAGTAGTTATAGCATAGACGTGGTGTCTAGGCTAGATACTACCTTCGTTTGCCTCGTGCCCCACGGTTGAGGTGGTAGGCGGCAGGTGGTGACAGCCCTGTCTGTCCCTCGTAATCCCCCACTGTAACAACCCGGAAAATTCACCAAACACAAAAATCCCAAGTACAAAATTTTTTCTAAACAAACCCATGTTTGATACTTGTCATATAGGAAACCCTACCTAATTACACTCTTGTTTAGCTGCTAAGCACTATGATACAATGATATCACATGTGTCTTAATACCCCCTTAAGCCACATGTGATTAGATTCCTAAGAAGGCTTCAAATACTCAGTAGTGAAACCTATGACCAATCGCCAACCATAACATGCCCTAGCGATAATCTCTAGGTCATGAACCTAAAGCCTAATGCTAATATTACCACGGTGTGGCATATTTATATGTATGTGCTCATACACTAAGACCTACAATTAACTAGTCACACCAACCTAAAGACATAGAGTCCTAAACCCTTGGCAATAACCCCCACACATGTGGATGTTGGTCCTTAACGTTAAGGCATAGTAGTAGAGGCTTCCCACACTAGTTTAACTAGCCTAACCAGTTCATCTAGTGCTAACCAAAACCAACTCTACGAGCATCATGTTTGCATTTGATTCAATATGTGTTTTGGATCTTATCGGATTTATGTGATGCTTTTGGCATATATGGGAATATGCCCTAACTTAAACCATGACCAAAATAAGAAATCCTTTCTCGTTAATCCCCTTGACCGGCTGCACATGTGTGCATGCTCCTGTGCACGTAGCATGAGCACGTATCATATTCTTGCTAGCTTACGTGAGCTACCTGTCTCCCGTTGATCCAAATGGCGCCGGCATAATTGCATTATAAGCCTTGCTTAACAAGGCCCAAACCAAAGCAGTGCGGTGGCACCTTTCCGGCCCAGCCCGATCACAAATCGGCACAGCCAGCACCCTTCCTGGCCATCACACGTGAGCCGCACGCGAGCCGCCGCCGCTCTTGCGTTCGCTGCACCCAGGATGTGGAGGCCGCCGCTCTTGCATGGCCAGGATGGCCCACTCGTCAGCCACAGTTAACAAAGGGAATCCAAGAACGCCATCCACTCCGTCTCTTTTCCGTTCCAGAGCCGTCTCCATCTTCTTTCTCCGTACAGCTGCTTTCCGTCCGTTCAAAGGAAGACGCCGTCGCTTTTCGTCGAAGGCAGCCAGTGCCCGTGACCTGCCCTCGATCGCGTGGCCGCGACGCCACCTAACCGCGCGTGCGATGCCGCCACGTCGCCGGCCATCACATCACACGGTCACGGACGCCCAGAAGGCCCCGGCGAACCCTAGCCGCAGCGCCTATAAGAGCCAGAGCCGCCGCTCCTTCTTCTCCATTCCCCACCAGCGCCGCCACCCTTCTCTCCTCTTCTCCACAGCAGCCGCCGCCGCCCAGCCTGCCTCGCCGGTCGTCTATGGTCAAGATGCAGCCGCGACGCCGAGCACCGCCGCCACAGCGACGTCGCCCACCACTTCGTACTCGACGCTGCGACGACGACTCCAAGCCGCCGCCGTGACGATCCGCGTTTGGAACGAAGCCACGCGCCCACGTCAATCCAGAGCCGCGTCCTCGCCGAACCACAAGCACGCAGACGACCTCGCCGTGGCGTTCGAAGCCCTGAACCACGAGCGTGAACCACGGACGCGACGCCAAGCACGCCCCGCACCACGAACCCGGCCACAACAACGTAGCAGTGCTGCCTGCGTCGACCGCTGACTCCTCGAGCACCCACGGTGAGCACCCAAGACCCATCCCTTTTTCCTCGCCGTGATCTTGCCTGCCTGTCCCGGCCATCGTCGCCGGCTATTCATTTGCTCCGCCCACCATGGATGCCTCGCCGACCCGGCGTAGCCAAACTGTTAGAGCTAGGGAGACCGCCATGCCAGCCCTCGCCATGACTTGGAACGCGCCTTGCGCGCACTGGATGTAGATGATGATGCCTGTAGGGATCTAGCCACCTCGCCGCCATACCGCCGTCGCGCTGTGCGCGCTCCAGAGCTCCGCCCTTGCCCGAGATGTTCCGGCGCCGCCAAGCCCCTGAATCCCTCATGGACCTCGGATCTGTGACCTCCCCGTTGTGTGCCACGCCAAGCGCACGATGAGCCCAGCGGATGCCCACCGGAGCATCTCATGCCGTGAACCATGCCACCGCCGGTGTTCTGCGGAGCACTGACGAGCCTACTGCTCGTACGCCTTGCTCCGGCCGTCTCACGACGTGATGTCGCGCCGTCGAGCTCAAGCATCGCCATGATGCCCTGGACCTGGCCGTGGTGGTGATGAAGCTTGCGTACCCCTGTGTTTCCCCAGGTGGCGGTGCCGTCACACCACCGGTGCTCCACCGCGAGCTCGCTTCTCGTGCGAGCGCCGCCATACGGACCGTCGCACTGGACGCCCTGCAACTGACCTGAGATCACGCCGTGTGCCGTGTTCATTGACCGCTGCAATGCCATTGCACCCTTCCTGGAGCTCTTGGTTCTCCTTGGTGCCAACGTCGTCGGTCGTCGTGCCTTGCGCCGCTATGGGGCGCGCGCACCGGCCACAGCCGTCCGTCAGATATCGCTGTGGTGACCCCGACCAGCCTCGCCATGTCGAGAGACACGCCATAAGCCAGCTGGTTGCCAGTGAAGAGCCCGGAGTCTGCTATTCGTGTCCGCCTTGCTGGATCGACGCACTCCCTCGCCGCCGCCATGCCGCAACTGACATGCCCGGCCGTCGAGCAGCTCCTGTTCTCCATGGCCGCACGTTCAGCACACTACCTGCCTCCTGCCTTGGTAACCCACGTCGCGAGCACCATGCACGGCATCACGCTCGTGCTCACGTTTGCACGCGCCATGCACGCACACATAGCACGACTGCATTCTAGTCTTAGCTCTGCCATGGCACGTACCACTACGAGCATATATATATACACAGGACCATGCCGTAGCCAAGTCATCATTTGACACTTACACACGGATGGGCACACGCACTGGACCGACACCATGCCTCGTTGCCACACCGGAGTAGGCCTCGCCCTTTCTCACCTTTGGCCGATCACGGCCATGGCCATGACTACGCCTTGCACGCAGCGCCGTCTGGCAACTTCGGCACGTCGCCCCCGATCACTGCAATCACGCCCTTGCTCTCGTCTACCACCACCGGCGCCTTGCAGCCCTGGTCGTCCGGCAACTACGCCCTGCCACACGGCGAGCTCTTCGGATAATTCGTCGAGCACCTAAGGCGCAGCTGCTGCCTCTAATTCCATGGCTCACGTAAGAGTACCAGGCTTCCTAGGATGGCCGCTTGAAGCCCAGCCAGTCCGGCCTGCTAGACCCGTTCGGTGCACCAGCCCAAGCACGAAGCCTGAACCGGACCAAGCCAGCTAGGAAACCATCCGATTTGGGATGGAGTCAGTCGATCGGCCCAGCAGCAACGAACCGGCCCAACTCAGCTTCAACGAACTGACGAGGGGCAAGCCCACGTGAACCCCATGCCTTTTTCCTTTATCTATTTTCAGCAATTCCTACCTTCTAGAATTTATATTAAATTTATTCTTGCTCTAAAAATCATGAAACAAGTATCATAATTTCTCTAAAACCCTGCTCTATACCGTGAGCCTATGTTTGAGTGCATTTGGATCTTTTTGCAATTCATTTGGTTCTTTGTGAATTCTATAGGAGTCGCTAACGCGACTATTATGTCTCGATTACAGAGTCGACTTAGGAGGAGGAGAAGCCCTGCTGATCGACTACATCTGACGGAGGAGGACTTGTACGACTACAGTTGTATTTGTACCACTACTACCTCGACATCGCAGGTGTCATGGCAGCACCTTCTTTTAGAGAATCCTATTAGACATTGCATAATTAATAGAACTGCTAGCGCTTTATATTTTTTTTCCTTTGCTAGTATATTGATGCATGCTATTGCCTGAGCCATTTATATCCCTTGATTGAAAACCCTTCACCATGTTACCCAGCTTTGCGCTTGCACTTATATTAATATTGCCACTTTTCTGCTTGCTTGCACTATATATCACCATACTTATTAACTCCACTTCGCATTGGATCTGTGATGTGATGCGGGTGGTGAACCCCTGGGAATGGTTTTGGCTTGGGATGCCAGCCTTGGTGGACTTGGTGAGGATCTGGTGGTTCTGTGAGCGTGACTTGGGTGCGTGGAGGGTGAGGGTTGAGTCGACCGAGCCGGGATATACGACGAGCTTATGGAGCGAGTCTTGCCCTGGGATGGACTGGACATTCCTGTGCGGATACCTGTGGCGGGTATACTTGTGGTTGGGGAAACCCCGAGTGTGAGCTTGTCGTGGGCCGCTCGGGGAGAAGGTGCCGTGGTGGCACGTGGTGCCGGGATGGCACCCGAACGGTAACCCCGTTGGAGACATCCCGGCTTGGTCATCCCTAAGGACTTACTAGTACTCGGTTTCTTCGGACTCCTTTACACCACATGTTCCTTGTAATGGGGAGACGGCAGGACTACTTGGTAGCACGGTGCCACTACTACTAGGCGAGCAGTGTTAGGGAGGTACGGGCATGCGATGGTCCCACACCCTTCAGAGACGTATGGACGCGTAACCCGGCACGGTTCATGACTTCACAGTTTCAGCACCTAGAAGTACTTGGGGCATTCCAGAGCTGAGAGGTAGAGTGGCATCGTTCTATTATAGCAAGCAGCCGGCATCAGCCTAGACAGGGCCCTGTCGAAGATGGCTATCTTGTGGTGTGTGAAACCTCTGCAGAGTGTTCTTGGTTGATCGATCGATACATATGCTGACTTGTCAGCTATGGACCTGTACTGTGTTCTGCTTCACTAGATAGGAGAGGAGTGTTCTACCTTCCCCGAGCATTTTCGGTCGTGAGCCTAGATGGGGGCTGCGGGCCGCTGAGACAGACCGAGAGGGAGTTGGTCTGCCGACATGAGTGTGAGATTGGGTGAAGGAGGTGAGATGATGTGGATTTGGGATGGATGAGATGATGGATGGATGGATGTGTGTGGGAATGGGAATGTGTTAAACTTGACTATATTATTATTGTTACTACTATTTACCGCTACTTCGCATGCGCTAGGATGCAAACCACAGCCAAACTATAGGATCGACAGATCCCTTTATTTTCTCTTTTCCACTAAAGCTCATTCGGTGCTGACCATGACCTGCACACATCTGGCGGTGTGCAGATTTTCCTGCTTCTCAGTGATGTCAAACGGATTAGAAGGTCTCGTGCCTGCGCTCAAGTTGGAGTTTGAAGCCGCTTCCGCGTTGCTTCCGCGTTCTCAAGCTGTTCTGGATGTTAGATATACTTTGTATCCGCATTGTGGCGTTGTAATTATTAATGTAAACCCCTCTATTTGTACTCTTTAGATTTATAGTTCGATGTATGGAATTGATTATCGACTGATGTATATCATTCTGTGAGATTTCACTTCGTGGAAAATTGAGGATGTTTCACCCACGTTCGTGTTCGACGTAGAGCCGTAGGCCGGCATCGCTTGGCAGACCAAGCGTTAACCGGTGCCCGAAGTAGATCATCAGCGACCAGACTATTTTAACTTAGAACCTCTGACCCTTTATGACAAACGTGTATTTGTATGATTATCTGCTGTCTTGACATAGCTATGTAGAAGTGCTTGTTCCGAGTCTAGGTTATTCTTTATCCTTTCTTTTCTCTTTATCTTTGAGATTGGCTTGAGTGTGTGTGTCATGTATCCAAATATAAATCTCATTTACCCTTTGTTATGAACATTGGTCTATTTTGCAATCATGTTATCTTGTCCTTGTCCAAATTAGACTCTTTTATACCATGCCTTCCTTTGGGAAATTATAAATAACGATACCCTGAATACTTTCGGGTGAAATGCTACAACGGTATTTCCGTGCGCTTGCGGACTTGTTCTGTGAATGCTGCAGAATACCAATCGGTGTTTCTTGGCGTTGTTGCTAATTCTAGTGATGACGCTAAAAAACGCCAACAAACATTTCTGGCACCGCTGTCGGGGAAGGCACTGGTTAAAAGAATTTACTAGGACATGTTCATGATAGCTTGCTTGTGTTGTAGCCATTGATCATAACGTAAAAATAATTTTTCTTCATAAAAAAAATTTTATAAAACTATCTTATAAAATTTATTTGTTTTGTCACCTTGTAATATTTTGCTTTAGAAAAAAAATTTATATAAGTAATTTTATTTTATAAAACTATTTTCAAAATAAAAATTTATATTTATTAAAACATTGGTTTGTTTTTAAAGTTTTGCATGAAGCAAGTTTTGGTTTTAAGTATGATTGATGCATCATCATATCTCATGGGTATTTTAATTTAAGCATGGAGCTTAGGTTAAATTGCCTACTTTGATTGAACGACATGTTTGGTCACCGTTTCGAAACCGCTGCATGTGATCTTTGAATAACTATACCAAGCCAAAAAAAAAAATCTCCTTTTGGGACAAGTTGTTTAGCCATGTCGATGGAAGCCAATCATAGCTTCTGGCTATGAACTTCGTCCTAGTTTTTGGCAGTCAAGCTTATGACCATAAAGCAAGCACTGCCGGGAGGTACCCCGGATTATAAAAAAAAAATACTTTGCTTATCTTGTTCACCTTGCAATGTCTTCACCTTTGTTGGATGAGTTTATATATCTTGTCATGCCTTCAATTTCTATGTTGTATAGTTTTGATTTGGAAGTATTGGTTATACATCTTTTGAATTAAGCATGGTGCTTAGTTTGATTAGATGTACAATCATGCTTCCATAGGCTCTTTAATTTAAGCTTTATGTTTAGATTAACATGCCTACCTAGATCATATTAGACATGGTGTCTAGTTTGATCTTTGAACCAAAGCTATCAGTATAGATTTTTGGTGGATCATATGGACTAACCCCTGCAGGGATTTATCAATTTCATAGGGCAGTCTTGGAGATGACAACGAAATGAGCATTTATTTGGTGAACCAAAAAAAAAAAATAATAAAAGTAATAAAATAACAAAACTTTCAAACCTCAAGTATGTTGTCCTGTTATCTCGATGTCACCACAAGACAAGCTTGGGGGAGGGGATCTTCCTAGCATGCTCAAAGGAGGCCATGAACCGAGTATCGGGCCATATCATGCACAAGCTAGCGGCATTCCAGGCTAATGGTAAGTAAAAAGCTAGCTTGTGGGAGGACCCCCACATGAGGTACCTGCATTGCATATTTAAATTCCCGCAATCTTATTTTCTTTTTAGCATGTTTAAATTCAAGTTTCTTATCTTGCATTGAAAATAAAAAAAAAAAAAAAAAATTCACTCTATATATGTGCCATGAAATATTTAGTTCTACCCATGTTGATATGATGAATAGTTGCTCTGTTTTATGTCTCTCTTGTACTTGATTTAAAATGGAGTTTTCTCTAATATTTGGGTTTATCGGCTTTACATTATCATGCTCTAGAAACTTGATTTAGTGGGTTGCATACAATTGCTCTAGTCTAGGTTATTGCACGATATGATATAGTGACATAGACCACAGCAATGACTTTGTCCCCTTGAGAAAACCTGACGTCCGGAGTTTTGTTTCAAAAATTTCAAAAACAATAGTTCCTCAATGATCGTGAAATACCTACCAAGGCCAAATACGACATGCTTCTCTACAAGTTTACAAAACCCTTTGTCGTATGCTTCTTACCAATTGTTGGGCCTTGTAACAGTTTGAACCTAACTTAGATTTGGGTCTTACACATATGGTTGAGATTCACTTGCACCCACCAAATAATTGCCGACTCTCACACCGAGAGTTGCGCGTAACATGCACCCCTCTCGCCCGGAATGCCAATTCTTACACCGAGAACTGCGCACCATTCCACCAAATAAAAGTGCCGACCCTTACCCTGAGGATCGCACACCCCTCTTTTAGATTGCCAAAAATTCTCCATGCATTCCATCATGACATCTCTCTCTCATCTTTTTCCAAGCAATAAGTTATGAGCTATGTTTTTAGTTGAAAAAAAGAGAGAGAGAGAAAGAAAAGAAAAAAAGAGAGAGAGGGAGAAATAAGTTTTAGATATTCCAATCTTGTAGACAAACGGGAAATCTTAGATCCCCGTTCAAAAAAAAAGGAAAAGAAAAAAAAAAAGAAAAAGAAAATAAAAAAAGAGAGCAGCTATGTGTTGGCGGTCCTTAACTCCGATTTTTACCCGCCAATTATAGATCGTTTTGGGGGAAATAAATATTTTATTGCACATATATCTTTACTATTGACCTAGTTCCACCTGTGCTTGGAGAAAATATTGTTTTGCAGAAAATACACCAAGTGCAGGAAATTCCGAAATAAAAGTACGCTTTTCGGAAGGCGTAAAAGAGTAAGAGAACAAGGGCCACCCACCTGGGGTCGAGATGGGCCAAAAGCACCACCACAGATGCAACCCAGGAGGCGGCCCAGGCCCACCAGCCAAAGACGGTCAGGGGGCGGCGCCACCCGTGCGCGGCACTCCCGGGCGCGCGCGCCCCCCCGCCGCCAGTGGGCCTGGCCAAGGCGGTTTGCCTCCTTCCATCTGGGGCATGACGGTTTCGCTGGTGTTTTTACGCCACTACCCCCGAACCGCCTTCAACGGGCTATAAATGAAGAGGAGAGGCCCCCCACCATCACACACACCATTTGGAGCCATCTCTACACCTCTCACTTGTTCTTTAGTCTTAGCATTAGTCCTTTGGAGCTAGGCAAAGCTACTTGGAGAGCTTGTCTCCAGGAAGAAAAGCTACACTCTTGGTATAAATCTATGGAGCGTTCTTCCTTAGTCAAGTTCTCATTAAATTTATATAGTCTTGCATATGAACTAGATTATAGTCTAGTACACGATATATTCGATGATCAAGAACTAGGCCATAGTTCTTGTGAGAGTTGTTCATCGTGTTCTACATTGTTCTTCATCGTTCATATGTTTTACTTGTTTAGATTAGATTGTAGAAGAGAAATAGAGGTTCGATGTACCTTCGGGTTTGCCTATGTCTTAGCTCTTCCATCCGTAGGGTGGGAGTCCTGGGGGGATGTAGGTAGCTCCTTAGTATGCGGGCATGGTGCCCGGGTGGGAGGGAACCTTCGGATATGTCGGCATGCCACGGTTGAGGTGGTAGGCGGCAGTGGTGACAGCCTGTCCGTCCTTGTAATCCCCCACGTTCGCATGTTGAGTAGGAGTTCGTAATGCCGCCATCGATCAAGTGCACTCAGCTTGCCGCAGCTCTCCCTATATTCCTAGTCTTTAGTCGAGTCTTGACTTGTATAACATGTGAAATTAGCTGTTCTAGCATTGACTATATAGGACCCGCCGTCGCGTAGATTATTTTTTATTATTTATTTTACCTTTATTCCTTTGAGGTTGCTCTAAGTGTGTGTCCACTATCCAAACTACCGTATGCTTACCCCGTATAGTACATTGGCCGGTTTCTCCTCATGTTAGATATTGTATTCATACCCATGCTAGATTACTTAACTACCCATGCCTTCCTTTGGGAAATGCTGCAACGATAGATCCGTGCGCTTGCGGATATTTATTCTAATAGGATGTGATCTTTCTCTTGGTGACTCTCGCTTAGTTGCTAGAACCAGTTTCTAGTAATTATGTCGAGTAATGCCAATTTGCGTTTCTGGCGCTGTTATCAGAATTAGGCTCTAAGTCTGTTTTGGTAATCGCGCTAAGAAATACCAACAAGCATTTCTGGCGCCGTTGCCGGGGAAGGCATGGAAGTTAAGCATCTAGCAACATGGATATGCATATGATATAAAATGAGAAACGACAATGTCTATACAGGCTAACTTTTATGTTTTCTCCTGTTGTGGATGAAAACAGGATAGTGCATGTCTGGTTTCTCCCTGCCGAAAACTATAATTCAAATCCGGAAGCACTCCTAAGGAGGAGAAAGGCTCGTGCCACTTCCTCTTCTGCTACTCCGCCGACAGCTGAACCAGTCATCGTCGTACCTACCACGCTGCACTCCATGGCCAAGTCCCTGCGCGAGTTCTCTGTCCCCAATGTTGCCAACGTGCCCACTGGGCCCGCTGTCAACTTGGGAGACAAGAACTTCGAGCTCCGGACTGGGCTCATTACCATGGTGCAGGGAAGTTCATTTTGTGGACTGCCTAGTGAGGACACCAATGCTCATCTTCAGTGTTTCTTAGAGATATGCGACACCATCGTCATCAAGGATGTCGCACCTGATGCAATCAGGCTTAGGCTCTTCCCTTTCTCCCTTATGGGAAAGGCGAAGACCTGGTTCTACAAGGAAAAGGCCGCTGTTGACACATGGAGCAAGTGCTCCACCGCGTTCCTCGCTAAATTCTTCCCCATGGGCAAAACCAATGCCCTACGGGGAGAATCGCCAACTTCCAGCAGACCACTGGAACCCATCCCCGAGGCATGGGAGAGGCTCCGGAGTACATCCAGGAATGCCCTCACCATGGGATGGAAAGTTGGCTGGTGCTCCAGAACTTCTACAACGAGTTAACACCCATGTCGAAGGAGCACCTGGACGCCGCCGCTGGTGGCGCATTTCTATCATTGATCGTTGATAGTGCCACGACACTAATCAACAAAATGGTGGAAAACCAAGCTTGGGGAGGACCGCGTCCCCACTAAAGGACAAAAAGGTATGCATACCGTGAAGAAGGCGGATATGCTTGCCGCGAAAATAAACCTACTCCTGAAGAAGATTGATGGTGGTGCCATCAATGATGCATCCGGCACCGTCAATGCCATGGACACTCGCATGACATGCGAGGTCTGTGGTAAAGCTGGACACTCGGGGAATGACTGCCCCGAGACCCGTGAAGAGGCCGCCTACCTCAACAATGGGTTTCGCCAAAGAACAAGGAGGAGGGAATGGCTGGAACAACCAGTCCCGTCCTCCATTCCAAGGTAATTCGGATTACGCCTCCGGGTTTAATTCGAATCAACCTTCATTGAAGGACCTGGTTTACGGCCATGCCAAGATCAACGAAAATCTCGCCAAAAAGATGATACAAAATGATAAGATCTTGGAGAACATGAATAACAAGATAGAGGGCCTATCATCCGCTGTCAAGAATCAGCTGAGCTTCAACAAGATGATAGAGACCTAGCTCGCCCAGATTGCCGCAGCGATCCCAACAAATGCTGACACGAGCAAGATCCCGGGGCAACCCGAGGTCCCACCTGTGGGGGTATAAACCCCATATACCCGCACGGCCTACTTTGGGCCAGCACGAGATGACCAGGCCGGCCCGTCAAGCTTCAAGACCGATCGGCCCAAAGCTGGTCGGACAGCCTAAAACGGGCAAGTTTAACGAAAACCGACAAGGAGGACAGACCTAGCTGAGATAGGAAAGTTTCTGTAAAGTCTTGTAAAGCACGTAAACTTAGTACCAGATAGGCCAGATCTGACTTGTAACCTTGCTCCCCATTATATATAAGGAGAGCAAGGACCCCCCGTCTAGGGACACGAAATCGGGCATAACGCACAGACTCGCACATCCACATCCATAATCGAAACAGAGAGCAGGACTAGGGTTTTACGCATCCTTGCGGCCCGAACCTGGGTAAACCTTGTGTGATTGTTCCCTGTTTACATCTTGCTTGCAATCTCGTACGCCTTCCGCCAATCCATTACCGGTCGGGGCATACCCCTGGTCGGACTATCGCCGATATTTCGTCGACAGTGGCGCGCCAGGTAGGGGGTGCGCACCGGGATTTCACATCAAGCAAGATGGTTTCCTTCTCGGCTTCCATGACCTTTGAAGCCGGCCTCACCTTCAACTTCGGAACGTTCACCTGGACTTCCAACCCGGCGACTGCCGCTGCAACTCTCACACCTCCGGCCATCGTGCCGACCACGGTACCAACAATGGTGGTTGCACCAAACCAGATTCAACTCGTTTCGGTGACCACTATTGTGATGCCAAACAATTCGCCTCTGGCAGTTGACCGTACAACGTCAACACCTCCGATCGGTTCAAACCCTTCCCATAGGAGGCACGTCAACAGTACGGATCTACTCCGCTTGATCCATCAACAAGGCATGAGGTTAACAGAAACTCAAGCCAACATTGAATCTCTTCGACAACGTGTCAGGCGCGATGGACAACTCGCACGACAAAATCATGTTCCCAACATACCGGTTCAACACCGACGAGGGCGTCGCGAGACTCCCTCTCGAATCTCTGGACTACCAGGTTCACGTCAAACAGATCTGCGCCGACATATCAATCATCGTCGCAATCATACACAGCCAAACAACAGGCGGGCTAATGTAACCCGCAGAAGACAACAGCTGCAGTGGCTCCGACCACGGCCTAGCATCACTCAGGTGGTCGGAGACGCCAATCTGGCGCCATACGGCAAAGGATTTTGGCCGACATCCAAAACCTGCGAGAAAGGACTTCGCGGCAGGCTCTATGAAATAATGTTGCTCCGGCTCCAGCAGTACAGACTGCCCGGCCAGGCACACAAGATTGAAGTTACGTGTCAACGGTTCAGCGCAGGAACGCTCGTCGTAATGAGCGACGACGGAGGCAGAGGAAAGCCTGACGGACTGGTCGAACTCCACCTACCATACCAACCGTCGCAACTCAGCAAGAACGTTCACCGCAAAACAACACATCAAATGCCAGGTTGTTTGCAGAACGCACCGAACTAGCTGCTGACCTTCGTCGCGGTGACCAATTGCAACAGGTCGAACAACGGAGAGAAAGACGATGGCAAGAAATCTTAGCTGCCATGGCAACAACAGATGCAACAGAACAGAGGTCGGCAAAACCACCCGTTCATCAAAGAACTCCGACCCTGTCCCCCCAGATGACAAGGGCATTAGCTCATAGAGCTAGAGCACTCGCCGATCGACATCTAGATGCAAAAAGAAAGCGGAGGGAAGAACGACAGAAACACATGGCAGCCGTCAGAGAAAATCGTCGTAGCTTTGGCATGAGCCCCTTAAGGGAAGACATGAGAGATTCACCTAACATGGACGAGCCTCATTGTTGCACTCAGCAACCTATACAGACGACCATGATGTATAAACGTGCTCGGAGCCCTCCTCCCGAACGGACAGTCCCAAGCGTCCAAACAAACCGTAACGGGTTCATCACCCCATTCTTGGGCAATTTGTTAACTCGAGACCCAGATTGGAGACTCCCCAGTCCGACACCTCTTGAAGATGGAATCCCACCGCGCATCGAGCACGTGTTTCCTAATCCAACAAATCCAGCCAATCTACGGCGTATCAGAATAGTTCGATCACCAGGTCGCAAAACGGCAGAAGGAATGTTCATCAACGGTGAATGGTACGAAGTGGTACAAAAAGGAAGCCAATTTGAGAAAAATTCAAGCTCCTTAGATTCTTTTACTGATGTGCCTTTTGCAAAAAAAGGACAACTTCAATACCACTCAAAATGGAATGAGTATTTCTGACCACGCCGACGGGGATGATCAAGCCCTGGATGATGACGAACTTCTACTCTGCACCGAAGAAGACCCGGTCATGATCCACGACTTAGAGGAAGAAGGCGAAGCAGAGCCAGAACGCTAAGAACAAAAGATGCGTTTTCCTCTTTTATCAAAAGTTTATCTCTAGGCAATTTCCGTTTCAATATGTTAAATTAGCGTCAGTCATACACATCATTGAAAGTCATTCCGATGACAAAAACAATCTAATGTGTATTATTTTACAATAAATAAGAAGTTAGTCCCGTGTCAAGTATTTGAGCATACGAGTTTCATCTTTTTCAAAAAGAAAGAATTATCCCTCAATCAAGCACAAGATTTACACTAATGATGCAAAGGATAAAACGTTGCAAAACTCAAAAAAATCCTACGGCCTAGCACGGCACAAGAATGAATGGATCAAAAAAGAGATCATATAAACAAAAGGAACCTCGATGGATTCCGGCACATAACTTATCTCAACAAGATCCATTTCATTAAAAATATAAGATATAATTACAAAAAGGGGGACTGATTGTATCTAAACAAATCTAGTCCTCCCCAAATAGCTTGCCAACAACAAAGTCCACAGGAGTGGCAGCGACGATGGCCTCCGCCGCCCCGGTGAACTCGACGGCGCCGCCCTCAATAGCGTCATGTGCCGCCACCGACAACTCCATACCACGAACATCAATGCCTGAAATGGCATCGACGGTGGCATAGGCAGCAGCTGCACCATGGCGGACACCATGGATGGCCACCGCGGCCACTTGGCCGGGGATCGCCGCCAGCCTCGCGGCCACATCACCGCCCTGGGCGTTCACCGCATCCGCCGCGGCGTGGCCGGCTTCCTGCAGCCGCTCCAGCTGCAGGGTCAACTCTGCAAAAAAACAGGTCAAAATTAACACCAATTCTAACTACACAAACAGGGGGTACAAGCAGCAAAAACATGATAACTCACCGCCGACCCTAATATCGGCGGCCTCGCGCTGCCGAAGCAACGCATCCACCTGGACCTGCCGGGCCAGCCTCTCGTCCGCCGCCTCATTGACGGCGGCATTGGCGTCGGCGTCGAAGTCAGCGGCCCTCTTCTTCTCCGCCTCCAACTCCTCCTGGGCGGAGGAGAGTGCTTTCAGGAACAGGTCCATGTCCTGTTTTGCCTGCCCGAGCCTCTTGGTGGCATCGGAATACAGATCCCTGACACTCTGCAGCTCCACTCTACAGCGGTCAAGCGCAGACGCCAGGGAGTTCACCGGGCCGCTGCTCAGAGAATGCGGCGACGAACCGCTGTCAGCAGCCGCCGCCTCCACCACCACGCCAGGAGCCTCTCCCCCTGGCGCAGCGACAGCAGCTCCGGCCTCCATGACCGGAGCCCCCTGCTCGGATGCAGCGACCTCCGGCACATCCGGCCTCCTTGCCGCCGGCCTCCTCGTTGCTCCGGCGGCGCCTGCGGCAGAGGTGCCGGGTGCGCCTCCCACCGTGAGGAGGGTATACCTACAATGAAAGAAAAAACCGTGATTACATCAAGAAAGACAACTCAAGATCACTCAAGGAAAAACCCCAGTATAACTTACCTCCGTGGCCTCACCTCCCGAGGGGAGTTCACAGACTCCTCCTCCTCCTCCTCCACCGGGCGCTTTTCGGCGCGGCGATCCATCCCAAGTGGCGACGGAGAGCAAACTGGGATCTAAAACCCTAGATTTTGGGGTAGCAGAAGAGGAAGAACAAGGGCAGAAGATGCGCTGTGAGTAGAGAGCTCTCAGCGCAGGCGACAATTTATAGAGGGAAACGGAGGATTTGAGAAGGCAACTGACGGGATCGTGGGTAATCAAAACCCCGCAGCCTTCTCATTTCCCAAGAGCACGAAGCGACGGAACTGCCCCACTAATCCAATTTGCATTTATACGTTCCCCGCATCGGACCCCCCCCCCGCGTCCGTCGGTTTGCGCTGCCAAGAAGGTGGAGCGATTGAGCCGCTGCCACCTTGGTCCCACCACAACAGGGGAGCATTGACCCAACCAAGTCCAAAATCGCGCCCGGTGGACGTGACAACTCAGTTGCTGATACATTGATGCGTCAGCAAGCGGAATATTTTCATCTCACACGCGATAGCGACGTGACCCGATGGACAAAAGATAAGTTTTGATATCTTTATTTAAATCCTTTACCACACATATAATCACTTGTTTCAAAATACTACACTCTGCAAAAAACCAGTATCACAATAATTTCTTTTTCATACACAAAGCAGCCAGGAATGCACCGTCTCTGGTTTCACTCGTTACTTGTTAACAGCATCACGCTCAAACAACACAGAGTGCTCCAGCGGTCGCTCCCCAAAGGAAAAGGGCTCCAAGCATTCCGGCATCGCGCTGTCTATTTTGGATCATCTAACCCCAAGGGACTGGTCGGCTCTTGTAAGAACAAGAGGTTATTGTAGCTGGAGACTTTTTCTTCTAAATCCACCTTAAACATGACCTACCCTTCTGCATAATAAGGAAGTTTTACATATCTTATGACTATTTTTCAGAAACAAGTGTGATCAAAAGTCCACCACGAAGGGGCGGTGACTTACTACAAAACAGCAGAGATAAGTACCTTTCCCAACTTAATAAGCGCAGGTTTTCTAATCTTTTCTCAAAAAAGACTTCTTTACATGAACTACTTCAAAGTACGTTCGAAAAACTTTACAAGGCAAAACATCCTTCTTCTTTGTAAAAAATGGCTAAGTAAGTCACCCTTCAAACAAAAAACAATCAGCATGCACCGTCTCTGATTAACTCCAACACGTGTTAACAGCTCTAACGCTATACAACACAGGGGTGTCAGCGGTCGCTTCCAACGAAAATAGGGCCCTAAGTGATTCGGCATCGCGCTATTCACTATAGGTCATCTAGACACTCGAGGACTGATTAACTCCAAAGAAGAGCGACCACAAAACCATTCCCAAAATATTTCTTTACCAACTGATACAAAATCTATGTCATAGCTCATATCAGATCAATACAACTCAACCCAATTCATTGAGACATACACTCATACTTCATTTTTTCCTTTGCAGCAACAACTCGAAGAAACTGTTCCAACCCGCTGTGACGAAGTCACAGTATAGCATCAACATTTCAACCCACACAGTCCGTCAGCTGAGCTGGGACTTTTTACCAATGATACCGGTTATTCTGGCGCACAAATAGCAAAGCTATTTTTTGGGTTTAGAATCAAGACCATGGTCTCACAGCCTCGCTGGGGACTAAGTTAAGAAGCAAAGCTATCTTAATTTAATCATGACGAAGTCATGGCATGGTTAAAACTGACCAGCCCAAATGAAATTTGGCCTACTCGGTCTCACTTAAAGAGTGGTCGAAAACACATAAAGCACGATATCATGAGAATATCATCTTTTTTAGACCCTGACATAACGTGTTCCACCTCATCTCAGGCTCGGGGACTACGTGGGCCCACGTCACCTGAGAGGTGACATGGGCTAGATCCTTTTTTAGAGCTTGCTGCAACATATACTATCTTACAGCAACCTCGGGGACTACGTGGGCCCACGTCATTTGCATGACTTGGCCTAATTTCTTCATTCTCTTTCTACAACAGAGTTTAGTTCAAAACTAAGCTAAAGCAACGATCAAGCACCACAGATACCATGTGATGGCAGGCATCACACACTAACGTAGGCCCACGTCTCCGGATTGAGACCCTCTCAAAAAAAAAATTCTTTTTAGGAGTATCATAAATCTTTTGATCAAAACCAAAACGTCAACCAAGTATAAAGCGAACTGGTCGGAAACACAAGACGGTCCTCCAGCACTGCTTGGACCATATGTCGAACGTGTGTCCGACCACCCGTTTCTCACTTGATCAAACAAAGACGGTGTTTTTCCCTCAAGATCCATGATGCTCGGGGACTAGCTGTGGGGGTATAAACCCCATATACCCTCACGGCCTACTTTGGGCCAGCACGAGATGACCAGGCCGGCCCGTCAAGCTTCAAGACCGATCGGCCCAAAGCTGGTCGGACAGCCTAAAACGGGCAAGTTTAACGAAAACCGACAAGGAGGACAGACCTAGCTGAGATAGGAAAGTTTCTGTAAAGTCTTGTAAAGCACGTAAACTTAGTACTAGATAGGCTAGATCCGACTTGTAACCTTGCTCCCCGTGATATATAAGGAGAGCAAGAACCCCCCGTCTAGGGACACGAAATCGGGCATAACGCACAGACTCGCACATCCACATCCATAATCGAAACAAAGAGCAGGACTAGGGTTTTACGCATCCTTGCGGCCTGAACCTGGGTAAACCTTGTGTGATTGTTTCCTGTTTACATCTTGCTTGCAATCTCATACGCCTTCCGCCAATCCATTACCGGTCAGGGCATACCCCTGGTCGGACTATCGCCGATATTTCGTCGACACCACCTGAGTCGGTGAACATGATCGCAATAGGGTTTGGTCACCCCTGTTAAACCAAGCAAGCTTGGGGGAGGAATAAGAGCACCGACAGAGCAGTAGGTAAGTATTTTCTTGCTACTCGAAAAAAAGAGAGAGACAAAAAAGAGAGTAGAAGAAAAAAATATTTATATATATAAGAAATATGCCCCGGAAAGAAAAGAAAGAAAATAGAAAGAGAAAGTAGAACTTCTTCTCTCGAAAAATGGGGAGAAGTTTTATTTTGAAAAAAATATATATTTTTCTAATCGCCGGGGCAGAAGCACCAACGGCTAGCGCCGAGGGCTAGCCGTTGGCGCCCAACGGCCAAAGGGGGACAGCAGCGGGGCCCGCCTGGGCGCGCGCGCCCTAGGCGCGCCCACGCCGGGCCCCGCGGGCCGTGGGGCCCACGCCGCGCCCAACGGCTCCTAGCCGTTTCCCCTCTCCCTCCATCTCAAGTGCTTCGGCTATAAAAGGAAGGGGGTGGCCGGGGGGCTCAACCACCTCCCATTCTCACACTTCTCACTCTCCTCCACCCCCACTTCCTATGCCACAAGCTTCCACTAGCAACTTTTGAGCAAGAGCACAAGTGCTAGAGTTAGTCTCGAGTGTGGAAAATCAACTTCCACTAGTTCTTTCACACCCAAGAGCTAGCCATCGGCATAGTCCACCATGAGCGACTACGGTTCGTGGGGGTACGGTGAGGGCTCGAGCTCTTACTATGGTGCCCCCTACGAGCCCGAAGTGTCCGAGGAAGAGGCACCACCTGCGACCCCCGAGCCCGAGGGAATCTACGCAGTTGACGCCCCGTACCTCGACCTGGAGGGTCAGCAGGAGCTGCAGAGGTACCATCGCCTCAAGGATCGGCTCTTCAATGACACGACGGTCTATGACGCCAACCTCATCGAGAAAATAGGTATGAACACCGACTTCGAAACCATTTGGAGGGCGGTTGGTTGGGAAAACATCGAGCCCATCGATGAGCAAGGTTCGCGTCTCTTGACCATCCAGTTTCTTTGCACACTTGATTATGATGATGAACGCATTTACTTCCGTTTGTTTGGCACGGACTATCATCTCACTTGGAGGGAACTCACTCATCATCTAGGTTTTCATTCTAAGTGTGCACTTAAGCGAGATGCATCCATCCCTGATTTTGATCGCAATTCTTTTTGGGAGAAGATTTCGGGTAGGTTAGAAGTTGGACCTTTCAAACCCCTGAACACACAGATCCAACACCCTACCCTTAGACTCATGCATCGTTGGATCTCCATGACTTTGTTTCCTGCCGGCAAGACTAGATGGGTGCATTCCGTAGAGCTTAAGCTTCTCTATGCCATGGTTCAAAAGTTCAAGGTCGCTCCTGTGAAGGAGATGTGCCTCCACTAGCTAGATATGGTTAAGAAGTCTTATGCTATCGATTGCACCTCTCTTGTTACTCGCATTGCTAATGCCGTTGGAGCACTAGATGGTAACGATGTTGAGTACATTCCTCTTGATCGGCCAATTTGTGACTTGCGTGCCCTAAACCAAGGGCACACTTTGAAGGCCGATGGAAAGGATCATATTTGCTTCTCCTTCTCCGGTTATATAAATAAGATTCGGTTACCTAACCCGGATCATTATTTATATAACTGTGACGTGCTCACCTTTGATTTGAATACTGTACAAAAAGCACGCAGCGAAGAGCAAGCACCGAGAGCCACCAGAGGAGGGGCTGAGGCCCCTGCTCAGCCAGACGCTCCTGTACAGCCTCCCCAGCAGTATGGCTATGGTGGATGGGAGGCCTACCAGGACTACCCAGGCTACTCGGGGTGGGAACAGTACCCTCAGCCGGCACAGACCGCTGAGAGGGCATGGTCCGAGGCAGGGTCCGACGAGTGGGAGCGACAGAGGTGGTACACTGTCGACTCACCACCACAGGAGCAGGAGCCGACGCTGGCCACCGTCCATGCACGCATTGGACAACTGCAGATCCAGACAAACGACATCAGGAACACCCTGGGCAACTTCATGCATTCGACGACCCAGTGGCAGCAGCAGCACGGGCAGCGGTTCGACGCTCTTGCAGAGAGCCTCCACATCCAGCAGGAGCAGCAGAGGGCCTACTGGAGGTCCCAGGGATACAACCCTTGGGCCATGAGCTTCAGGATAGCTTGGGGGAGGACCCCCACTTGAGGTACCTGCATTGCATATTTAAATTCTCACAAATTTATTTTCCTTCTAGCATGTTTAAATTCAAGTTTCTTATCTTGCATTGAAAATTCAAAAATAAAATATTCCATTCCATATATGTGCCATGAAATGTTTAGTTCTACCCATATTGAAAAGATTGGTTGCTCTGTTTTATGTCTCGCTTGTACTTGCTTAAAATAGAGTTTTCTCTAATATTTGGGTTTATCGGCTTTACATTATCATGCTCTAGAAACTTGATTTAGTGGGTTGCATACAATTACTCTCATCTAGGTTATTGCGCGATATGATATAGTGACATAGACCACAGCAATGACTTTGTCTCTTTGAGAAAACCTGACGTCCGGACTTTTGTTTTAAAAATTTTAAAAACAAGAGTTCCTCAATGATCATGAAATACCTACCAAGGCCAAATACGACATGCTCTTCTACAAGTTTGCAAAACCCTTTTGTCGTATGCTTCTTACCAATTGTTGGGCCTTGTCACGGTTCGAACCTAACCTAGATTTGGGTCTTACACATATGGTTGAGTTTCACTTGCACCCACCAAATAATTGCCAACTCTCACACTGGGAGTTGCGCACAACATGCACCCCTCACGCCTACATGCCAATTCTTACACCGAGAATTGCGCACCATTCCACCAAATAATCTTGCCGACCCTTACCCTGAGGATCGCGCACCCCTCTCTTGTAGTTTGCCAAAATTCTCCATGCATTTCATCATGACATCTCTCTCCACTTCATCTTTTCCAAGCAATAAGTTATGGGCTATATTTTTAGTCGAAAAAAGGGGAGAAAAGAAAGAGAGGAAAGAAAAAAAAGAAGAAGAGATTTAGTTGTAGGGTTTATCACTCTTGTAGACAAACGGAAAAAATCTTAGATCCCCGTTCAAAAAAAAATGAGAGAATAGTTTTTAGTCACTCTTTGATAGCCCATATTTTTCCTTCATCTCCTCATCCACCAATAAAAGAGAGTATGTCATGATGCATGGAGACCCAAAAATACCACAAAAATTAGGAATCATCTTTCATCCATCCCACACACTTGCACATCTCAACCTAGTGTATGGCTCTTACCTTAACCTGGTTCGGAGTTGTGACTCGGCTATCCACAAGCGATAAGTAAGCCATTCCTGGTATACCTACCCAGAACTCCACTAAAAAATACTAGAGGTAGGATACAAAGGCTAAACTATCAAAAGCCTTCAGTAAGGTTACCATACACATTGAGCGATTGAGTGGGTCATTCGAGGAACTTGGTTTATTTTTACAAAAAAAACTTACAAAACCTCCGGACTGAAAGTTGATCTTGGGACGAATGAAAAGCACCGGTCTTTGAAACTGTTCTATTTTGCAATCGCCCAAGACTTGAGAAAATTAGAAGCCCCACTCTATTCAGGAATCACAGAGTAGATATAATTGCCGATTTATTCAAATAGAGGTAGAACGCTCTCTTTTATCTTGTACACTTGAGATATGATCGGCATTGCAGCAACCCCTGATCAACAACCCAAAGCAAATACTTGCTCAGGACGAGCAAGGGGTAAGCTTGGGGGATCTTGTTGGCGGTCCTTAACTCCGATTTTTACCCGCCAATTATAGATTGTTTTGGGGGAAACAAATATTTTATTGCACATATATCTTTACTATTGACCTAGTTCCACATGTGCTTGGAGAAAATATTGTTTTGCAGAAAATACACCAAGTGCAGGAAATTCCGGAATAAAAGTACGCTTTTCGGAAGGCGTAAAAGAGCAAGAGAACAAGGGCCAGCCACCTGGGGTCGAGATGGGCCAAAAGCACCACCACCACAGCGGCCTAGGAGTTGACCCGGGCCCACACGCCAAAGGGCGGCGCGGGGCGGCGTCACCCAGGCGCGGGCGCGCCTGGAGCGCGCGCGCCCATCTGGCTGCCGCGTGGGCCCAGCCAAAGGCGGTTCATTCCTTCCATCCAGGGAGGCGCGTCCCCGCAGGTGCTTCTTACCAGAGTGCCGGAGATCCAAATATGGGTGCAAGTATCCAAGATGGACCCATGAGGTGAAGGGCCAAAGTCTAGACCAATTCTATCTTGGGCTGCAGGACCATGTCTCAGTAAATTGGGCGCCACGGATGCATCCGGACTCCGATTTGGGCGAATGACCAGCCGATTCAAAGCCAGCTGAAAAGCCCACACACTGGTGGCAGAGGCCCAGCGGGCCCACAATGGGCGCGGGCGCCTGTCTAGAGGCGGCGCGGGCCCAGCCAAAGGCGGTTCGTCCTCTTTCCATGTGGAGAAGGCGGTCCCGCTGGTGCTTTTGACGATAGTGCCCCCGAACCGCCTTCCACGCCCTATAAAAGAGGAGGAGAGCGTCCCACCTTACACACACCACACAAGAGCCTCTCTCCCTCCACACTTGTACTATCTTTAGTAGTTTTAGGATGTAGTAGTAGGAGTTTGGCAAGAGCTTTGTAAGAGAGAGGCAAGGATGTCTAGAAGGAGAAGTTTGGTATGAATACTTCGGAGAATCCTTCTATGTTCTTGTTCTCAACTTATCAATATAGTTATGTTCTTGATTTAGAGCAAAGTTCTTATGATATATTGTTTACATATGAACTAGCATATAGTTCCTATGTTACATTCTTGTCTTATAGGACTTTATGCTTAACCTATCATACATGCATGTTTAGATCTAGAGCTAAGTTGAGGTGATGAGTTCTTTCTTAACTTAGTCTTGGTCAATGTTGGTTTGCGGGTTCGTCGTCCGTCCTCGTGGTGGATACTCTAGTAGAAGGACCCCGGGGACGGGTAAGCCTTGAATTCACGCTAGAGTAGTAGTTATAGCATAGACGTGGTGTCTAGGCTAGATACTACCTTCGTTTGCCTCGTGCCCCACGGTTGAGGTGGTAGGCGACAGGTGGTGACAGCCCTGTCCGTCCCTCGTAATCCCCCACGTTCGGGTTTGATGTAGAGCCGTAGGCCGGCATCGCTTGGCAGACCAAGCGTTAACCGGTGCCCGAAGAAGATCATCAGCGACCAGACTATTTTAACTTAGAACCTCTAACCCTTTATGACAAACGTGTATTTGTATGATTATCTGCTGTCTTGACATAGCTATGTAGGAGTGCCTGCTCTAGAGTCTAGGTTATTCTTTATCCTTTCTTTTCTCTTTATCCTTGAGATTGGCTTGAGTGTGTGTGTCATGTATCCAAATATAAATCCCATTCACCCTTTGTTATGAACATTGATCTATTATGCAATCATGTTATCTTGTCCATGTCCAAATTAGACTCTTTTTTACCATGCCTTCCTTTGGGAAATTATAAATAACGATACCCTGAATACTTCCGGGTGAAATGCTACAACGGTATTTCCGTGCGCTTGCGGACTTGTTCTGTGAATGCTGCAGAATACCAACCGGTGTTTCTTAGCATTGTTGCTAATTCTAGTGATGACGCTAAGAAACGCCAACAGCTACCTCTCCCAGCAGGCCGTGCTCGACGGCGCCATCGGCGTCACCGCCGCCGCCGGGGCCGGGGCCGTTATCATGGCGCAGTCCACCCTTTCCCAGATCAACCGCGCTGGCCGCCTGGAACGAACCACCGCATGCAAGAATCCGGTGCACAATCTCGGGCGTGGGGGAGCGGCACGGTCGTGGTTCTTCAAATACGTGAGCAAGGTGGACCTGGAGAGCTACTTCCTCGACTTCAGGGACAACAGCTTCACGATCCAGTGCGACGTCATCGTCCTCGACGGGTTCTGCGCGGTGAAAGCCGGTCCCTTTGTGGAGGAGCCGTCGCCCGACCTGCACCGCCACCTCGGGGAGCTGCTCATCAACGGGGAGGCTTCCGACGTTACGCTCCAGGCCGGCGGGGAGACGTACGTTCAATGCTCACAGGTGCGTGGCTGCGTGCTCGCTGCGCGGTCGCCGGTTTTCAAGGCGAAGCTCCCCGGCTCCATGAAGGAGGGTACCGGTAGCAGTACCATCGGCATCGAGGACATGGAAACACGGGTCCTACAGGCCGTGCTGCACTTCATGTACACCGACACGTTTCCTGAGGTGAGCAAGGAAGCCGCCATGTCACAGCACCTGCTTGAAGCGGCGGACAGGTTTAGCCTTGAGTGGCTCAAGCTCATCTGCGAAGAAAACTTGTGCGAGTGCATTGACCCGAGCACGGTGGTGACCACGCTCGTGCTGGCCGAGCAGCATAGTTGTCGGGGTCTCAAGGAGAAATGCTTCAAGTTCCTCAAGTCAACCGGTCTGAATGCGTTCATCGCAACTGATGGCGTCAACCATCTGTCTAGTTGCCCTGCTGTCCTGGAGGAGCTCACTTCCAAACTTACTCTCCACTGATATGTGGATGCAAGGAGATCCACATTGGGTAAGTTTCCAGTAATGGTAACATTAGACTGTTCACTGCTGGTAGTTTGTAGCTGCATGTTTCACCACTTCACTGCATTATCATAGTCCTCGCGTCAGTGCCGTCTGCTGTCAGGAGACTTGTGATGCCCCTCTGTGTCTTTGCTCTGTTTGTGTTTGGTCCTTTCATAGGTTCTAGGGAGACATTAGTTTCTCAATTCTTTTTTTCTAGAAGGGGCATATATCCAGTAATTTATTAAGCAGAGAATTAGTTTCTCAATTCTGATTCCAAGCTACTCATTGTGCAGAACCTGGATGCTTTAGTTTAGCTTGCAGCATGTGTTCTTTCCGGAGGATGTTCGATGAATGCAGTCCTATGTTGCAAGGCACTCTGTTCAGCTTTTGAATTTCACTGTTTTCTGAGACATAAATCTCCCTAAATTTGGTTGGAGTTGGAGAGATCATGTTTTTTTTTCGCGAGCAGGCATATACGCCCGTATTTCATTAAAAGGACATGAATGGTCAATAGACCTACAACATAAGCGATAGTTGGAGAGGTCACGTTGTTTGTTACTGCATATGTGTGTCTGGTCCATTTATGTTTGTCAGTTATCAAAGGCTGATCGGTGGAGAAAATTACTGAGAAATTTCTATGTTGACCGTATTCAGAACTAGTATGAGATCAAATGCATACACCCTTCTGGAAGAACTATTTGGTTACTGCCGTACGTATGTAGTAACCCGTCGTCGTCGCTCTGAGTAAGCATATCATATATCCTTTATAGCTTTTTTAATACACGCCAACTGTACAAATAAGTGTCGATGCCTGCGCTGATAAAGATCCATCTTCCGCATCGCACTAGGTACGAACACACATCAGCCTCCGTACTTGGCCTTGTAGTCCTCCCACAGCTGCTGCACATTCTTCCCAAGAATCTGCGCGAAGAAATCGTCGGAGTACCCGCCTTTCATCTTGGCGTTGAGCTGCGCGACGAAGCCCGGCTTGAGCGAGTCGCAGTAGTCCAGGAACCTCGCCGTGACGTCGTACCCCTGATCCCACCGGTCACCCTGCCCCGGCTTCACCTAGTGCGCCGGCGCGTAGCCCGCCTTCAGCCGGACGTAGTCGGCGATGCCCTCGATGAGGCCGCCGTTCGCCTGGCCCTGCCCGTCCCACTGCCACACGTGCGTTACCTCGTGGTACAGCACCCCAGCCGCCTGATGAAACATTCATACAAGTTGTGTTTTTCGTTGAAAGTTTAGTAAACTTTGTTAATGATCATGACAGTTAGCCGCCGACGACGTTACCTCTGTCTTGACGTCACCGGAGTAGCCGCCGACGTACTGGGCACTGAGGTGGATGCCGTTGCCGCTGGTGAAGGCGACGCCGCCGATGTCCTCGACGACGAGGGTGACGGAGCTGACGGGCTTGCGGCTGCCTGGGCTGGGCTGGCTGAAGGTCTTCCAGCAGAAGGAGGAGGCGTCCGAGAGCACTCGCCTTGAGTACGCGACGCCGACGTCCCGGCCGAACCGCTGGCCGCCCGCCGTGCTCGACGCGGCGTTCGTCGCGCTGAACGTGACCGCGCCGGCCGCCCTGGCCCTGGCCGCCGCCACGCCGTCGTCCAGGAGAGAAGCGAGCGCTACTACAACGACGACGGCGGCACGCCTCGTCATCATCTCGCTCCCTGCAGTCGAATAGTCGATCGCTTGAGACTGTAGGTGCCTTGGAAAGAACGGAGTGGTGTAATGAGGCTTAAATAGGCGGGGCGGGGGCCGGGGCAATTGGCAAGATAACGTGCGTGCGTGGCGATCACCAAGATTTTATTGGGCAATTTGGTTGACTCGGGGCCTGCTGGAGTCAAGCACTAGCTCGGTTGGGAAAGTTGACGAATGGGTACGCAGCTCAGTGCTCTCCTGCCGCCGCCTCTCCACGTCCACGACGCCATGTCCATATGGACGCCCCATGTTCCGCGCCTGCACTAGCTGCACGTCCGGTTTGCTCTGCGTCAGTGCTGGCTGCGTTGCTAGCTGGGCGTCAAAAGCTGTGTGGAAAAGAAGCCCAATTCCATTTACGCGATCGTTCACTCGTTGCGTTTCCAGCGAACGAGCTGACAGCGCTCTCTTTCCCTTTTGGTTCCCGTTCTCTTTCCTTTTCTGCCCAGTCACGTGAAACACCGTCGTCACCTCCTCAAAATAATCCCCTCCTCCACCCGTTCATTTCCTCTCGCACCCAACAACCCTATCCCTGCGACGGCGAGCCCCGCTCCGGCATGCTTCTCACCGGGCATCTTCCCTAGGCGGCCGCCGCGGGCTCATCGGCTCCGGTGCGACGCGGACGCTGGGGCTTCACCGGCTCCAACCCTAGGCGGACGTCGGGGGCTCACCGTCTCCGGTGCCGTGCGCGACTCCCCGCGCCGCCGTCGGACTTCTCTCCCCGTCGGCCGCCACCTCCACTCGAATCGCTCAGATCGGGACGACGAAGGATGAGCAGTGTCGTTCATCTTCTCCTCGCTGACCCGCAGATCCGCCCACCTGATCGAAACGAGGGCCATCCCACCCTAATCAGTCAGATCGGGACGACGTTGGAAGCGCAGCAGCGTCATCTTCTTCCCGCGGACCCCATCTCCACCCGTCGGCGTGGAGGGTAGGCCCCCAGCAGCGCAGGTAAACGCAATCCCTCTGTTGCCTCCTACTTGCCCTCCTCGTGTTGTGGTTGAGTTTGGTGATGATCTCAGGGTGCCAGAGAGGTTTAGTTTGGGGAATATTTTCCATCTATGTGCCACCTTGTGCAAGTGGGTTCCCCCCTGTGTTTTGATGCGAAATGGTGTGACCGATTGGGATAATGGTACATTTTTCACATTGGTTGACAATAATCATCGGCATTTTCACATATCCATACTATTTGCCTAGTTCGTGTAATTGCGACATAGAACT
Source organism: Themeda triandra (assembly GCA_018135685.1). Lineage (NCBI taxonomy): Eukaryota > Viridiplantae > Streptophyta > Magnoliopsida > Poales > Poaceae > Themeda > Themeda triandra. The sequence continues at coordinate 212,753 of JAENPR010000827.1, read as the reverse complement.
GCTTTAGTTCTGAACATAGTAGATAATACTTGTTTTTGTCAAAACCTGGATGAGATGTAACTGCATATGATGACATGGCATCTCCTGTTATCATGTAGTCATATAGAATCCTCCATTTGTTACATAATGGTGATGAACTAAAAAAGTTGTAGAGTATCATGTCCTACAGTATGGATTTTGTAAGGAAGGGCGTCTTCATTTACGAATGTGTTCTCCAGTCCAGTTTAAACATCATATCTTGCAACTGTATTCTCATTCAGTATTCACTGGTGTACCTAGCTGTATGGTTCAGTAACTGGATATTGTTCAGTCAAATTTGTGGAGCAGGAATTTATAGTTTGTATGGAGGAAGTAGGACAAATTTTTCCTTATGCTTCATATATAAACCAAGTTGAAGAGATTAAAGCTAAGCTAGATCAATTGGTCTTTTTTTTTTGCGAAAACTAGATCAATTGGTCTTGGGTGTGGATGTAAGTCTACATCACCTAGACTTAAAGTCCTCATCGGGACCAATTTGAGTGGCTATTTTCTTCTTAATAAAAAGACACTTAGGTTGGTCACTGATCCTGTTCTGAACTTTTGTAAGCCTTTGCAAGCCTTATGGCGATTATGACGTAGTTTGGGCAAGATAAGGTTAATCATAGAACATAAGCTTTGTGCTGTGAAACTGAAGATATGTATATAGAGTATAGAGTAGCTACAAATTCATAGTAGTGAGTACTTTGAACTTTGAGAAAACAGCTATATACTTATATGTGAACCCAGTTGGAGCTGGAATAACAACAATCATGAAGAGGGGAAAAAGGGCTCGCTAGCTCTGCATATATGTATATGTGTGTATGTCCTTTAAGCATAAAAGCTGGCGATCACAAGGATGGGTGACATGCATAGCATTTTAGCAGCAAGTGCACATAGATAGGAGTATACTATATATTAAAAAAAGAGAGATGGAAAAAGAAAGGGCTCTCATGGGCTCATACATGTATGCATGCACGGTGTGCGAATTTAGTTTGCCGAAAGAGAAAACATCTTATGTACTTATGTTTAAGTAATTTTAATTTGTTTCAACATCTTATGCCTTGGTTTTTTTGGCTAATTTGATAAACAGATTCCAAGCCTAGTTTCCTTGTATTTGTTTGAACCACATAGCAATGATCATGGATCAGGGACTATATCAGGCTTTGATTTCATTTGTTCCATATTATTTGTTCAGTTCATGCTTATAAGGAAATAGTTTCATGTGCAGTTTCTTGCTTGCAAATATTTTTTTTAGTTTATTCATGCTATTAGTTATGATCTATTTTCATTTACTTATTGTGATTTCTTTAAATGGAATATATTATGTTTACAGATGTCTGATGAGGAAAAAAGTTCTGTTGAACCTAAAAAGTCTGAATTAAATAATGAACTTAAGTCTCCTGAGAATGAGGTAATAATTGTGTTTTTTGGTTTTTTATCTTTCTTTTGTTTTGTTTAATTGGAGTAGCAGCCTAATAAGCTAATGTCTTAACTATATTCTTATATTTTAGGAATCTAATTCTAATTCTACTGCAACTGGTGCTGGTATTGATAAAAGGAGTGATGGACATGTGGCAAAGATGTCAATTGCGATGTCTTTGTGAGTAACCTAAGTCTATAACTTGTATGGTTAAGTTTAGTTGATAATTAGTTTGTTTGAGTAGGGTGGAGATCTTAGTATGACCTAGACAAGGTCCTATCAGTTTATTTTTAAAGATAATTTGTATGAATAAGTTATCTCTTTCTAATTTATAACTTAACATAAGTTAGTATTGATAAATTAGTCTGGATTAGTTAGTATGGATGGATAACTTAATATGAATAAGTTAGTATGCCTAAGTTAGTATGGATATGTAAGTATGCCTAAGTTAGTATGGATATATAAGTATGCCTAAGTTAGTATGCCTAAGTTAGTATCCTAACTTAGTATGGATAAGTTAGTATGTTTAAGTTAGTATGGATAAGTCCATGTTTTAAATAGCGAGTTAAGGCCAAAGTGTTTAGCGTTTTATAAACCGTAATTAGTGGACTTTAGCGGTAAAATTGCGGCAAAATTGTGCATGAACGGAAATAGCGGCATAATTTTTTTCAAGCTATTTCGAGCTATAGCGGCAAAAATAGCGGGCTATTTTTTTCCATGATAAGTTTGCATAAGTTTTGATCGATAAGTTAACATGGATAATTTGTATGAATATGCTAGCATAAGTTAATATGGTTATGTTTGCATAAGTTAGTATGCCTAAGTTAGTATCCTAAGTTAGTGTGGATAAGGTAGTATGTCTAAGTTGGTATGGTTAAGTTAGTATGGATAAGTTTGCATAAGCTTTGATCGATAAGTTAACATGGATAATTTGTATGAATATGCTAGCATAAGTTAATATGGTTATGTTTGCATAAGTTATTATGGATAACTTCTGGGCATCTATGTACTGAAGTTTTATTTTTCCCTAAGATAATATGTTAATACATTCCTGATTCCTCTAACACGGCGTAGTGTTGTTATTCATGTGAAAACATTAATGAAGACCTTTCATTTATCATCAGAATATTCATGTTTTGCTGTACTAAAAATGCCTCATAAATATTCATACGCTTAAAAGATGCTCTGTCATTTTAAGTTGATTCCTTTTGCTGGGAATGAATTTCTTCCATCATGTATATAAGTTACTACGGCATAAAGACACGATGGAACCTCCATGTGAGAAAGTTTTAGGTTTTATTCCTAAAATTTTGTTTGTTCTGATATTAAGGGATTCAAACTTTTTCTATGATAGTTATACTTTATTAATTACAAAATTTTTATTCAAAAGTGCATGCAATTTATGAATTCATGGTTAATTTGTTACAAATCTCCAATTCCAACGCTGCAAGTATGAGTAACAATACTCCTACTTGCACTTTGTACACTGCTTAGTAGGAGTATTGTTACTCACTGAGATTGTGCTTATGGTTTGATTTGGTGGATTGTTCTGGTTATGGGGTTTGCTTAAGCACTCTACTTTAAGCTTTTACTAACTTTTCTACAGAAGTAACTATTCATGGCTAAATCTGTATTAAACCATTTTAGTCCCGAGCAGTGCTAGGGTAGGCTAAAGATGAACCCAGTTTGATCCATTGGAAGTAGGAAAAAAACAGATAGATCACTAAGAGCCGCATGCCAAATCTGTACTAGCTACTAACTAGTATGATTTGACAATTTTTTTCCTATGGTTTCAAGCTGTGCAGCACTACATTATCTCCCATGAAAAACTGAGTTAATTGCTGATTTTAAGATCATTTGTTAGTCTTCAACAATGAAAAAAAATGATGATGAGTATAGGGGGTGAGTAGTGTTTTATTTGTTGGGTACAATTGTATGAAATCTAACTTATAATATATATATTTTTTCATAGCAACCACTTGTGCTTTAAGATTAGTGTATCATATATAATCAAGAGTTGGTAACTTATAAGGTAAAATACGACATAGCTCAGGGTATGTTATATTTAATATATATTAGTGTATGACATCTAACTTATAATATATATAACCACTTGTGCTTTATTCTCAGGGTATCAACCTTTCCAATATGTGACATAGCTCAGTAAGAACTTATAAGGTAAAATTTTCTTCTACATTTACTATAATTATAATAGCTGTTTTAAAAGTCTCTAAGTTTAGGTTTTTCTGTATGATACTAGACTTTAATATGAAAATATTGTTATTTAACTTAACATATTTAGTATATAACATAATATATCTAAGCTGTAGTTTTTCTTTATTATACCTAACTTAATGGAAAGATTTAGTATACATAGTTATGTACATAAGTTATGCTTTCTCTGTTTAGTACCTAAGTTGTTCCCACTGACTTATTGTATAGAGTTTATATATTATGTTCTCTGGCCGTCAGTTCGAATAAAAATATATATTTCTGCCATCTAAAATAGCAAATTCTTGTGTTTTGAGTAGGTTTGAGTAATTTGGGTAATAACTTATAAATATAAGTTATGTTGTAACTTACTCTGACTGGGTTTGAGTAGTAACTTACAAATATAAGTTATGTTGCATAACCTAGATTGTCCTCTAACTTTAGATCATAAGTTAAGATTTCTGGCTTTACTAAAAGTAATGATTAGTTAGTCTTATTAAGTTTGATTACTAACTTACCAGTACATGTTATGTTGTACAATAACTTAGATTCATCACTAACTTTAGATCATAAGTTAAGACCTTTTGCTTTAGTAAAAGTAACGATTAGTCAGTCAAACTAAACTTGACTACTAACTGGGAACGTATGCTATGCAAACTAGCCTCTTGTGCAAACTATGCAAACTCTAATCAAGACCACGTAAATCTAATCCGATGGCTAAGGTGTAGGGGGTTTAAGTGCTAAAATAACCCCACCTTATTTTAGCACTTAAACCCTTCCACTCATCCCATCCTAAAGGTGGGGTTATTTTAGCACTTAAACCCCCCACACTTTAGCCATCGGATTAGATTTACGTGGTCTTGATTAGAGTTTGCATAGTTTGCACAGAGGCTAGTTTGCATAGCATACGTTCCCCTACTAACTTACCATATAAGTTATGTTGTAGAACTTAGTTTGACCTTGGATCATAAGTTAAGACTACTGTCTTTATTAACAATTATGGTTACTTATCCTAACTAAGTTAATCACAACAAATCTTGTTTTGCATTTTGGACTTATCATTTTGATGTTCTTGTAAATAAATTCTCATTATCTGCATGTTTTGCAGGTCTTCCAGTTCAAGACACATGTATGTCCAATTATCTTGCCTATAGACATCTTCCGAATTATCATAGTTGTTGAATCTATGTTATCTTTGAAAGTTTGAATTATATCGTGAGATTTGTCCTATATTATAGGATGTAAAAGTTACTTTCATTTGCTCCCCCACCCCTTTTTATCCCTATTCCCATGCCCCGAATGATTTTAGGTTTGTTAAAAGAGAAAACAATGCATTATATTGTGAGATTTGTTCTATATTAAAGGATGTAAAAGTTAGTTTTATTTGCTCCCCCGCCCCTTTTTATGCCTATTCCCATGTCCCGAATGATTTTAGATTTGTTAAAAGAGAAAAAATAAAGCTTAAAGAAAATGTAAATTTTGTCAAAAAAGGATCATTAAGTTAGAAGTCTCAAAGTTTCGCTTTTAACTTAGGACTCCTAGCTTTGGCGTTTAACTTTATCGCAGTGTCTAACTTATAATTAGTTTGGTCCTTACGTGGCTTACGTCCGACGGAAACATAAATCGTGTCAAAAGATAAAGAAAATGTAGCCACAAACGAAAAAAGAGAAAGAGAAAGGAACGGAACCCGAAATAGTAAAAGGCGGGATGAAATAATTACCTGAAAGGGAAAGGTTGCTTGTGTCGGAACGTTCGCTAGATGGGCTTCCAGTGAACGTTCGCCGATTAGTCGGCCCCGAAAGAAGGCGCGCGCGGTTGCCGCCCGGGATGGATCGCACAATGCTGCGCGTACGTGATGATAACCTGCTGGCATAGGATTAATTAATTCAGGCTACCGTATAACACACCTGGCGCCACTAAAACCTACGGTGTTAGGAACACACTCTTCCCTCGTGTTAGTATAAAACTCGGAGTCGATCTCGTGTTACAGTATAAAACTCGGAGTAAAACTGCAACCAACCATATTACTAGATAACTTCAAATTCGGATAAATGGAGTCCAAAACGAGATCGAGCAGCGACGATCACCGTCGCCCTCGCCGCTGGCGCCTCAACAGGCTCGGTTCAACTCTCGTGTTCGGGTTCAAGTTCGACGAGTGCCTTACGGCAACGATACATAGGAGCCGGTCCACGACCTGGGCCTCCCAACCCGTTACATGGGCCTACTGCCAATCTGGCCCTATTACACGTTAGTTAGCTCTGCGGGCTCGATCTCCTCGCCTTGGGCCGACAGTATCCTCTGCTGGGCTTTCCTCATCATCCAGCTTCCCGCCATCAGCATTGCTGGAGGAGTCGGTGACAAAAACATCCATATAAACAATGTAAAATAGCAGAAGCAACGTCAATGTCAGAACATTAAGTAAAAAAAAGCTACAACTCAAATGTTATTATTAAACCAGAAGAAGTCGTTGTGACAGATAAACTAGGCTTATTACAACAAGCTAAAGTATCATTATTGTCTCTAGTTCTCTATCTCTAAATGTGGTGTGAAACATTGAAAATGTATCGCTAATCTCATCCCTTCAGGCAAAGTGTCAAATCAAGGACATAAAAATAAAAAAGAATAAATCTTAGCAAGCAAAAATTATCCAATCAATTCCTTCAAACTACATGTTAATTTGGCATAGATTTATACATGAAACAGTGTAACAATATGAGAAAATATTAATTTGTAGTCAAGTTTTTTTATATAATATATAATTGGCATCACCGAAAAAATAATATTATGATATTCAATAAATAAACTACTACTTCCTCTCAATCCCAAAAAGAATGTCGTTTTAGACTTTTCGGGCATCGTGTTTGATCGTTCGTCTTATTCAAAAAATTTGTATAAATTATTAAATAAATAAATCATTACTAAAGTATCTCTAACAATAAACTAAGCCACAATAAAATATATAATATTTATACTAAAATTCGAATAAGACGGATGGTCAAACAAGATTTACGGCCAAAAAACGACATTCTTTTTGGGACGGAGTATTCAGACTTGGGACGGAGTATTCAGACATGATCAACAAACAACAACCACCTTATTCAATTGTGTGTCACATCATGCTAGATCATTGACGTGTTGACCAGCCGTGCCGTTGCCGTTGTGTGGTAGGCTCGTACGAGTTTATGATCAGTAATCGACAAAGTGACGTTCGGATCTTTGGCTCAGCTCGTGTCCTTTCCGGGCAATACAGTTGCAATAGTGTAAATGTAGTTGGATCCTCAGGCCTCAGCTAGCTGCATCGATGCTCATGAAAACAAGCCTTTTGCTTTCCTTCTTTTTCTGATGGAACGCTTTCCTTCTTTTTTTATGGAACAGGAGGGGTGTTAGACCTTACTGGAATTTTACCAAAACTCAAGACAACAGAAGGAGAAAACATACAAAGAAATAACCTTTTGCATGTTTGAATCCCACCTCCAAAAGTTTAGTGACAAAAAATTTTAATCACCAGTATCTCTTGGATAGCTAAAGGTACAGAAGTGTTTTCGTTACTTGTTAGTCAGTTTGTTTGAAAGTTTAATCACTAAACTTTATGAGGTACTTTATTCGATCCAAAATACGTGTCGTTCTCGTTTTCCGACAATTATATATATTATAATATATAAATATTTATGTTATGAAATAAGTATCACCAGAAAGATCTTTAAATCTAATCTTTTAACAAATTTATTTGAAGGTATAAATATTGTACGAAATCAAGTGAAACTTATGGCGATAAAAACCCAAAACGACACTTCTTTTGGGACGGAGGAAATAGGATCCGAACACCCCAAACTCTACATGTTGGCGTATCTAGGACTGGCAAACCGAAGGGGCCCTAAAGTCTGGAATACCAAAGCAACACACTGTTAGTCTGGAATACCAATGCAACACACGGTTCCTGAGGCTCAATAGCATCATTCCCGGAAGGAGATACCCATACCGCTTTATATCAAACTTTTGATCATTGAATTTATTTCCTTTATTTTATTTATTTTCCACACACTGTGCAGACATCAATAAGACATTATTTTCCACAATATCAGTACTAGTAGCAACACTACCCTGAGATGATGATCAAACACCTTATTCAATTCTGTCATATTTTCATACTAAAGCATTGCAACATCAGCCCCCGTACTTGGCCTTGTAGTCCTGCCACAGCTGCTGCACGGTCTTCCCCAAGATCTGAGCGAAGAAATCGTCGGTGTAGCCGTCCTTCATCTTGGCGTTGAGCAGCGCGACGAAACCCTGTTTGAGCGAGTCGCAGTAGTCGAGGAACCTCGCCGTGACGTCGTACCCCTGATCCCAGCGGTCTCCCTGCCCAGGCAGGACCCAGTGCCCCGGCGCGTACCCGGCCTTGAGCCGGACGTAGTCGGCGATGCCCTCGATGAGACCGCCGTTCGCCTGGCCCTGCCCGTTCCACTGCCACACGTGCGTCGTCTCGTGGTACAGCACGCCGGTGACCTCGGTCTTGACGTCGCCGGAGTAGCCGCCGACGTACTGGGCGCTGAGGTGGATCTTGTCGGCGCTCGTGAACGCCACGCCGTCGATGTCCTCGACGACGAGCGTCACCGCGTCGACGGGCTTGCGGTCGGCGTCGGTGCGCTGGTTGAAGGTGGTCCAGATGAAGGTGGACGCGTCAGAGAGGACCTGCTTGGCGTAGTTGACGCCGACGGCCTGGTCGAACCGCTGCCCCCCGGGGGTGCTGGACGCGGAGCTCGTCGCGTCGAACGTGACGGCGCCGGCCGTCGTTGCGGCAGCCAGCGCCAGGATGGAAGCCACCGTGGAGAGCTGAAGTTTGTTCATCTTGTGCTGGCTGGCTGGAGCTGCTTGCTCCGTACGTTTTTGGTTAGCTACTTGCTATGCTTGGGTTTATATAGAGAGCGTATCATCAGCGTATCTAATAGGTAAAGATTGAACCCTTACGTACACGTAGGGTGTTTGGTCCGGTCAAAAGGACTGACTTAGACTTGTTCCAGTTTGGATGAGTTTTCCCTTTCTAGGAACTCGATCGGTGTGGAAGAATTTAATGTCATGTGTCATTTTCTCTCCATAAATTTCTAGAAATTTTATGGGTTGGATGTTTGCCGAAACAATGAGTCAACCAATAATACGTCCCCACAACCAAGCATACAGACGGAAATGAGTCAGTGAAGAACGTTCAATTTCCCTACGACTGATAGAGCCAGTTATCTAACTAACTGACTATAATAATGTGAATGACGCGGTGAGAAGAAACATTTCTTTTTTGACCTGGACAACAAACATTTCGTGATGCAGACGGCAAGCAGGCATGGAGTAATTAACATTTTGTTTAGCTGCACAAATAGTCCCAAAAAGTGATGACTCTTTCAGTCTTCAGTCCTCAACTGTATGTTGATCGGATCGTCTTCCTCCCGGGATTGCTGAATGTATCAATCAATCAATAAATACTGCATCAGAGCCACACATTCAGCACCGACACAGTCTTTGGACAAAGTCACAGCCGTGAGATTTTGTTTTGGAATTTTAAAGCGTTAGACTTTTACTCGTGGCGCGCTTCTGCCCTGGACTGTTGTATACTGTGCTAATATCTTTTCGAAAAAAATACTGCATTGTCCCATAAACATACTCCCTCCGTCCTGAAATACAGATCATTCCGTCTTTAAAAAATGTCCTTAAATATAATACATCCGGGAACAAAAAAGATATTATTTTTTTCAATAGGAATCCGTGATTACACCCTTTCCATAATTTGTATAAAAAACTAAGATTGCACCCTTTAATCGTGGAGAACAGATCATATTTTGTTAGATTAGGAAGTTAAGTAGAGGACATAAAATATTGTCATCTCTCTTATTTTGTCGAGAATAGCTGGAATGCTCTGTATTCCGAATGAGAGAGTATAGCATTATTCCAGGTTGGTCCTAAAGTCAAATAATTGTAGATCTGATAATTTTTTTTTAAAAAAAACTTTCTGATATTTATAATACCAAATTAGAACTACAATTTTTTTCTCACTGAACATATTTTTATAGCGAAATTTTATGATATTACAAATATTGATATTTTTCTCTATAAATTTAGACAAACTTAAAATAACAAACCTGGGGGGAGGTGTCATCTCGGTTGCTTTAGTCTGAAAATGCTTTGCCCATAAACTTAGTTTGGGGTCTCGTCTAGGCTCTCAACTCAGAAAATACCCTTTTTCCACAAATATGTCTTCTGGTGTTATTTGAGTTCAAACACGTTCATTCAATTGCCAGTTATATAAGGGCCTGTTTGGTTAGATATGACTAGGGACTAGAGACTAATGGGGACTAGAAGAGGGACTAAATATTCTGTTTGGTTACATAGGACTAAAAGAGACTACACGTCTGAACAAAGACCAAAATGCCCCCTGATTTTCCATCGTTGTCCTACTCTGAATCTGATGCCTTCACCTTCATCCTGCTCAAGGCCGATCCGAAGCCCACACACCAACCGTCCCCGGCCAGCCGCCTGGGAAGCTCGATCGCTCGCTCGTTGTCACACACTCACTCGTTCTCTCTGCAGCTAGCTAGCTCTTCTTCCCACACACAAACATGTCGTCGAGTGGCGGCGCGCGGCCATGGTCCTGCCGCGGCGGCCGAGCCGGTACGAGTCGCAGAAGCGGCGGGACTGGCAGACCTTTACGCAGAGTTGTGCCGCTGCAGCGACACGCACGTGCTCGAGTTCCTACCTCGACCGCTTCGGCAAGATGCGCGTGCATGCGCCGCCCTGCGTGGCGTACGGCGGCGGCGGCAGGATGGTGGAGCCGTGCCAGTGCCCGCTGCGCCAGGCGTGGGGCAGCCTCGAAGCACTCGTCGGCCGCCTCCGCGCCGCCTTCGTGGATCTGGGCGACAGCGTCCTCGTCGCAGTCGCAGCAGCAGTCCGGCGTCATCGTCGTAGTCGCGAACCTTCATGGCCCTGCGCGCCGGCCATCTCGTCGGGGATGAATGGTGCGCCGCTGATCGGGCCGGTGCGCTGCTGTCGACGCACCTCGTCGCGGCCGCCGATGCCGCCGCCGAGAAGGGCCAGGCGATGGCGAGAGTGCCGTCGGGAGTTGCGAACGCACGGGTTGAGAGAGACGCGCCAGAGAAGAGAGATGAAGGGGTACGTAGTGTCCAACTTGACAATTAGTTCCAATTAGCACCTCTCAAGGGGCTAATAGACTAGGGACTATTAGTCCCTCTTTTAGTCCCTATGTTTGGCAATCTAGGGACTAATTGGGACTAAAAATTAGTCCCTAGTCCCTAGTCCCATGAAATCAAACAGGGCCTAAGTCACAAAAAAACACTACTAGACAAAGCCACTGTAGGGGCGGCTAAAAAGCCACTGTAGGGGCGGGCCGGGCGAGCCGCTCTACGCGCCCGAGCTTACGGTGGCGGGCCTTTGTAGGGGCGGCTCAACACCAGCCGCCCTTACTACACAACCATAGTAGGGGCGGCTGGTGTTCGAGCCGCCCTTACAACACGACCATAGTAGGGGCGGCTGGTGTTCCAGCCGCCCTTACTACACGACCACGGTAAGGGCGGGCCGAACACCGGCCGCCTCTACTATGGATTTTCAGCAAAAAAAAATAATAAATTACAATAATACATTTACAAGACAAAGACATATATATATATATATATATAATCTCCATCACACCAAATTTAGAATGTTCCATCAACAAGTTCAAAAGTCCAATATATTACAACCAAATCGAAAGTCCAACATATTACAACCAAATCGAAAGTCCATCAAAAGTAACACAAGTCCATTACTACAAGTGCACAAGCACTCAACGACCTAGAGATAGCAAATCGGTCCGACGAAGGAACTCATACTCCGGAATACTACCTAACTCTGAGAGTAGGTTATGGTAATGACCGTTGACATATACCACTTGGTCCATTATGAAGTTGCATAGGTCACCTACCATCTCTATTAGCTCATCATCCTTGTAGGGGTCCCTTTGCACTCCGTGCTCTTCTTCCCACTACATTGATCACAAAAGCCAAGTTTAGTTCTAGAGACATTGCAAAGCTAAGTTTAGTTCTACAGAGATTGCATGCATCATACTACGACCTACTAAGGATTCGAACTTACCAATTCAGGGTGTCTCCTGTAGCCCTTCATGTTACTGATGAAATTACATACATAATATCCACAATGCATACTCCCGGCTTCGCCGGATGCGTGTGTGTTTCAATTTGCATATGAAAATGTCAAGTACAAGTATAGAAAACCATGTAATCTAGTGCCAAACTAAGTTGCACTTACCGAACGAAGTGAGTTTTGTAAGTCAAGTGGGTCCCCATCTCTGGATTATGTATGCCATCGTAATTTATGACATATGTCCCGAATGCCTGTACAAAAGAAACTTAGTATGTAGAATTCAACATCAAAGTGAATCATCTAATGTCAATAGGATTACAAATTTACTTACGTCGCGAGAATCGCCTGTGAAGTCCATATATGTATCGGGGTCAAAATCTGCGAATCACGTACGTATGCCATGTTTCTCCCGAGGCGAGGCCTATGACTATCCAAAGTGGTTACTGCATGAGTTTTAAATATAGAATAGACACATAAGTTTGTTTACATAGAAATGAGATATACCGAACAATGTTTAAGTATACGGCCGAACTCACCGAAGTGGTATGGTATCCATATTGTTTTGTAGTTTTCGAGATGCTTTATATATACGGCCATCCACGACGCAACCCTCAAGCCCTCCTTTTTTATTCTCTTCCGGCGGATCTTCTCTTTCTCCTCAACCGTCACCCCCTTCGGCTAGCTCGCGCATCCATCTTCCATCTCTTTGGGAAGTTAAAGGTTATCGATGCTATAGGTCAGGGTGAGCTTGCATTCTACAGATCACGACGTAAGTTAGTTACAACAAAAACCAACTAGGTTACATTGAGCTCATATCAAGAGGAAGAGGACTTACAAGCACCAGTGCGAATCGATTCATCGACATTGAACCGAGGCAAAACATTTCGCGGACCTCGGCGAAGTCGAAGGAAATGGTAGTAGTTGGGCCTCCAAATGTGCCCTCGGGTACTATAGCTTCCACCAATTTCATTTTTGTTTTTGAAACATGCAAAAAGTACCAATCATGGAACCTTTTCATTCCAAGTGGCATCTTTTCGAGATACCGGTTTGGTAGGAAAGGTTTGCCTCTTACATATTCTCTCGGGCAATCCTTGGACCACGTGATCCTTTCCAAATTTGGATACCTCTTTGCGGCTTTGTATTCGAGGGATCAACGGTTTTCCGTAGGCAAAAGTGTTAATGCTGTGTTCTCGGGCTTCTTACGGTCATGAGCATACCACTTCATCAAATTGGTCTTCGGCGGCTCCACAAAAGTTGTCGACTTTGTGTCCTTTCTTATCATGATGGGGATCTTCTTTCGAGCTTCGATTGTTTAGAAGATCGTGCCATCTCTTCAAGGCCTTGCTCGGGGCGAGCCGGACATGGTTGTGGCTCGGGAGGCACATGGGCGTCACATCACGCTCGGCTCGGCATGAGCTGCACCTTGTTCGGCTCGGGAGGCACTTGTGGCGCCTCGGCATGAGCTACGGGAGGTTGTTGCGGGGCGTTACTCACACGTGGCATCTCATCATTCTCTATTGGTGCCCCCTCATCATCCCGTAGTGGTGCCCTCACCATGCTCGGCGGTGCCCCCTCATCATGCTCGCTGTGTCGCCTCATCATGCTCTCGCGGGGCCGCCTCATACATCCGAGTTCTCCTCACGAGACGGTGAATAGCCGATCTCTCCATCCTCAAGGCGGGTGTCTCCGGATGTGCATCACTCGGAGTTGGCGATGTAACATTCAACACAATGTCCTTTTTGTACCGAGAGGATGAATCTGTTTCGTGAGTAGTTCGAGCTCACGTACCCCCTCGCTATTTGGAAAATCAACATTATGCTTCTCATAGCCGGGTTTCACGATTAGTGCCTCGACCTTAGTGTAGTCATTCGGGACCGGGTTGCCGTGCCGGATGTCGCTGGAGTTGGAGGATATGCCACACCCGTTGCCACCTCGGTCATCACCTGTGCCTGCCGACGGGCGTCAACGGGTGCAACTAGTTGGCCGTTGTATGTAATCGGCGAGGCGGAGGCTGCATTGGAACCTTGGCTGCCGAACATCGGGAGGGCCGCTTATTATAGCCAAGTCTCGAGGCGGCTCCATTTGTGTCCGCCGCTCGGTAAGACCCGATCCTACCGCTTTGGAGTCTCGGTCGACCATTTCATTCACCATGGATTGAAGTGTCTCCTGGTTTCTCCCATGTTTCTTGTACATCTCCCTCTCCTCATTGAGCTTGAATCCATCCTTCCGGTCGTATGTTTCCCTAACCCCCGACACGGCTGTGTGCTCGGGGTTTCCCAAGCCAAGGGTAAGCTCGTCCCTCTCTCTAGTAGGAGTGAATGTGCCCTTCTCGGCGTCTTCAAAGCATATTTCATTATCCTTGACACTTGCCTCTTCGGTCTCTCGGCTTGGAAAATTTCAGTTGCTCCCGATTCACTCCTTGCAAAGACCCAATGCTTGGTGCGCCGCCTTAGTTTCGTCACTCGTGTGTTCCCGGCAGCTATGGCATCTGCTTCCATCTTACGAAACACATCTTCCTTGCCGGCCTAGCCACCGGGGCCTAGACGAGGGTGGTGTATGTTCTTCTTCGCATTCAAGCGGTTCTTTTCACTTAGGGCCAAAGCTTCCGGCGTAGTCTTGTCGGCCACGAGCAACGCCCGAGACAGCGGGAGTTATTTTTCCATACTTGTGGTACGGAGTTAACCCCTTTTGGATGTACTCTGTGTTCAGCTTAGTCTTCCACCGTCGGAAGGACTCTCCCATCGTCTTCATAGCACGTCGCCTTACTACTACTAGCTTCTCTTCCGGAATCCTAAAATCGAAATTTTTCAGCGAGACGCTTCCATAGGGAGTCCTTTTCCTCTTCGGGATGTCTTTCCAATTAGGGACTGGCTGGGTTACAATGGTCTTTCACGAGTGCCCCAATCGCATTGCGGTATTTTGATCGAAGGCTTCGGCTTGAGGACTGCCCTTCTTCCCCGACCTCTTGAATCACATAGATCATTTTGTCACTTGGATATTGGTTTGGCTTCCCGGGCCCTCGTGTCCTCTTTTGTTTGCTAGTCGAGGCCGAGGTTGTGCCCTCGGGTTGCGGAGCGAGGCCACATTGGTAGTCTCTGTGCATGTTGCCTCGCCTCTTTGTCCCCTACTCCGTCGTTTTCGGCAAACGTGCGGACGCCCGACGACGTCTTTTCGGAGGTGGGGGAGGAGCACAGTATAAACAACGGAGTCAAAGTGTTAGCGAGAGGTAAGCAAAACATAGTGTTACCAAACTTTATGATTTACTAAGGGACTTTCATATCCCTACCTCCTCGTCGACCTCGTCGTTTGGATCAAAGTCCTTGTCCAACTCATCCGCCGTTGGCTTATGTCAGGTTCTCTCGGGGAAAGGATCCTCGGGACTTTCATATGCCGAGGATGAGCCATCGTCCCCGCCAGAACCTTCATCATCCTCTCCTTCTCCCCCTGCTTCTCCCACTTGGTCCTCGGCAAGGTCCTCCTGAGTAAGCATTTCTAGATTCTGCGACGCCAGTTGTTCGAAATAATCGTATCCAAGCGGAAGGTTGTTTCCTGGCCCTCTAGGGCTAGGGTGCTCTTCAGGTGGGCTGGATGGGGTTGCATTCCTTGTTGTCCCCGCCATCACGTGATTTGTTCTAACAGAGGCAAGGAATAAAGTGTGCTTTAGTATCAGTACTAGTAGTAGTAGTCCTAGTAGTCCTAGTAGTACTAGTAGTAGTAGTAGTAGTAGTAGTAGTAGTAGTAGTAGTAGTAGTAGTAGTAGTAGTAGTAGTAGTAGTAGTAGTAGTAGTAGTAGTAGTAGTAGTAGTAGTAGTAGTAGTAGTAGTAGTAGTAGTAGTAGTAGAAGAAGAAGAAGAAGAAGAAGAGAAGAGAGAGATGAGAGAGGAAGGAGGAGAAGTGTGGAGAGGGAAAGGTTTAAAAAAGGCCTCGAAACATGTCTAGCCTCATTTGATCAAGAACTTGGAGCATCAATGCATCAAAATAGAGAACGAGAACGAGAGAAAAAGGCACTTTGTAGGGGCGGCCGGTAACGATGCCAAGTTGCTCACAAGTTCCCGATCATCGGCTCATATTCCATACAAAGAATGGACTTAGACAATCTCATCATCGGCAAAACAAAGGAGAGGAGAGAAGAATATGAGCTTCCGGTGGAGTACAAGTACAAACCCATGTGCCCTCAAATTAGCGGGTTCTTTATAGAGCCATCCACCACTCTGCGGTGATCATAGTTCATAGACTAACATGACAGCCAGTAATAGGAAAAGAGAAAACCCATTGGCACTACGAGGCCGTACACTTCTGGTGGAGGCTAGACTCTAATGGCACTCCATTTGAGACGAGTTTCCACCAGAAGCATACGGCCTGGGAGAAGCTATGGGTACTTGACTGTCATGTTGCCTCACTACACCTTTTGTATCATCGGGCAATAAACTCCGGAAAAAACCAAGTAGTACAAGTAGAAACCCCTGTGCCCTCAAATTAGCGGGTTGCTGCTTTATTAGCGAGTTGCCCTCAAATGACGAGTTTTCACCATAAGCATAAGGAAAGTACTCAGAATATAAAAACCCTCATCATTGGCATAAGGAAAGTACTCAGAATATAAAAACCCTCATCATTGGCATAAGGCAAGTGCTCGCATATAAAAACTCTCATCATTGGCATAAGGCAAGCGCTCAGTATATAAAAACTCTCATCAATGGCATAAACATGAAGAGTGGCATCAATCTGCAATATAAACAGTAGTAGTAGTAGTAGTAGAGAGGAGAGGAGAGGAGAGGAGAGGGGAGAGATGGCAAAAAAAACAGTGGACAGAGTAATTATACCTCATTATACAAAAAAATTCAGTTAACATCATTGCACATGCCTTATACCTCGGGTTTAAAGTAGCATCAAAATAACATCATTGCACATGCCTTATGCCTCGGGTTCAAAGTAGCATCAAAAAAACATCATTGCACATGCTTATGCCTCGGGTTTAAAGTAGCACCATTAATGCGCCATATAAACGGCCGAAGCGCGCGGCGGTAGTAGAGAGGAGAGGAGAGGAGAGGGGAGAGATGGCAAAAAAACAGCAGTAGAGTGGCATATAATAGCCACCATATAAAGAGTCAAGTGTAGTAGTAGAGAGTAGTAGTAGTAGCAAGAGTAGTAGTAGTAGTAGAGTAGTAGTAGTAGTAAGAGTAGTAGTAGAGTAGTAGTAATAGCCGAGAGAGTAGTAGTAGTAGTAGTAGGAGAGGAGTGGAGGAGAGTAGTAGTAGTAGTAGAGTAGTAGTAGTAAGAGTAGTAGTAGAGTAGTAGTAATAGCCAGTAGAGAGTAGTAGTAGTAGTAGAGGAGAGGAGTGGAGGTAAAACAGCAAAGTTCAGGTAATAGCAAAGTTCAGGTAATAGCCAGTAGAGTAGTAGTAGTAGAAGATAGCAAAGTTCAGGTAAAACAGCAGCAAAGTTCTATAGCAAAGTGTATTTCGGTGTATTTCGGTTAGCAAAGTTACAATACCAATACTCGCATGTCATTTTTCGAAATGAATTTTGTTGATAGCATACACATAAGCATTGTTCATCATGTTATAGCAAGAAGGCCATAAGCATCAGTTAAGCATAGAACAGGCACAATCTATGGCAGCATATGAGGTAAATTAAGCATCAGTGGACAAACACAGAACAGTAGGTTTGCTTCAGCTTCACTATGTCAAAACAAAGCCTGAACATGATAGTGTACTATGTATCAAAGTTTCAGCATAAACCTTTGACGAGAATCAAGCAATATGGCGAGACACAAGTGAAGCTCATGATCGGGATTAACGACGAAATTAACGACAAACATATAGGAGAATGACAATGACCATGACAGTGACCTAGCACATTAACAGCCTCGGGCTCAACATCATCTAGCACATGACCATGAACACGAACACATCTCAGATGACCATGACCAGCATCAAGCAAACAAATGAGAAATCATTCATATAAGCAATAGCCCCTGAACTTTACTCAACCAATACTGCAATAGCCCCTGAACATCATGCCATTTTCATTAAGCAATAGCCCCTGAACTTTACTCAACCAATACTGCACCATCAGTACTTTAGTACTAGGGAAAGCACGATGACAATTGAGTTATACAAGCCTGTGCTACTGCAATTCATTAGACAGGACACAAGCACAAGAATCCATGAACTGAAGGCGGCGTAGGGGGCGTACCTCACTAGGCGCAGTGGAAGGAAGAAGAGGTCGCCGGGCTCGCGGAAGGAGAGGCCACAGGGAGCACCGAGCTTGTGGAAGGAGAGGCGCACCGAGCTCGCGGAAGGAGAGGCCCGCCGGGTTCCGAGCTGGCGGAAGGAGAGCACGGGCCGGGAGCGGACGGTGGCGGTGGCAAACCCTAGCCACCGGATGCGGGGCGGCACGAGGCACGCCGGCGGGCACCAGGGGAGCCCAAGCCGGAGAGCACGGCCGGGCCGAGAGCGGACGGTGGCGGCGGCAAACCCTAGCCACCGGATGCGGGGCGGCACGAGGCACGCCGGCGGGCACCAGGGGAGCCCAAGCCGGAGAGCACGGCCGGGCCGGGAGCGGATGGTGGCGGCGGCAAACCCTAGCCACCGGATGCGGGGCGGCACGGGGCACGCCGGCGGCCGGACACGGGACTGGGCGTGGCGGCGAAGAGCTAGGGTTCCGGAGGAGGAAAGGGGGTGAGGAGGCGCGGGGACGGAGGGGAGAGTGGCGGCGGAGTGGTCCGGAGGGAATGCGGCGGAGGGCTCCGGCGAAGAGCGACGGCGCGGCTTCCCGCGGGCGGCGGCGCAAAAAATTTAGCGGCTTCTTGGCGTCAGAAATCGCGCCCAAGACTTAGCCAATTTCCACCCCGGCGCGGCTGTTGGCTATATATGCCAGGTACCCACTGTAAGGGCGGTTCCAGATAGAACCGCCCTTACAGTGCTTTTTTTTGTTTTTTTAATAAATTCATAAAAAAATTTAAAAAACAGTATTAACTTAAAAAATAGGAAACTAAATTCCAAAAAATGTTAAAAAAACAAATATATATTAAATAAAGCAAAACAATTTTAGTAAAAAGAAAAAGAAATAATTTTGAATTATAAAAAATTGAATAATGGGTTTTTTAAAAAAAATGGCACTTTGACCGTGTTTTTTGGGACCCTAGATAGCCTCAGATGCAAAAGTGATGAACAGCAAGTTTGATCCACTCATCAAGATACATATTTTCTCCAATGGTCACCTTTTCATCTGGGATTGTTTGGACCACTCAAGCTTTGAAACTTCAGTTTTTCGCGGCTAGACGCGGGTTTTCGACCCCCAAGACGGGCCCACCTCAAAAAGTCATGAACATCAAGTTTGATCTACTCGTCAAGACGAACAATTCATACGAAGGTCATTTTTGCATTCGATGAAGCGTTGCAAAAGTGTAGTTCTAAATCCACTCGTCCCGCATGAAGTTTCATTAAGTCGTGTGGGATTCAAGAATTTGTGACTAGAGTTTACCAACACTTCCTCAAATGCAAAAATGGTCTATCTATGAAATATATATCTTGATGAGACAAAACTATCTTGCATTCAAAAGTTTTTCATTTGAGGTCATTTGGTACCTCGTTTGACTAGGGTTGACCAAGTCTCGCCTTGGATTTTCAAACCTTGTGAGAAGAGTTTACTAAAACTTTTTCAAATGCAAAAGTGTTCTATGTATGAAATATGTATCTTGATGAGACAAAACTATCTTGTATTCAAAAGTTTTTCATTTGAGGTCATTTGGTACCTCGTTTGACCTAGGTTGACCAAGTCAAACCTCTGTTTTTCGGAAAATACACGTTGACCGGACCATAGATGGCCTCGGATGCAAAAGTGATGAACAGCAAGTTTGATCCACTCATCAAGATACACATTTTCTCCAATGGTCACCTTTTCATCTAGGATGGTTTGGACCACTCAAACTTTGAGACTTCGGTTTTTCGCGGCTAGACGCGGGTTTTCGACCCCTAGGCGGGCCCACCTCGAAAAGTCATGAACATCAAGTTTGATCCAATCGTCAAGACGAACAATTCATACAAAGGTCATTTTTGCATTCGACGAAGCGTTACGAAAGTGTAGTACACATATAAATATGGTCTGACACATACAAAAATATAGTCTCACACACACACATACATAAATGTAGTCTCACACACACACATACATAAATGTAATTACGCTTATCATAACTAGTCCTCCCCGAGACAGTTTTCCACTTGATGACTTTTCGTTCCGCCCATGGCAATATGTTTTTGGGTAGTTTCTTTTCCACTTCATTGATCTTTTTTGTAAAGCTTGTGAAAAGCGGCATTTCATCGAACTTATTGTAGGCATCAACATCTTCGACGCCATCCACTCCGATAATGTGTTGTTTTCCGGGGATAACCACATGCTTAGGTTTCTTCTTTGGGGGTTGTATCGGCGGGTCGGTCATAAAGAAAACTTGCATAACATGTGAAGCGAGCACCCATGGATCATCATTGAAGCCTATGTTACGGAGGTCCACGACCCTCAATCCAATTTCATTGATTTCGGGTTTATTGAGCCGGCGACATCGAAATAGGGCCACATTTAGTTCCTCAATCCCATAGTCAAGTTCCCATATTTCCTCAATTATGCCAAAGTAGTCAACCTTTTTGCCCCCCTCGCCGATAGCCACTACTCGAACACCGCTGTTTTGGTTCACACTTTTGCTATCCTTTGTGTGTGTATAGAATGTGCACCCGTTGATCTCATACGAACTCCAAGATGTCACCTATCTTGATGGCCCCGCTGCTAGCTTACTGATGGTAATGGAGTCTTTGGTTTCTCCAGTTTGTATGTTCTTGTCCTTCAACCATGAAGTTACGCGTTGCTGTGTTGTTTCATGACCCGATCACCTCTACGACCGTGTGACTCCGATGAGATGATCTCCAAGTGTTCACTAATGTATGGATCCATCGGTTTTGAGCCCGCCAAGACGGTGTAGTGCGCCCGACTCACTTCTTGGTAATCTTCATCGATGAAGACTTTCCTACCATTTGTGCCCTTCCCGGCCGGCCTATTCTTGTAGCGAGAATCGGGAATACCAATCCCTCTCGTACTTTTAGGTACTCTTGACGGCAGACTCGATGACTTCTTCATTAGTGTAGCCCTCTATCATGGAGCCCTCTCGGGTAAGCACGATTATGCACGTATCGGCTTAGAACCGACATGAACCGCTCGTACGCCCACATTTCATGCAAGTAGCAAGGGCCCAACGCCAGTATCGATGAACCATGTGAATCATGAGATGTACCATTGTGTCGAAGAAAGCGGGAGGTAAACACATCTCTAGTTGGGCACAGGGTCTCCACGACGAAATCATGTAGGTCATTCAGGCTCGTTCTTGCTAATCTTCTTCTCGTTATCTGGACTAGAAGTAGCACATGCGGGTGATAGCCATCTTCAAGAACTCTGGCTTGATAGCCCTGATTGCGATTGGTAGGAACACCGTCAGCATCATATGACAATCGTGAGCCTTGCAGTTTTCGAATGACAGGTCCTTCATCGACACTAGCTTCTTCGGGTTTGCCGAAAACCCAGTTGGGACTTTGGTCCCCTTCACAGAAGTGCATATACCTCTCCTCTCTTCCCGTTCTAGGTTGAAGCTAGCCTGATTGATGGTGTATTTTCCAGTTTTTGGGTCATGTATCGGGTGAAGCTCTGGCATAACCTTTAGCTGCTCCATGTCCCTCCGTGCTCTGAGACTATCCTTTGACTTGGCTGTGTCCATCAAGGTAGCGATGAGACTCTCAAAGACATTCTTACGCACGTGCATAGCATCAATGGCATGGGGGACCTCCAATTCGGGACGTATTTAAGATGCGAAAGAAGATTGACTTTTTCTTAAAAGGCACGCCTTCGATAGGAGGTATGCTTACGTCTCTGGGCATTCCATCTATTTTCTTCTTTCCATAGACGACGCTTATGTTTTTCACCATTTGGAACACATATTTTCCATCATGACGTCTCACCGGAGGCTGGTCTTCATCCTCTTCGATGTCGCCGAAGTACTTTAAGTATAGCTTGCTGCGGTACTTGTGACCTTGCTTTAGGAAGCGACGGTTCCTGATGTAAACAACCTTCTTGGATCCATCTAGGAACACCCATTTAGTATCATCCGAACAGACTAGGCATCCCGTCTTACCTTTGAACTGTCCGACAAGGCATACAACGCGGGGTGGTCGTTGATGGTCACAAATATTATTGCTCTTAATGTGAAGGTCTCCTTTTTGAACGCATCGTACATCGGCTCCCGGTCCTCCATAGTTTCTCGAATTCTTCCATCACGGGCTCGAGGAACACGTCCATATCAAAGCCTGGTTCTTGTGGGCCAGAAACAAGAACGGTGAGGAAAAGGTACTTTCTCTTCATACACAACCACGTCGGGATGTTGTACATCGTCAGGATCACTGGCCAGGTACTGTGTTTGCTAGTCCTCTCGTTGAAGGGATTCATTCCATCCGTGCTCAAGGCGAACCGTACATTCCTTGGGTCATCACTGAAATCCGGGTTGTTTCTATCGAAGTCCTGCCACTGACTGCCATCGGCCGGGTGTGCAATCACATCATCATCGATCGGGCGCTCATCGTACCACCATGTCATGAGCGCGGCTTCCTTAGGGTTTAGGAAGATACGCCTCAACCGGTCAGTCACCGGCAGGTACCACATTACCAAGGCAGAATTTTCCTCTTTCTTGCGTCATTGCCTAATGGGGTGTCCTCTGGAGGTTGAGATTGTGGTACCGCCTTTTTGGAACCCTTCTTACTCCTCTTGTTCCCGGTGACGGCTTCTCCGCCACTGTAAACGTCATTGTCCTTGTACCGACTTGCCCCACAACGACATTTATCCGTGCCCCGAACGTTTTACCGCGAAAAAGGATACAATGGTTGGGGCATGCATCGATCTTTTCAACACCCATTGTCAATGGATTTATGACCTTTTCGCATGGTATGTGTTGGAGGGAACTAGGTTTGGCGGTGGCGGCACGGATGACGAAAGATGCAACGAGATCATCGAAGCCGCAGGTCCGACCCGGCCGTTTAGCCTTCGGGAGTAGTAGCTCGAGCACAAAACGGAGCGGTCCCTTTGTTTTGGGCAGCCCTTATCAACACCATACACGATCGCCCTCGACGACGCTTTCACCCGCTCAAGGTTTTCTAGACCCTTCTTCTGCTGTAGTATTTCTGGTCCAAAGTCCCGAAGCATTTGCTCTAAGTGGTCAAAGTTTTCTGCATCACCCTCATCACCTGCTCCGCCATCATCATTGTCGACACCGCAATTATCAACATCATCATTGTCGACACCACCGCCATCATCACCACGTGCTGTTCATTGGCCAAATCATCTTGCATCCACACGTTAAACCCACACGATCGTCGGCGGCGGGCAACCGGTCGTCAACGACATCGTGCCATTCGTTGCCGTCATCCACCATTACTTCACCATGGTGAACCCATACCGTGTAGTCCGAAACAAATCCTCGCCTAACCGGATGTGATCGATCACGTCCCCATCATAAGTTGCCATTTCGTTGTTGCAATCTTTGCGGGGACAAAGAATTGAACGATTAGCCCCGATTGCCTTGCATGATTCACCGCGGCTTCAACAAACTTGTCCACCTCATCGGAAAAGCCATTCGAAATCCTTGGCCAACAATACATCCAAGTAGCCCCATCCTCCATCCTTAAAAAGAATTATGAATGTAGATTAAATAATATTAGTAACACACTTATTAGTAACATTCCAATAATTCCAAATAGTGCCAAATAATTCCAAATAGTGCCAAATAATTATTAGTAACACACTTATTAGTAATAGTGCCAAATAATTCCAAATAATGCCAAATAATTCTAAATAGTGCCAAATAATTATTAGTAACACACTTATTAGTAATAGTGCCAAATAATTCTAAATAATGCCAAATAATTCCAAATAGTGCCAAATAATTATTAGTAACACAATTATTACCTACTATTATTAGCAACAATTATTAGCATCAACTTGTGTTGGGAAATATTTGCGGGAACAATAATTAGGCACAATTATTAGTAACAATAATTATTATTAGCAACAATTTTAATTAGCAACAATTATTTTTTGCAACAATTATTATCTACCATTATTAGCTAACAATTAGCAACAACTATTAGTTTACCAACAAGTACTCATATGGCAACCACACATTCCAATAATGTCATGATATAAAAAAAAGACCACCTTAGATCTAGAACATGCACTACATCAAAACTACAATTAATCACCACTAAAATCAAGCTATATCATCAAATAGAGGGTGCAAGGTCATGTCTCCACCTAATCAACACTAGTACCATCAAAGATAAGCTCCAATTTGGGCATTACATGGCTCAAGCACCATTAAAGAGAGAAAAACAAGAATGCAAATTGCTCACTAATCAACCAATGAAATTTGGATTAGAGGGTGGGAATGGCATTCCCTTACCTTAAACAAGCTTTCCACCAAAGGAATTGAGTTGAAAACCTCCCCTCCTTCCTAGAGCAAAATTAGGGAGGTGCCTAAGGCCTCCCAAGCCTTTTTTTTCGAGTTGGAGTGAGTGGCTCGGGGAGGAAGAAGGGTGGGCAAGTCACTTATTGCTACGAGACCACCGTAGGGGCGGCCGGATCACCGGCCCGCCCCTACGATACTGTAGTAAGGGCGATCACTGGATCACCCGCCCCTACGGTACTGTAGTAAGGGCGGCCGGATCACCAGGCCGCCCCTACGATGCGTTAGCGGGGCGGCGGTGATGCGGCCGGCCAGCCCCGCCCGGCCAACCGTAGGGGCGGCTCCATCACGAGCCGCCCCTACTACAAATGGGCAAGCGCTCCTACGGTGAGTTTTTCACGTAGTGAAAATTGCCACTTATAAACGGAAATAATGCCCGCCACACCTAGGAATACAGGAAACGCCGCCTGCCACGGCTCTTGCTCTGCACCATCGTCGCCTATGGTCCCTCTCTTTCTTCCTCTCTGGTGCATCTACCTATGATAAGGAGATGGGACATGTCTCTCTTTTTCGCTGTTTTCTATCTAGTTGCTTGGGGTTTAGACTAAGTAAATCAATTAATTTAATAAAATCGAGATGATTTTTGTCTGCAATGACTTAATTAGGATTTAGCCTAAATAAATCTACCGACAAAATCGACTCATGTGATGACTTTGTTAGACATTTAGGCAATTTCTATGTCATTTTAATTCCATAAATTAACATTAAAATGATGACATATAAAATATTATTAATAAATGATAGCATGGCATAACACATGTTCATCACAAATATGAACATGTGAACAAGAGACATGAAAAACATATTTATAAAATAAATAATAAAGAATGCAACATGTACTGTACATCATATGCAAAATTGTAACAGAAGTGATGAACCATATGACCAGTAACATGTGAAATAGAACGACTTGTATAACAGAGACAATTATGCATATAACTATCAAGAACAGATATCATACATCTTATGACACGATATGACAGAACTGACGAAACATATGAAACATATCCATGACAGCATACGAAACAGCAGACAGGAACTACTGAAACATACAGATTCAGCGTCATGTCGAGGAAGATGATGAAGACGAACTTTTCCAGGAAGAAGATGAAGAGCTTGAAGAAGAAGACGACGAACGACGGCAACGCCAATCTCTTCTCCTACGGGAATAAGTTTCACTGACGAGTTGATGACGAACGGCGGCGGGATTTGGGCAGTCGCGTAGACGCTCCTCCAAAACCTAATTGTCGTCCTCCACGTGCAAGGATCATGGACGGCAAGGGCTTCAGAGGCACCTGCCCTCTCGCTCTCTGTGCGCGTAGAGGAACGAGATGGGGAAAACCTAGGGTTGCTGCGGAGTTGTGGCTCTGGTGTTTCTCTCGTGTATGTACCGAAGGGACAAAGTCCTCTTAGGCGGGCATATCAAGTGATCAACTTCAAGTTGTAACTCCTGTTATCAACAGAGGTGGGTGCTAAAAAGTAAACATGTCACGCCTGCCTGCCTCGCCTCGCCACGCCACGCCCTGGCCCGAGGGCCCCGCCCCGAGCCCGACCCCGTGCCCGGCCCGGCCGGCTGGCCGGCGGCGGCGACGGCATGCGCGCGTGCCACGCCTTGGTCCTTTTCTTAACTTCTCAAATTAAGTGGAATGATTCTCACCATATAAGTCAAGTCAACGACACTTGGGATTCCAATCCGGTATAATTAAATTTACCCACAATAATAATCATAGAGTTTATTGATTTATTAAATATTTAAATGGGCCAAGCCCATGATAAATCCAACAATCCCTACAAAACTCTAGGGTTTGTAACTGTGTGGTTCTAGAATCACAATTCTTTGATATACCAGTATTTCGATGGAGACTGTTAAGTTGAACATCCAACTAGAACAAGAGTTTCACCCAGTCACAAAATAATGGACTAAGCCTTGAATTGACAGTTTTGTGCGAGCTGAGATTCACTCAAGTCCTTTGCTGATAGTAGGCTGCATAAGGCATCCTCGCTGTTTTGAAGCATATAAGTCACACTTCTGTGCCTTTCATGAGTGTTTAGAGATTGCCCAAGTCTCATAGACTGTGACTAGTAGTCTGGACAACATCTCACCTTTGGAATACATTAAGGTAAATATCAACCTGCCTTACAGATAGGAAAGATGTCCATCAGGGATGAGTCAAGAAAGGGATCTTTCCTCTCAACCTACTCATAGCTTGTTTCACCACTCTACTTCATAGGATCTCTGATCACGTAGAGCAGGTTACCACTAAGTAGATTTCATGTGGGTCTCATACCCATCTCTCTTGATGCAACTTCTATCACATTGCGTGACAGACCCTTGGTGAATTGATCTGCCAGATTATTCGATGTATGGACATAGTCCACCGTTATAACTCCGGAGGTTTTCAACTTTCTGATAGATTTTAATCTTCTCTTAACATGCCTTGTAGACTTCATGTTATTCCTGGAACTGTTGACCTTTGTAATCATAGTCTGGTTATCACAGTTCATGGAGATAGCCGGTATCGGTTTTTCAACTACCAGTAAATCCAACAGAAAATCACATAGCCACTCGGCCTCAACCCAGCAGTGTCCAATGCTGTGAGTTCTGCTTCCATTGTAGACTTTGTTAAGATAGTCTGCTTGCAAGACTTCTAGAAAACAGCACCACCTCCAAGCAAGAACACATATCCGCTCGTGGCATGAAGCTCATCAGCATCAGAGATCCACTTGGCATCACAATAGCCTTCGAGCACTCTGGGGTTTCCGGTATAATGAATATCGTAAGTCATAGTACCTTTAAGATAACACAATACTCCCTTAAGAACACGCCAATGATCATCGCCTGGGTTTGACACAAACCGGCTTAGCTTGCTCACTATCATATGAGATGTCAGGCCTAGTTGCACTCGCAAGGTACATGAGAGAACCAATGATCTCTGAGTATGTCAATTGATCCCTTGCTGATCTCCAATTTTTTCTTAATAGCACACTAGAGTCATAAGGAGTTGGAGCAGGATCACAATCACTAAACCCAAAATGACTTAGAACCTTTTCCACATAATGGGATTGTAACAAAGTTACCCCACCATCAGCTTCCTTTATAAGCTTGATGTTGAGAATTACATCAGCTTCGCCCAAATCTTTCATTTCAAAGTTGCTCGACAATAATTTATTTACTTCCTCAATCACATTGAGGTTTGATCCAAAGATCAAGATGTAATCAATATAAAGGCACAAAATAAAAATATCACCCCCACCATATCTATAATACACACACGTGTTCGCTTCATTCACAACAAATCCAGCGGTAGTGAGAGTATTATCAAACTTTTCATGACACTACTTAGGAGCTTGTTTTAGGCCATATAATGATTTTAATATCCTACACACGTTGTTCTCTTAACCATTTGCAATGAAACCTTCTGGCTGATGCATACAGATCTCCTCATCCAAGTCTCCATTTAGGAAAGCTGTCTTAACATCCATCTGATGAATGATAAGACCATAAGAGGCTGACATGACTATCAATGTATGAATTGTAGTCAATCGAGCCACTGGTGAATAGGTGTCAAAGAAATCTTCCCCCTCTTTCTGGGTATATCCTTTGGCCACAAGCCTTGCCTTGTACCTCTCAATTGTACCATCAGGCCTAAGATTTTTCTTGAAGATCCACTTGCAACCTATAGGTTGACACCCATAAGGATGGTCAACAACCTCCCAAGTTCCATTAGACATAATAGATTCCATCTCACTCCTTATTGCTTCCTTCCACAAGTCAGCATCAGGAGAGGAATATGCCTGTTTAATGGTGGATGGTGTGTCTTTCACAAGGTACACTATAAAGTCATCACCAAAAGTTTTAGCAACCTTTGCCTTTTGCCCTTGCATGTGACTATAGTATCGTCCTCCTTAGGGATGTGCTAAGGAAAATCCTCAGCATGATCTATTGGAATAGACAGTTCTTGTTCATGGGGAATTATAGTCTCATGACTTGTTTCACCAGGTGTATTTTTCATTGAAAACTCATTCTCAAAAAATGTATAGCGTCTCTTGATTCCATGGTAGTATCAACATACATATCAGGCACATCATATGTTATAATTAAGAACCTATACCTAACACTATGGAAAGAATAGCCTAGGAATATACAATCAACAGCTTTAGGCATAAGTTTACGCTTCTTATTAACTGACACATTCACTTTAGCCAAACAACCCCAATTGCGCAAATATGAGAATTTTAATATTCCGTTTTCCCATTCCTCGAATGGTGTAATGTCTTTGTTCTTTGTTGGAACTCTGTTCAGGACATGACACGCTGTCAAAATTGCCTCACCCCCACCTTTTCTTGGATAATCCCGTTGTATTCAATATCTCATTCATCGAATCAGTTAGAGTGCGGTTTTTCCTTTCAGCAATCCCATTGGACTATGGTGAGAATGGACGTGTCCTCTCATAAACAATTCCATATTTCACATAGAACTCATCGAAAACATTAGAGAAATATTCTCCACCTCTATCAGACCTTAACTATTTTGTTTTCCTCTAAAGTTGATTCTCAACTTCGGCTTTATAGGTTTAAAATAATTAAATGCTTCATCTTTAGATTTTAATATATACACATAGCAAAATCTAGTGGAGTCATCTATAAAAGTGAGAAAGTAATGTTTACCGCCTTTGGATAAAATTCCATTCATCTCGCATAGATCGTAATGAACAAGTTCTAGAGGTGCCGATTCCTCGCTCCCCGCGGCTTTGTGAGGCTTGCGAGGTTGTTTTGATTCAACACACACATGACACATAGACTTTTTAACCAAGTTAAGTTTAGGAATTAAATTCGGATTTGCTAAGCGCATAAGACAGCCATAACTTGCATGACAAAACCACGAATACCATAAATCCGACTCATCGAAATATCAACGAAATTCACCGGTTTATTACACACATCATGGAACGATAAGCGGGACAAACCTCGCAATCATATCCTTTACCCACAAACGAACCATGTCTCGACACAACACATTTATTTGATTCAAGAACAAATCTATAGCCATCTCGACATAGCATAGACGCACTAACAAGATTTTTATTGATGGAGGGCACATGTTGTATGCTTTTCAATGGCACCGTCTTTCCGAAGTAAAGTTCAGAATGACCGTACCAACACCAAGAACATGAGCACACGACCCATTTTCCATCCACAAGACGCCAGACCTCCCGACCTAGTATGTAGAAAAAAAGAGACATCATCTAACACATGTATATTTTCACCACTGTCCATCCACCACTCCGGTGAATTACAAACTGAAAGAACAAATGGTAAAGAATTACCATACCTAGATGTTCCATCTCCAGTTTTAGTAGTAACCATGTTCACAACTTTTTTCTCTTGTTTGTACTTGTGATCAGGGCACTCACTTGCCCAATGATCCTCACTGCCACACACAAAGCAGCCACCTTTCTTCTTATTGTTGTTGTTATTTTGTTTTTTGAACTGTGTAGTCTGATTGGGTTTATGAGGTTCTCTTTCTTTTTCTGGTTCTTCTTGTTCCACTTGTGGAATTTTTTATGCACCACATTGGCAGAAGAGGTCTAAACACCTTTCCCATTGTCCTTTGCTCTAGACCTCTCCTCAACATTTAGAGTGCCAATGAGTTCCTTAACATTGAACTCATGCCTCTTGTGTTTGAGAGAGGTGCCAAAGTCCTTCCAAGGAAGTGGCAACTTGGCGATAATACCACTAGCCACAAACTTGTTAGGCAAAGAACAAGGGAACAGTTTAAGTTCCTTAGCTAGTGCCTGAATCTCATGAGCCTGTTCCACTACAGATTGGTTCTCAACCATCTTGTAGTCATACAGCTGCTCCATGAGGCACAGCTCGCTACCAGGATCAGAAACTCCAAACTTTCCCACAAGTGCATCCCACAGCTCTTTCCCTATTGGATGGATGATATAGCTTTTCTAGAACTTTGGATCAAGTGCGCTTATCACTACACCTCGAAAGAGGTTGTCATCAACCTTAAACTTTGCCTCATCAGCTTGAGGTAAGTTGGCAAGCTTACCCTCAGCGACATGATAACATGTCATAGCAAGTTAACCACGGTTCCATCCTAGCTTTCCAAAGCAAGAAGTTTTTACCATCAAAAGGATCGGGTTTCAATGCGGCAACAAAACCTCTAACGAAAAAATACCTATTATAATTAGGTTTTTGGATTGTTAGACATTTAGGCAATTTCTATGTCATTTTAATTTCATAAATTAACATTAAAATGATGACATATAAAAAAATATTAATAAATGATAGCATGGCATAACACATGTTCATCACAAATATGAACATGTGAACAAGAGACATGAAAAACATATTTATAAAATAAATAATAAAGCATGCAACATGTACTAGACAACATATGCAACATTGTAACAGAACTCACTACCAGAATTCGAAATTGCCTTGAGTGCCCAAAACCGCCAAGGAAAGGGGTAAAACCGCCAAGGAAATTATCCTTGACCACAAACCGTCAAGCAAACACATTCAGGGATAGAAGCTAAGAGAAATTAGTTTTCTTGGCGGTTTTGACACTCAAGGATGATTTCTTTGAAGGCCGACCGCCAAAGAAAATACGACTTGACTTAATCTATCGAGGGGCCAAGGAAATGTTACAACCACCAAGGAAAGTGGTTTTCTTGGGGGTCGGCAACCGCCAAGGAAAGTGTTTTTCTTGGGGGTCGACAACCGCCAAGTAAATTAATTTCCTTGAAGGTGGAAATCTATAGGAACAATAAAAAAATTGTAGTAATCAATATATTCTAATATTCAGTCACTATATTCAATTGACACATGATAACATGCATATAGACGTTACGAAGACCAACCATTATATTGAAAATTAACATATCCATATAAGACTATTACAAGTGTGTTTATCATTTGTCCCGACATGAAGTCCATACATCATAACATAGTCACTAATAGTTTCCAAAGTGGTAGGGGTATTACTAACTCCTGTGCCAAGCCCTCCCACCACACTATCTTTTGGCCCGAGTGATACATTTGCTGGTTGCATAACTACATTAGAAAATAGAACAAAGAATCAATCACTAAGTGTGTATGAAATCAGCATGGCTCAGGTAAAAATACAATCAGCAAAGTTGTAACAATGTAAAATAAATTGATCCAGAAATCCCAAGAACATATCTGTGTTGCAAACTTGTTTCATGGACCGTCAAGGCTATTCCAGTTTGGCAAATTTCATTGGCAATGTTGTTGCAGTATGCGTCAATTTCATCGGCAGAGGGCCAATTTGTAGCCATTATCTGCAAGGGGAGGGGTGCTCCTGTGCACTCCCAAGTCCCAACGAGGAGAGTTACTCCGGGTCATCGTTCTCATCGCCGATGACCGCGGAGAGGAAATCAAAAAATTGAAGGTGATGAATCTGCATCCTATGTTGTGCCCAACGATGCAACTGCTGATATTATTTCATGAATTGTGTTTTGTACTTGTTCCGAAATGTTTGATCTTATGGCCTGTCCAAAGTTTTGAGGTTGGCCGTTGAACTGCACAGGGTTGATTATAACATATATCCATGTGGTGCATTGCTCTTGGAGGTTGATTATTAACATACATATTTTACCTTCATATATGCAAAATTGATTCGATTGTGTATTGTAAGTTTCGTTATCTTTGTTCCAAGACCTAAAGTGGAGCTAATGTTTTGTTGTTCGTTGTTATCTTGTTTACATTCGTCTCCCTATGTCAAAATTTTGGCTCCGCCTCGGCTTATGATGTAATTGTCTTGAAATTTAATAAAATATTTCCTTAAAAAAAGTGTTTTCTGGTAGTCTTGAGTAATAAGAGTTACAAAAGCCATTCAACAAACACCGTGTCATTCAGCAAATACTTTATTTAACATACTTTATTCAATATTAACATCATGCTAGATATTGCCATATTGGCGTTTGCTGCTGCTGAGAAGTGATGCCCGAGCAGGACTTTTATGAACCCCCGTACTTAGCCTTGTAATCCTGCCACAGCTGCTGCACGTTCTTGCCCAGAATCTGCAGGAAATAGTCTTCGTTGTACCCGTCCTTCAGCTTGGCGTTGAGCAGGGCCACAAAGCCCGGCTGGAGCGAGTCACAGTAGTCCAGGAACTTCGCCGTGACGTCATAGCCCTGATCCCACCGGTCTCCCTGCCCCGGCTGCACCCAGTGCGCCGCCGCATACCCCGCCTTCAGCCGGACATAGTCGGCGATGCCCTCGAAGATGCCCGGGTGCGCCCCGTAGTCCTGCAGCCCCCACTGCCACACGTGCACCACCTCGTGGTACAGCACCCCGGTCACCTAGTAAGAAGGCCATGGTTCATTTAGAAACAGAGACGTCTAGTGATGAATGGATGCAAGTAGATTGCTTGGAGAGTGGAGACAGAGTTGGGTGCTACGCTACCCCTGTCTTGACGTCACCGGTGTCGTCGGCGACGGCCTGGGCGCTGAGGTGGATGTCGCTGCCGACGGTGTAGGCCACACCGTCGATGTTCTCGACGACAAGGGTGACCGCGTCCACCGGCCTGCGGTCGGCGGCGCTGGGCTGGTTGAAGGTGTTCCACACGAACGTGGACGCGTCAGAGAGGACCTGCTTGGCGTAGTCGAGGCCGATGGCCTGGTCGAACCGTTGGCCGCCGGTGGTGTTCGACGCGTTGTTCGTCGCGTCGAACGTGACGGCGCCGGCCGTTGCGGCGGCCAGCGCCAGGAGGGAAGCGATCGTGGCGACCTGAAGCTTGTTCATCTTGTGCTGGCTGGAGCTGCTTGCTTCTTGTTGCTCCGCTGTTGGTTAGCTAGTTGCTATGCTTGGGTTTATATATAGAGCGTATCAGCGTATCTAGCGAATAGGTATAGATTGAACCTTATGTACACGTAGGGGTTGTTTGGTCCGGTCAAAAGGACTGACTTGGACTTGTTCCAGACTTCCAGTTGGGCTTTCTTTTTCTGGAAAATTGGTGTGGAAGAACTGAATGACATGTGTCGTTTTTTCTTCGTATGAGGCAAAATATGCAACTTCTTTGCTGTTAGGATATTTAGGGTGTGTTTGGTTGAGCTGTGGCTTTTGGAAAAGCTGTTGTGAGCTGTGGAAAAAACAGCTGTGAGAAAGCAGCTGTGGGAAAAGCAGAATGCCGTTTGGTTAGAGGTGCTGTCAAACTATAGATTGTCTGATAAAAAACTGTAATACCCTGAATGTCTGGGACATGTTTATATACTCCAATTATACGGCGACCCTTCTGATTACCTCAGCG
Source organism: Themeda triandra (assembly GCA_018135685.1). Lineage (NCBI taxonomy): Eukaryota > Viridiplantae > Streptophyta > Magnoliopsida > Poales > Poaceae > Themeda > Themeda triandra. The sequence goes on along the minus strand of JAENPR010000827.1, from coordinate 179,126 downwards.
TACTACCGAGAAGCTTCCATATACTCCAATTTCTTAATGCTTCCAGTTAAACTATTCTACTATTTGTTCGTGATTGGTTCATCTAAAATATACATCCGAATCTGGATTCGGAACATTGAACAGCATGCCTCGATAATGTCAATAAAATTTTGGTTGGCAACAAGGCTGATATGGACGAAAGCAAGAGATTACATACCTGAATTCATTGTTCTTCTTAAAATTTTGATTGTTTTCACTCTGTATTACTTATTTGACATCAGTAGTTACGTGCTTAATTTTTTCCTTCAATTAGCTAAATAATAAATCTTACTGCTACTATTGCTTCAGGCTGTACCTACTGCAAAAGCCAGTAAAAGCAGGGGGTAGAGGTGCTTTTGAGTTTGTACTGTGGCAAAAGCCAACTTTTGCCAAAAGCAGCGTCTTCGGTCTTTTAGCCCTTTGGTTAGTCTTTTGACTTTTGGGGGCAAAAGCCACAGCCAAAAGGCCAACCAAACACACTCTTACTACGTTACTTCTACGCAACCAAAAGGGTTGCCGAATTGAAACCAAGATGTCCACACAACCACAGCAGTTCTCTTGCTATTTTTTCAAAAAAAATTGCCAAAATAAGCCAGTGAAGAACATTGAGGGCTTATTCGATTCCCACCTCCTAAACTAAAGTGAACTAAAATGTTTTAATCACATAAAGTGACTAAAGTTTAGTCCACTTTAATATAGGAGGTGGGAACCAAACAACCCCTTAATTTCAAGAACGCGTGGATAGAGTCAGTTTTAGGCAGCACAAGATGAACAAGCTTGTTCATCGCATGCAGATGCAGCACAAGATGAACAAAGCTTGTTCATCGCATGCAGATGCATCGAAGAGTATCTAAATAATTGACTATAATAATGTGAATGGCGCGGTGACGAGTATCATTTTCATGATGCAGACGGCGCCGTCGCGCCGAGGCAGGGAGTAATTAACAGTACCAGAGATGACTCTTTCAGTCTTCAGTCTTCAACTGTATGTTGACCGGATCTTCCAGTTGGGTAGCATGCAAACGAGTAGAAATCGTTGGAGAAATCAAGCCAACATGCAGGACCCTCCCCGGAATTGCTGAATGTATCAATCAATCAATACTGCATCAGAGCCAGCACCGACTCAATCTTTTTTTGAGGAAACTAGAAGGGCCAAGGGCCCCTACAAGACTTTATTTAACATTAAAGTAGGTGAGTTAAGATACAAGCCAAAAAAAGAAAAGAAAGAAGGAAGGGGATAGAAAATTAAGAAAAAATGAATTCTGGAGACAAAGAAAATAAGAAAGACAATACAAATTACAATAAATTCTGGATCCATTCGTCAAAGGAAGCAGCATATCTTGCCTTAACCTGTAGGAAAAGTAAGAAAGGCAATACAAATTACAATAAATTCTGGATCCATTCGTCAAAGGAAGCAGCATATCTTGCCTTAACCAGTAGGGAAAGTATTCTCAGTTCTTTGTAGAAAGTCTCTTTCACAGAATGCAACTGCGGCTGGACATCTTCAAAAATGAATTTGTTTTTTGTTTCTTGTTGTCCAAATTGCCCAGTACATGATGGCCATCATCATGAAGAAAGAAGGGTTGGCTTGATCTGATCTGCCTGATAGCCTGGAAAATATCATTCTGGCCTTGCAAGTTAACTCCAATTAGATTCCAACACTGCACTGAAAATGGGCAAGAGAGGAATATGTGCTCCATTGTTTCTTCCATGGCTCCGTGACAGAGAACACAATTGCTAGATTGCAGCTGCATTTGTCTCATGCTGAGAAGATTTCTAGTGCTGACCCTATCCTTGAGGAGCAGTCAAAAGAATACTTTGTGCTTTGGTTGACAACAGGTTTCCCAAAGCCAGGTGAAGGCTTGAGGGATTTGTCCTGGCATCTGCCTCTTTCTGTACACCTTTGAAGATGAGTATTCTCCCCAAGATGTTTTCCAGGCATCAGGCTGGTTGTTGTTCTGAAGTCCCTGTTTAATCTATAGAAGGCACTGAAACTTTTGAAGGGCCTGTCTGACCAAGCCATTTAGCCACAGTGATGCTCTTGTTTTTTGCAAAGGAATACAGTTCTGGGAATTCATCTATTAGCAGGCCATTATACCATTTGTCTAACCATAAAAGGTTGGTCACTCCACTCTGAATGGTGACAATAGCAAATTTTTTGTACTCCTCAAGCATGCCTAGTAAATCTCTCCACCAGAAGGACCCTTTTTGGTGTGGTTTGGCAACTTACCATTTTGGTAGTATTTTTCCCAGACTAAGTTGATCCAGGGTATGTCTCTTTTGTTGAAGAATTTGTCGAAGTTTTTGAACATCAAAGCTTCATTCTGCCTTTTTAGATCAATCACCCCTAGACCACCTTCTTATTTAGTTGAGCAGACCATTGCCCATGCTGCCTTTGATGGCTTTCTGGAGTTGATATCTGAACCCCTCCATAAAAAAATGTCTTTTGAATTTGTCAATTTGACTGATGACTCCTTTTGGCATGGTAAGGGCACACATGTGAATGGTGACTAAAGCAGAAAGCACAACATTTGTGATCTCTAGTCTGCCACCCTGGGAGATCCGCACCTCCGTCGAGTGGGGTTCCGTCGTCTTCGCCGCTTCCGCCAACGGGATCTCCTCGCCCTGGTGCCGCTTACCTTGGATTGACCCACCAAACCGTAGATTAGGATATGGAGAGGCGGATCTGTGGTGGGTAAGGGTGGATTTGGGATTGGTGGTTAGGGAATGGTAGATTTGGGTGTTTCGCCCGCGGGGGGCGAGAGCGAGGGGAGACGACGGGCTCGGGCTCCATCCCTCAACGGCCTTGTTGTTTTTACCAAGTTCAAACTGAGAGTACTCTTTTTCAGCTACCATACAAAGCTAATATCTGGTTACGCTCGTGGGCTCAGTTGCAGCGTGATGGGACAGCCAAGGACGCACTCTCCACGATGAGCAAGAAGTTAGAAGTAATTGCTCTAGAGATGTCCAATAAAGAATGGAAACATTTATATTGTTTGAAGTAGCGTCTGGGTCATTCTATAAGACCTTGGCTTTCTCTTTTGTTTCAACCAAAACCTTGTAATAATTGGCTGTGTACATCCCTGGATGTAGAGGCCGGATATTATTTTATCCATTATTTAAAAAAAAATACAAAGCTAATATGGCTCCGATTCGGAAACAAAGGCTTGGCCACCAATTATTATTCGTGGAGATCAGCCAGCTGGTACAATTTCACATCATCAAATCTCAGCTCTAGGCCGATAAATAAAAGGATATATATGAAAAAGTTATTGGACCAATTGTTTTCGTAATATATATAACTTAATGTCATTGTATCATATATGATTCATAAAATCTAAGAACCACCTCTGTTCCAGGCATCTATGCTCCTGGAGCAGAAATTCTTGTGTTGGGAATCAAACTGGAGGATAGTGCCAAAACCAAAAAATTAATTTCCGACTTCCCGTGACATAGCTAGGCAGTCTTCACCCTCAACCTTCTCCGTTGTCCACCCCATGCCTCCTCTCTCAGCAGTCAGCATCACATTTCTCTAACAATATATCCTTTATTTTATATAAAAAATGGAAGATAGTTCCCGCTTCTGTGTCACTGTACACAGCGTTTGTATTATTATTATAAAGTTTAAACGAAATTTTATAGTATTCTCCCCTGTATTTTGTTATTGCAAGATGTCCTGTAATCATATTATTGGAGTATAAGTTATACCACATGGCATAACTTATAACCGATGTCATATTTAAGACAGACACGAACTAAACCAAGTTAGGGTAGAATTCTGCTATTTGCAGCCATACAACCGGTCTGAATGCGTTCATCGCAACTGATGGCTTCAACCATCTGTCTACTAGTTGCCCTGCTGTCCTGGAGGAGCCCACTTCCAAGCTTACTCTCCACTGATATGTGGATGCAAGGAGATCCACATTGGGCAAGTTTCCAGTAATGGTAACATTAGACTGTTCACTGCTGGTAGTTTGTAGCTGCATGCCACTTCACTGCATTATCATAGTCCTCGCGTTATTGCCGTCTGCTGTCAGGAGACTTGTGATGCCCCTCTGTGTCTTTGCTCTGTTTGTGTTTGGTCCTTTCATAGGTTCTAGAGAGACATTAGTTTCTCAATTTTTTTTTCTAGAAGGGGCATATAGCCAGTAATTTATTAAGCAGGGAATTAGTTTCTCAATTCTGATTCCAAGCTACTCATTGTGCAGAACCTGGATGCTTTAATTTAGCTTGCAGCATGTGTTCTTTCTGGTGGATGTTCGATGAATGCAGTCCTATGTTGAAAGGCACTCTGTTCAGCTTTTGAATTTCATTGTTTGCTGAGACATAAATCTCCCTAAATTTGGTTGGAGTTGGAGAGATCATGTTGTTTGTTACTGCATATGTGACTGGTCTTTTTTTTTTTTTTTGTCAGTTATCAAAGGCTGATCGGTGGAGAAAATTACTGAGAAATTCCTATGTTGGCTGTATTCAGAACTAGTTTGAGATCAAATGCTTGCACCCTTATGGTAGAACTATTTGGTGACTGCCGTATATAGTAAACCATCATCGTCGCTCTGAGTAAATGTTGATGAAAGCATATCATATATCCTTTATAGGTTTTTTTCGCTAACAATACAAATAAGTGTCGATGCATGGATAGTCGATGGATGCCCGCGCTGATCAAGATCCATCTTCCGCATCGCACTAGGTACGAACACACATCAGCCTCCGTACTTGGCCTTGTAGTCCTCCCACAGCTGCTGCACATTCTTCCCAAGAATCTGCGCGAAGAAATCGTCGGAGTACCCGCCTTTCATCTTGGCGTTGAGCTGCGCGACGAAGCCCGGCTTGAGCGAGTCGCAGTAGTCCAGGAACCTCGCCGTGACGTCGTACCCCTGATCCCACCGGTCACCCTGCCCCGGCTTCACCCAGTGCGCCGGCGCGTAGCCCGCCTTCAGCCGGACGTAGTCGGCGATGCCCTCGATGAGGCCGCCGTTCGCCTGGCCCTGCCCGTCCCACTGCCACACGTGCGTTACCTCGTGGTACAGCACCCCAGCCGCCTGCAGATGAAACAATCATATACATGTTATGTAAGTTTTTTTTTTTTAACTTCAGTAAGCTTTGTTCACACGAGTGGCAGATTAGCCGCCGAAGTTACCTCTGTCTTGACGTCGCCAGAGTAGCCGCCGACGTACTGGGCACTGAGGTGGATGCCGTTGCCGCTGGTGAAGGCCACGCCGCCGATGTCCTCGACGACGAGGGTGACGGAGCTGACGGGCTTGCGGCTGCCTGCGCTGGGCTGGCTGAAGGTCTTCCAGCAAAAGGAGGAGGCGTCCGAGAGCACTTGCCTCGAGTACGCGACGCCGACGTCCCGGCCGAACCGCTGGCCGCCCGCCGTGCTGGACGCAGCGTTCGTCGCGCTGAACGTGACCGCGCCGGCCGCTCTGGCCCTGGCCGCCGCCACGCCGTCGTCCAGGAGAGAAGCGAGCGCTACTACGACGACGGCGGCACGCCTCGTCATCATCTCGCTCCCTGCAGTCGAATAGTCGATCGCTTGAAACTGTAGGCGCCTTGGAAAGAACGGAGTGGTGTAATGAGGCTTAAATAGGCGGGGCGGGGCAGGGCAATTGGCAAGATAACGTGCGTGCGTGGCGATCACCAAGATTTTGTTGGGCAATTTGGTTGACTCGGGGCCTGCTGGAGTCAAGCACTAGCTCGGTTGGGAAAATTGACGAATGGGTACGTAGCTCAGTGCTCTCCTGCCGGCTGCCGCCGCCTCTCCACGTCCACGACGCCATGTCCATATGGACGCCCCATGTTCCGCGCCTGCACTAGCTGCACGTCCGGTTTGCTCTGCGTCAGTGCTGGCTGCGTTGCTAGCTGGGTGTCAAAAGCTGTGTGGAAAAGAAGGCGCGCGCGGTTGCCGCCCGGGATGGATCGCACAATGCTGCGCGTACGTGATGATGACCTGCTGGCATAGGATTAATTCAGGCTACCGTATAACACACCTGGCGCCACTAAAACCTAAGGTGTTAGGAACAAGGTTTTTTTTTACCGCGGTAACCGCACTTACCGGGCGGACGGTTCCGGTTCGGTTTGGCCCAAATTCAAATTTAAAATTTGAAAAAAATGCTAAAAAAATTCCTAAAAATAGTTTATGATTTATAGAAGCCAATAGTGTATTTTTTTTCAAATTTGAGTTCGTTTAGTATTTATTTAGACGTTTAGAAGTTTGAAAAAAAAAGAAAAATACACAGCCGGCCCATTAAGGCCCATTAAATCATGAAGGTCGAAAAATATACTAAACGCACTCAAATTTGAAAATTTTGACATCATTGGATTCTATAAACCATGAAGTAATTTTAGAAACTTTTTAGCATTTTTTAAAAAATTAAATTTGAATTTTGAAAAAAAAATGCTCAAACCAAGCGGAAAACCGCTCAAACCGAGTGGTTACCGCTCCAAACCGCTCGGTAACTGGAGCGGTACCAAACCGAAGGCGAGTTTGAATTCAAATTCAAACTCGAGCGGTTTCCGGGCGGTTTGCGGTAAACCGGAGCAGTAAACTGCTACCGGAGGCTAGCGGTTCGGGGTTTCGGTCGGTAAAAAAACTTTGGTTAGGAACACTCTTCCCTCATGTTAGAGTATAAAACAATGTATAAAACCTAAGGTAACACATCCATATAAACAATACTTAATCCATTCCAATTTATAAGACGTTTGACTTTTTTAATCCCAAGTTTCACAACTCGTCTTATTGAAAAAATTTGTACAAAAATAGTCAAATTTAAGTCATTATTGAAGAACTTTTATTAACAAAGAAAATCATGTCAAAAGAAGTGATATTTTGAACAAATTTTTGAATGAGACGAACAGTCAAAGTTGGTGGTAAAAAAAATCAAACGTCTTATAAATTGAAATGAAGGGAATATAAAATAGCAGAAGCAACGTCAATGCCAGAACTCTAACTAAGTAAAAAGCTACAACTCAAATGTTATTATTAAACCACAAGTCGCTGTGACAGATAAAACTAGGCTTATTAAAAAAAGGCTAAAGCATCATTATTGTCTCTATTTCTCCATCTCTAATTGTGGTGTGAAACATTACAAATGTATCGCTAATCTCATCCCTTCAGACAAGGAAGAGTGCCTATGGTTAATTTGGCAAGGACATGTAAAAATAAAAAGGCAGGAAGAAATCTCGAGCAAGCAAAAACTATCCAATCAAACCGTTCAAACTACATGTTAATTTGGCATCGATTTAATGAACGGTGCAACCATATAAGAAAATAGCAAAAGGGTCTCTAGCCTATGGTTAGAGTACCTGAGTACCACCCAGCACATCTGGATTCGACTGTCCGTAGAGCCAATTTAAACAGTTCTGCATTATTAAAAAAATTAAAAAAATAGGTTGGGATTTCCATTGCTGATTCGGTCAAAAAAAACATATATAAGAAATATTAATTTATAGTCAAGTTTTTTAATAATATAAATGACATCGCCCAAAAAATAAATATTATGACATTCAATAATTAAACTACTAGTGTACTACTAGTATCCAGACGGACATGATCAACAACCACCTTATTCAATTGTGTCACATCATGCTAGATCATTGACGTGTTGACCAGCCGTTCCATTGCCGTTGGCTCGTACAGGTTTGTCATGAGTGACAAGGAATACAGCAGTAATAGTACATGTAGTTGGATTCTTAGCTAGCTCAAGGAATCAATTCTTTTGTTTTCTTTCCTGAGTGAGTCAAATTCTTTTTTTCTTTTTCTTCGAAGAAGAAAAAGAAAGGTTCCCCTTGCTTTATGTTCACAAAGCAACCAAGGGTTCACAGCACAGAGTTGTGGCATCAAGCCAGCAGGTTCAGGCTTTATGGCCGAAGCATTACATGACAAAGAGTCCTGAATAACATGAGAAACCGAACACATCTTCATGCGGAGCCGAGAGGGCATTTGTAGCCAAAAGCATAGCATCCGATGGAACCAATTCTGATGATGACTTCATCTACTCCGGCCACGCAATCTATGGTGGCAAGCTTGCTTGTATCTCAAACAGACTTGCCAGTTCTTCCACGCGCCCCTTCAAGTCCTGCTTGAACAAGAAAATCCAGCGTCTCAGAGTCCTTGCAATCTTCATCAACACTTGTGCTATCCCTGTCCATCTTGTCCCCTGAAAATAAATTTCATTTCGTAGTTTCCATATGGACCACATTACCATTGATGACACCACATTGGTCAAGCAATGATTCTTGTTAGCAAGGCAATACCGAGCCACTGATTCAAAGTTCACCATCTTATCTTTTTTTTTTTTAACGTTTCCATGGCTCTATGGCCCTAGATTCATTGACTTATACTCAGCCAAATCGTGAGCACAAATATTTGTTACAAACTCCGGGAGGGGGTCAACCCAAAACTGGTATTGACCCGGGTCCCAAACTAATCCCTTGCTAGCAAGTTTTACTATTACTAATTAGAGGCCTCAATGAAGGCACCACGTTTAACTCTCACCAGATGCGTTAGAAAAAAAGATAAATCCTAGAAATTCTCACAATAATCAGAAACATCTGACCTTTGATTTAGTAGACTCTAAACATCAAAACCGATTGGATCTATTGCAATTTATTAAAAATTACCCACCACTGCCGTTATGAAAAACACATAAAGTAACCCCCTAATTTTCCATGTAAATTACCCACCTTTACCATTATAAAAGATAATTCAAAATAACCCCTATATATATTTATATAACAATTATCCATGTCTGTACTTAATTTAAATAACCCTAAATTTTATCTAAATTACTTATCGAATCTATTATGAAACATAATTCAAAATACCCTTTGCCATTGTGTCTAAATTATCCGGCTTTGTTATTATGAAAGATAATATTCTAGATAATCCTCTAATTTTGTATCTAAATTACTCAATGTACAATTATAAAAGATAATTTAAAATAACTCTAATAGTTTTGTAAACTATCCACCATGATCATTACTAATGATAATGCAAAGTAATATCTTAAGTTTTCAATTAACCTATCAATACATGTTATCGTAAAAGATAATATAAGGTATTACCTTTATATTTGTAGGTACAATAGGAATTATAGAAAACTAAACAAAAAATATCTAAAATATATAATACAGAAAGTACGATACATATATATTTCTAAATTACATACTTCTATAATTATAATAGAAAATAATTATAATATTATGTTCCATCATGTATATAAAATAAACATATAATCATGAAGTAAAATAACTATAATGTTATGTTCCATCATATAAACATGTATATTAGGATAAATATTTATTTTAATAACTTATAAAACATAGAAATGTTTGACATATCTATTTTTAAAATAATCTGGTTTGACATGTCTATATTTTTAACACGTCAAACTTTATGATTATATACTATAAAAATATCTAAATGTTTATATCTAAAGTAACAAGATATTTATGATTATATATTAAAATATATCTAAATGTTTAACATTTCTCTATTTTTGTTACTTTATAAATATTTATTTATTTTAACTGGAATGTTTGACATGTCTGTATATATAGTATTAAATTTTCCTAGCCCTTTAAGAATACTTTAGAGTGACAAATCGATCACTAGCTACAAAGTTTAAGTATTAAATTTTCGTTGAGGTTAGCACTACTATCCTTGGCCGAGATATCACTTCAAGCTCTATGACTTATCTTAATCGATATGGCGCATGCAAATATTGACTTATGCTATTATATATAGTACTTAAGAGCATGTATGACCTAAAATTCGTATTTTAAAAAGTGCAAAAGGGAGGTTAATGAAAGATATAATAAACTGATGAGTTTTAACTTAACTTGGAGAGAGAGAGAGAGAGAGAGAGAGAGAGAGAGAGAGAGAGTTCAATGTAGCCGATAAGGAGAAAAATTAGCAAAATGACTTATGACTTCATAAAATACATGATCCAATAAGAGCGACCACGATTAATGTTAAGTTGTTAAAGTAGTAGTGTATTGAAAATATATAGAGGTGAACAAAAAATGAATATAGATAAAAAATATGGAATAGTTTTTGAAATAGTAACTAATACTTGAATGATGCATGTATATAGACTACAGAGTATCTTTTTTGTCTTTTATGTTAGAAAAAAACAAAAAACATAGTATTTAACATAGTTAATTCTTAGATGTACATGTCCAACGTCTATTTCAAATTATATGATATTTTGAGTTTTTTTTAAAAAAATATAGATTTTATTGTAAACTTGATGTACTATCTAGATACATAATAAAAACAATATATCTAGAAAAGACACTCTATCTTATAATTTGAAATAAATGCTTATTTCTTATAAAACTATAGCTCGTGCGAGAGCTAGCACGGGTTGGAGTGGCACCAAGGAGCGCACACATCAGGAGTACCACACGGTCCAATACCACCATACACCATACCTTATATATCAAACTTATTCCTTTTGCTTATTTATATTTTCCACAAACTGTGCAGACATCAACAAGACATTATTTTCCACAATCTGTACTACCCTGAGGTGATGATCATCAAACACCTTATTCAATTATATCATATTCGGTTTCATACTAAAACCACTGTGACGTTCACGTGTTGACAAAACACCACCTTCGCATCTAGCTATCAGCCCCCGTACTTGGCCTTGTAGTCCTGCCACAGCTGCTGCACGGTCTTCCCCAGGATCTGTGCAAAGAAATCGTCGGTGTAGCCGTCCTTCATCTTGGCGTTGAGCAGCGCGACGAAGCCCGGTTTGAGCGAGTCGCAGTAGTCGAGGAACCTCGCCGTCACATCATACCCCTGGTCCCAGCGGTCTCCCTGCCCCGGCTGGACCCAGTGCCCCGGCGCGTACCCGGCCTTGAGCCGGACGTAGTCGGCGATGCCCTCGATGAGGCCGCCGTTCGCCTGGCCCTGCCCGTTCCACTGCCACACGTGCGTCGTCTCGTGGTACAGCACTCCGGTGACCTCGGTATTGACGTCGCCGGAGTAGCCGCCGACGTACTGGGCGTTGAGGTGGATCTTGTCGGCTCTCGTGAACGCCGCCACGCCGTCGATGTCCTCGACGACGAGCGTCACCGCGTCGACGGGCTTGCGGTCGTCGGCGTCAGTGGGCTGGTTGAAGGTGGTCCAGATGAAGGTGGACGCGTCGGAGAGGACCTGCTTGGCGTAGTCGACGCCGACGGCCTGGTCGAACCGCTGCCCACCGGGGGTGCTGGACGCCGAGTTCGTCGCGTCGAACGTGACGGCGCCGGCCGTCGTTGCGGCGGCCAGCGCCAGGATGGAAGCCACCGTGGAGAGCTGAAGTTTGTTCATCTTGTGCTGTGCTGGAGCTGCTGCTTGCTTCTTGTTACTCCGTAGTACGTTGTTGGTTAGCTACTTGATGTGGTTAGGTTTATATATATAGAGCGTGTTGCAATAGGTAAAGATGTGACGAGATTTTTAAATATATTTTGGCGATGGTGATGATAAGTTTGTTGTGTAAAAAAATTGAAACTTTACGTAGGGGCAGGGTATTTGGTGGCAATTCCAATCCCGCGGTCGTTCACCAGTTCGAACGATCTGACCGCGTGCAGCAGTTTGCTTTCGCTGACCGGGAGCCAAGCGCCCAAAAAGAGAATGAGTGTGTGCGGCATTAATTAATTTTTCCAAAAAAGGAAAGTGTCGTACGGTCGGGAAATCGTTCGCTCAATTCGCATCTCTTGAACGTTCGCGGATTAGCTGCTCCCCGGTCAAAAGGACTGACTTGGATGGACTTGTTCCAGTTTGCTGGTTCCAGTTTTTATGGGTTTTCTTTTTCCGGAAACTTGGTAAGGATGAACTGAAAGCCATGTGTCATTTTTTCTCCGTATGAGACAATATTTAACTCCTTTGCTGTTAGGACAGGACATTTGCAACCTGTAACATCCCAAAAATCCGAACTACAAAATTTTTTCTAAATAAACCTTTGTTTGTTGCACATCATGTACGAAACCCTATTAGTTCGCATACAAAGTACCTTTGTTTAGTTGTTAAGCATTGCGATGCAACAACATCACATGTGTCTTAATATAGTCCTTAAGCCACATGTGATTAGGACCTTAGGAAACCTCCTATACTTACCGATGAGAGTATGTGACCAACCGTTTAACCATAGTAAGCCCTAGTGTTAGCCCCTAGGATATGAACCTAAACCCTAGTAGTTCTATGCTAGAATTAGTAGCAATGTTACCAAGGTGTAATGTGTATACATGTACACCTGCCTATAGTATAAACCCTACGATCGACTACTGCCTAACTAGAGCTAACTAGTGGTTAGTGTTACCACCCCAAACCGTGACTTAGTGACCCAGACCTATGCCCATGACTCCACATAGAGGAGTATTGATCCTGAACCCTAGGCCATGATAATAGAACCTATCCACTCCAAGTGACTATCTACTTGACCCTAGCTAGACAAAGACTAGTGATATCATGTCAACCGTGGTAACACCTCTCCACGTGAGAATGTTGATACTCAGTGTCGTGGTACTAGAAAACCACCTACACATATAGCTGCCTAACTATCCTAGTAGACTAATCCTCACCAACCTAGGGAAAACACCTTTGCTTATGAGAACGTAGTTGCTTAACTACATACCCCGACACTAGAAACTACCTACCTTAGCTCGACTAGCTACTTCACCACTCGATGGGTGAACCCCACTGAGACCACCCTAGTGGGGCAACCTACTAACTATGCCAACTTAGAGAGAGATGCCCTAGCCCTATGCTTATCACCTAGTGGACCCTTAAGTCGCCATAGTGCTATAAGGAGTAAGCCTAGCAGTTAAACCGAGGTGTAACTACTTAGATGTCCACCCTTAACCTAACCTAGATAGAGTACCTAGTGCTAAGCCGAGAGGGATGAGGTGTCACTAGGAACCTACCACTGGTCACATATTGGTCTAAACCTAGCCTTGCACCTCAATGCAGATCACCCATCTAGGTACCACACTTTTATAGCCCAAGTGTTACACCATCTTGTCACAAGTATGATATTTATGTTTGGATCATGCTAGATCCATTAAGAAGTTATACAACATGATTGGTTTGGATTTGGATTTTATTGGATTCTTGTATTGATTAATGAATCAATAACCCAACATCTATTTATTTATCCAATAAATAGATGAAATAATATATCTATTATGGGATTAATATCCCAACATATCCTATGACCTTTATGACCGCCATGGGATAGTATTTACAAGGCACAAGGTATAAATTACATACATGTACATAGCTAAAAAGGCAAACAGAAAATTAAAAAGGAAAAGGAAATGGACAACAGCCATTCGGCCTACTGAACTGGCCCAGCCCGCGAGCATCCTTCTATTTTTCTTTCTCCTCGGCCCAGAACCGACAGCCCGGCCTGCTACCTTCTTCCTCTTCCTTTCTTTTTCCAGCCGAAACAGCCCAGCCGGCCCGCTGGCGCTCTTCTCCTCTTCTTCCTAAACCGAGCTGGCCCAAACACCGCCACCGGCCCATCTTCTTCTCTCACCGGCCCAGCGCTGCCAGCCCAGCATCGCGGCCCGCTCGGCTCTCGTGTGGAGACAAAGCCGGCAGTCCCCGCCGCTGACGCACAGGCCCCGCACTGGCCCCACATGTCATAGCCCTCAACTACTCCCCTCCTCTGCTTTTGCCGGGAGCGAAAATCACCGCCGCCGCGCCAAATTTGCCTTCGCCTCGGATTCCTCGGGTTCGAAGACTTGGCACTGGTGCGTCCACGTCGACGCCAAGCAGCCGGAGCCGACAGCGCCTGACAGGATGCCCGGCGCCGTGAGCATTTCGCTCTCGTGCGCAACGGCCGCGCCTGCGCTGTCCCCCACTACCGATTCCTTGGCCGCGAAGTCGAATTGGAGCGCGCCACCGTCCGCTCTCGCTGCCAGCCGGGCCCCACGGGCGCCTCGACGCCCCTCGGCCGTCCGATGGGCACGGACGCCGAGGATGGACGCCGCCCACCTACCCATGAGCCGCCTGCCTATAAGTACATGGCCCTTGCGCCTCTAGGTTTTCCCAGACCCCGCCGCCGCTGCGGCTCTATAACCACCAGCCCACGGAGAGAAGAAGAAGGAAGCGGGGAAGGAGAAGAAAAGGAGACCGGCGCCGCCGCCGGAGCGATGCTGCAGCCATCGACGCCACCTGAGCTCGCTGAGGAGAAGGAGCACGCCGGAGCTTCCTCGCCGCTGGACCGCGCCGTACCACTACGCCAAGCCGAACGACGACGCCCGCGCTCGCCTCGTCACGGCCGAACCACTGCAACGCCTACACGGCACTGTGAGCCATCGATTTCCCCTCGTCCATCCTCCGGACTTGCTCGAACGCCGCCGCGTCTCGCACCAAGAGGCGCAAAGGCAGAGCCGCTATCGGCTCATGGACACCTGCACAAACACGAGCACGGAGGCCGGACCTAGCCCAACGGAATTCCGGCGCCACCATACGCGGGGGACGGACGGCCGCCATAAACGCCACCGTGGCCAAGCCCCGCCACGGTGCGCCGCCGCACGCCGGCAAAGTAGCCGCCCTGGAAACGCGCTGGACCCCCCGGACAACGTCCGCCGCGATGGGGCGCACTCCGTGCGCCCGTTGCCGGTGCGAGACGCCCGCGGGGGAAACCTACCTTGCTTCACCGATGAGGACGAGCCCGCGCGGGGCGCTCCGGGAGCGCCACCGTGGCGCGACTTGCGCCGGCCGACTCCGGCCACCTCGCTCCGCGAGGTTGCGCCGTTGAGCCGCGCCGTGGGTGGCTACACGCCGTGGCACCCTCGATTGGTGAAGATGACGCGCTAAAGATGGCGCCTTGCCGACCTTGCCGGGCGTCACCATGCCCGCCGACGCCGCCGCGAGCCTCCGCCGCGGAGTGTGCGCCGCCGTGCCTTTGGTCGCCGCCGGCAGGCCCTACGGCACCCTTGGGACGGGAATCGAACTCGCGACTTGCCAAATTGGGACCCGGGTGTGTTTGAGCCCGCCGCATCTCGCCGTCGCGGTCACGCCGCCATTGCCGTAGCCCGAGCCAACTAGCGCCTCGCCATGGATCTTTGTGGCCATGATGCACCTTGCCGTGGTCGCCCGCTCGTCTTGGGCCGGTGCGCTCGATATCTTGGGCTAAGGACAGCCGGGGCACCCTTGCGCGTGACCGTGCCATCGCGGCCATGCCATCGCCGCGCACTGGACAGAGGATTGGGAAAGAAGAAGATGGAGGTTGGTGGGAGAAGGTGGAGCTGGTCCATAAGAACCATGAAACTGATAGCGGGACCCACACCACCCGGACCATCATGGACCACTCCCGTGAGCCTCAGCACCCTAATGCCAAACCCCATGAACCCGGACCACCTAGACCGTGAGCTCGATGAACCGGGTGAACCGTGACCACCATGGACCAAGAGAGCGGTCCATAGACCAACTACAGCCAGTCCACCATGGACCAGACGGGGGGATACGCCCGTAGACCAGACCCAGATAGAGCCCAATGGAGATCCAGTCGGTGACGTGGCAGAACCAGGGAGCGCCATGTGGCGGGCCGAGACCGGCCCAAGTCCAGCCCAGTCGGCCCACTGGCGGCCCATCTCAGCCCATTAGCGGCCCATTTAGGGTTGACCTGGTCAACGATGACGTCAGCGATGACGTCACCGCGGGACCCACTTGTCAGTGCCACATCAGCAGCCACGTCAGTCTGCCGCGTGGCGTAATGACGTGCTGCCACGTGTCGGCCTATTATAAATCATCTATTTATCTTTTTCGAATATTGTTTAAACTTCGGAAATTCATAACTTATTCATACGAGCTCCGAAAAATGTGATCTTTATATGTAAATTCATCTAAAATCGAGCCCGACGCTTTGGGACTATGTTTGAGTGCATTTGGTTCTTCTATATTTGATTTGCTTCTTTGTGGCTTCTATAGGAGCCGCTAACGCGACTATTACGTTTGGTTTCGGAGTCGATTCGGCGAGGAACGATCTGAGGATGGAGACTACGAACTCGAGGGAGTGAACCTGCCGTACGACTACGGAGGACTTGTACCACTACTTGTCGGACTTGTACCACTACTTCCTCGACATCGCAGTGTCATGGCGGCACCTTTATTTTAGAGAATCCTATTAGACATTGCATGTTTAGAATTGCTAGCGCTTTATATTTATTCCTTTGCTAGTATACGATGCATGATATTGCTCGAGCTATATTTACCTTGTTCGAAGCCCTTTTACCATGTTACCCGGCCTTGCGCTCGCACTTATATATATTACCGCCCTTCGCGTGCTTGCATTTATTATCACCATACTTATTATAACTCCACTTCGCATTGTATATGTGGTGCGGGTGGTGAACCCTTGGGAATGGTTTGGCTTGGGATGCCGGACTTGTGGCTATGGTGATGAGTGATGTCTGCGTGAGTCTTGGGTGTGTGGTGAGGGTTGAGTCGGCGGACGGGGATTACGACGAGCTTCGAGCAAGTCTTGCCGAGGGGATACGGCCCGGGTATCCCCGCTTTGTGAGTACCGTGGCGGGTAACTTGGTTTGGATTGAGGTGTCCTTGGTGTGAGCTCCTTGGGGTGGAGCCTTGGAAAGGGGTGCCGTGGCAAAGACGGTAAAGATTAGCCCATACAGGGGAGACATCGCTGTCTGGCCAATACCTAAGGACTTGTGTGCTAGTGACCGGATCATTGGACGCCTTACTTTCCACTCGCTCTCCAATGGGAGGGGAGCCGGTCTAACCATATGGTAGTATGGATGCCATTACCGCCGGGTGTAAGCGGATAGTGTCGGGAGGTACGGGTGGAGCCCACACCCTCCTTAACCACATAGTGACCCTTTTGGCTCCGGTACTATGTTCACGGTCTCGCGGCCGGGTCGAGTGACAGGATGGTATCCATTCTAGGCTTATGGCGATCGGAATCGCCTAGATGTGGCCGCATCGATGATGGCTATCTTGTGGAACAGTGAAACCTGCCGAGTGTATGGTTGATCGATCGATACATAGCTGACTCGTTGGCTATGGACCGGTCCCCGTGTGATGCTTGCTTGACTAGGAGAGGAGTCTTCCGCCTTTCTTGGGATATGGGTATGTTACATCCGGCCGTGAGCACGGGAGGCTGCGGGGTCGTTGAGGCCCGACGAGAGGGAGTCGTCTTGCCGGCCACGTGAAGCGTGGTGGGGTGTGGTGTGTGGGGTGTGAGGTGTGGGGATGTGTGGATGGGATGGATGGGATGGTGGATGGATGTGTGTGTGGGATTTGGGAATGTGTTAAACTTGATTATTATTATTATTATATTATACTTGTTGCTACTTCGCATGCGCTAGGATGCAAACCACAGCCAAATATAGGATCGCCAGATCCCTTTATTTTCTCTTTTCCACTAAAGCTCATTCGGTGCTGACCATGGCCTGCACACATCTGGCGGTGTGCAGTTTTCCTGTGATGTTAGGGATCGAAAGGATTAGAAGGTCTCGTGCCTGCGCTCAAGTTGGAGTTTGAAGTTGCTTCCGCGTTATTCTTCCACCTTCGCAAGCTGTTCTGGATGTTAGATTTACTTTGTTTACGCCAGTGTGGCGTTGTAATTATTATTGTAAACCCTTCTATTTGTACTCTGTATTCTCAGAATTCGATGTATGGAATTGATTATTAACTGTTGTATATCATTACCGTGATTTTTCCCTTCGTGGAAAATTGAGGATGTTTCGGTTGGTATCGCTCCTTGCTTGACCCTAGGACGAGACCCTTAGGATTGGACGATAGAATAGGATGAGTCGGCCCTTCTTTCGGTTATATTACCGACCTTGCACTATTTCGTGCATGGCTTACCTCTTATAATGGACTTGCTAACCATGTTCTTGGACTCCAATGCAAATGATGGTGATCTATTAGAAGCATGCCTTCTACCTCAAGTACCATGATGGATACGCCCAAGTTCTACAAGAAGTGCTTCAAGAGTCAGAACCCACAACAATAGACGTGCCACAAATAGGTAGTGCCTAGAAGAGCCGAAGTCTACTATATGATGACCTGTAGAACCTCCTAGGAAAGGAAATGCCGTAACAAAGCCTTGTACCATTCCTAAGGTAGAAGACACAACCTTACTGCTATGCAACTTATTGTCCATACGGCTATTCATGCGTACGAACTCTTTGAGCATGGCCTCCTGCCGTCTATTACCCCGTGCCCTCGATGCCTTTAGAAGTGCCATAGGGTAATGGGAAGAAGTTCATCAATGTACATAGAGAAAGTACCTGACTAATGCCCTACCATGTAGATGGAAGAAATTTCTTCAACCCCACCTACCTAGTTTCTTAGACAAGACTCATCATGATAAGGGGGTAGGAAGAGGATGATTAGAATAAGCCATGTATAGCTAGAAGTTGTGCCATGAAGAGTAGAATGTCTACCATTTTAAGCTACTTACGTATAGTACGTTTTCTCCGCGGATCTCTTGGCGTAGCTACCAAGGATATCGCTTTGTAATAAACCCAATGTAATGAGTGCTTGGTTTTTATCGGATTTTATGGTTCTTCATGCTTCTTTGTATGAGTGTAGGATAGATTTAAATGTTTTTAAATTGTTTAAATCGTCTAAACTCAAGTTAAGATTGTTAATAAATCATGTCATTTGCACATGACTCCTAATCCTTATGACCCATACAACAAGATGCCCAACCACTAACCCGGTAGCTTGAAACTTTGCTCAACCCCTTCGAAGACACCATGGACAAGGATCAAGGTAGTCACAAGCCATCCCCAGGACTCAACCCCAAGAAGGAAGAACCCCATGGAACCCCCACCGAGGAACCACTCAACAAATCTCGGATGAGCAAGGGAATTCATCTCTGATGAAGCTTCCTACCTTCGACGGAACTGACGATGATCCTATCACCGCTGTAGACTGGCTATATGATATGGCAGAAGAGTTAGACTTGACCACCTACACTAAAGAAGAAAGCGTGAAGGTTGCAGCCCATCAACTCATAGGTTCCGCACATACATGGTGGAACACATTCAGCAATGCCCAACCAACATCTCATGGGGAGAGTTCGGCGAAGCCTTTCGCAAACACTATGTACCGATGATGCAATGGAAGACTTGAAAAGAGAGATTCGAAGCGTAAGGCAAGGAACAGAAGTGTTCACGAGTACAACATCCGCTTCAACCGCATGTTGTGTTACGCACCCGCCGTACGTGACTCTAAGAAAGATATGGTGTTCTACTACCGTAGGGGCCTAAACGATGGCATCTCGAATGGTCCTTGCCGGAAGCACCTACCACACCATTGAAGAAGTAATTAACAAGGCCATTGAGATAGAAGAAGACCTCCTCGAGTATGAAATAGTCGATGGAAGGAAGAGATGCCGCATTGATGGATCATTCAAAGGCTCACTAGCACGACAAATGAGAGCAATCACGACTCATATCGTACCCGTGCTCGAAGTATGTGGAACGCTCGCACCTACTTCTACAGCAAGGTGCCGTTCACTTACTATGGATCCGACCACTCTAACCTCAGGGATGCTGACAACAAGGGAATGAAGACCACTCCACCAATTCAGAACCTTGGTATAAAGAACCTCGTGGCAATCACAAGTAGTGTGTTTATCACCTGCTATGGATGCGACAAAATGGGCCACATGATCGCCAAGTGCCCAGAAAGAAAGACTACCCTACTACAACTCCTGTCCTCAATCTAGACAATGATACTCGCTAAGCATGTAGTCAAGTATTCAATCTTATCTGATGTAACATGCTTGAACAAGTCTTCAAGATTGTATGAGAGTTCATCTTATCACTAAATGCAAGGATTTTCCCCTCTGTACAAGAACGCTTGTGAACGATTCCAAGATCTCCGGCATATAGGTATCTCTGCCTAATCTGATTTAAAAATCTATCTCCCCGAGTGCATTGGAAAAACTAGCTTCTTTTCAAAGTATGCTTTGCGAAAGTCTTTCATTTCAAAACAGTTTTACCTTGCACATCAACCTTTGATAAAATGCTTGCAAACCAAAAATGGCTCAAGTTTTATTTTAAAATCTTTTGATTTCAACCAAGGAGCCAAACTTATTTTAAATAAAATTCATCTTCAAAATGTTTTGCAACACGTTTGCTAAACCAAATAATTGTGAAAAGGTTTTGTTTGATTGTGAAAACCAAGTTTCACAAAACGAGCAGTAATTGTGAACCAATTTTTAAACTACCCATGTTTCAAATGATTGAAAAGGAGTCACGCTTGTTTGAAGAGTAAAAAAACCCATGTTTCAAAACTATTTGATCTTAAAACACGCTCGATTTCAAACCTCTTCAAAATCTCCCTTGGGCTTCAAGGCCTACAAAATCACCATCTATTTTAAAATAAGATTTTAGAAAATCATCATGACGATGAGGGTTCAATGAACGACAGCCCCAATCGATCACTCTAGAATTGCGTATGCATCTTGGATACCCCGTACAAAATTTGGATCGAGTCACCAAGTAAAGCAAAGGACCGCAATACCTTTCGCAAGATCCTTTGAAGCGCTACGCCGACTAAAAGCAAGGATAACAACTACGCTTATCAGAGTAGCGCAGCGGAAGCGTGGTGGGCTCATAACCCACTGGACCCTGGATCGAAATCAGGAGCCTAAACCGCACCTCTGAAATTTAGGAAGACATGATATAGCCTAAACTAATATGTGTTCTTCCCACATACTAAACCCTGCGATGAAACATCCTACTGTGACAACTCCTCGATCATCGTTGAAGTATCTTTTTGTAAACCCTCAAGATCGACTAAGGATCTAGACAAAGAAATCAAGACTCTACTACTCACTCTTGCAACTCGATGGAGCAACTACTTCAAGCTATGAGGAACTGGAAGTCAGATTCATGGATAAGTGTCACCTTGCTATTTCATAGAGTACTACACACCTTAAATCTCGGGGACGAGATTCTGATAAGGGGGTAGGACTGTAACATCCCAAAAATCCGAACTACAAAATTTTTTCTAAATAAACCTTTGTTTGTTGCCTGTCATGTACGAAACCCTATTAGTTCGCATACAAAGTACCTTTGTTTAGTTGTTAAGCATTGCGATGCAACAACATCACATGTGTCTTAATATAGTCCTTAAGCCACATGTGATTAGGACCTTAGGGAAACCTCCTATACTTACCGATGAGAGTATGTGACCAACCGTTTAACCATAGTAAGCCCTAGTGTTAGCCCCTAGGCCATGAACCTAAACCCTAGTTATCCTATGCTAGGATTGGTAGCAATGTTACCAAGGTGTAATGTGTATACATGTACACCTGCCTATAGTATAAACCCTACGATCGACTACAGCCTAACTAGAGCTAACTAGTGGTTAGTATTACCACCCCAAACCGTGACTTAGTGACCCAGACCTATGCCCATGACTCCACATAGAGGAGTATTGATCCTGAACCCTAGGCCATGATAATAGAACCTACCCACTCCAAGTGACTATCTACCTGACCCTAGCTAGACAAAGACTAGTGATATCATGTCAACCGTGGTAACACCTCTCCACGTGAGAATGTTGATACTCGTGTCGTGGTACTAGAAAACCACCTACACATATAGCTGCCTAACTACCCTAGTAGACTAATCCTCACCAACCTAAGGAAAACACCTTTGCTTATGAGAACGTAGTTGCTTAACTACATACCCCGACACTAGAAACTACCTACCTTAGCTCGACTAGCTACTTCACCACTGATGGGTGAACCCCACTGCACCACCCTAGTGGGGCAACCTACTAACTATGCCAACTTAGAGAGAGATGCCCTAGCCCTATGCTTATCACCTAGTGGACCCTTAAGTCGCCATAGTGCTATAAGGAGTAAGCCTAGCGCTTAAACCGAGGTGTAACTACTTAGATGTCCACCCTTAACCTAACCTAGATAGAGTACCTAGTGCTAAGCCGAGAGGGATGAGGTGTCACTAGGAACCTACCACGGGTCACATATTGGTCTAAACCTAGCCTTGCACCTCAATGCAGATCACCCATCTAGGTACCACACTTTTATAGCCCAAGTGTTACACCATCTTGTCACAAGTATGATATTTATGTTTGGATCATGCTAGATCCATTAAGAAGTTATACAACATGATTGGTTTGGATTTGGATTTTATTGGATTCTTGTATTGATTAATGAATCAATAACCCAACATCTATTTATTTATCCAATAAATAGATGAAATAATATATCTATTATGGGATTAATATCCCAACATATCCTATGACCTTTATGACCGCCATGGGATAGTATTTACAAGGCACAAGGTATAAATTACATACATGTACATAGCTAAAAAGGCAAACAGAAAATTAAAAAGGAAAAGGAAATGGACAACAGCCATTCGGCCTACCGAACTGGCCCACCCCGCGAGCATCCTTCTATTTTTCTTTCTCCTCGGCCCCCGTAACCGACAAAACCCGGCTCGCTACCTTCTTCCTCTTCCTTTCTTTTTCCAAATAAAAGCCCCAGCCCGCCCGCCGGCGCTCTTCTCCTCTTCTTCCTAAACCGAGCCGGCCCAAACACCGCCACCGGCCCATCTTCTTCTCTCACCGGCCCGGGCACCCGGCCCAAAGATCGCGGCCCGCTCGGCTCTCGTGTGGAGACAAAGCCGGGCGGCCCCGCGCGACGCACAGCCCCGCAGACGGGCCCCACATGTCATAGCCCTCAACTACTCCCCTCCTCGCTTTGCCGGGAGCGAAAATCACCGCCGCCGTGCCAAATTTGCCTTCGCCTCGGATTCCTCGGGTTCGAAGACTTGGCACCGGTGCGTCCACGTCGACGCCAAACGGCCCGGAGCCGACGGCCGCCGGACAGATGCCCGGCGCCGTGAGCATTTCGCTCGTGCGCAACGGCCGCGCCTGCGCCGTCCCCACTACCGATTCCTTGGCCGCGAAGTCGAATTGGAGCGCGCCACCGTCCGCCCCGCGGCGCGCCCGGGCCCCACGGCGCCTCGACGCCCTCGGCCGTCCGATGGGCACGGACGCCGAGGATGGACGCCGCCCACCTACCCATGAGCCGCCCGCCTATAAGTACATGGCCCTTGCGCCTCTAGGTTTTCCTGCACCCGCCGCCGCCGCGGCTCTATAACCACCACCCACGGAGAGAAGAAGAAGGAAGCGGGGAAGGAGAAGAAAAGGAGACCGGCGCCGCCGCCGGAGCGATGCTGCAGCCATCGACGCCACCTGAGCTCGCTGAGGAGAAGGAGCACGCCGGAGCTTCCTCGCCGCTGGACCGCGCCGTACCACTACGCCAAGCCGAACGACGACGCCCGCGCTCGCCTCGTCACGGCCGAACCACTGCAACGCCTACACGGCACTGTGAGCCATCGATTTCCCTCGTCCATCCTCCGGACTTGCTCGAACGCCGCCGCGTCTCGCACCAAGAGGCGCAAAGGCGAGCCGCTCGGCTCATGGACACCTGCACAAACACGAGCACGACCGGACCTAGCCCAACGGAATTCCGGCGCCACCATACGCAGACAGCACTGCCGCCATAAACGCCACCGTGGCCAAGCCCCGCCACGGTGCGCCGCCGCACGCCGGCAAAGTAGCCGCCCGGAAACGCGGGACCCCGGACAACGTCCGCCGCGATGGGGCGCACTCCGTGCGCCCGTTGCCGGTGCGAGACG
The DNA here is from genome assembly GCA_018135685.1 of Themeda triandra. Lineage (NCBI taxonomy): Eukaryota > Viridiplantae > Streptophyta > Magnoliopsida > Poales > Poaceae > Themeda > Themeda triandra. The sequence goes on along the minus strand of JAENPR010000827.1, from coordinate 155,447 downwards.
CCCGCGGGGAAACCTACCTTGCTTCACCGATGAGGACGAGCCCGCGGGGCGCCCGGGAGCGCCACCGTGGCGCGACTTGCGCCGGCCGACTCCGGCCACCTCGCTCCGCGAGGTTGCGCCGTTGAGCCGCGCCGTGGGTGGCTACACGCCGTGGCACCCTCGATTGGTGAAGATGACGCGCTAAAGATGGCGCCTTGCCGACCTTGCCGGGCGTCACCATGCCCGCCGACGCCGCCGCGAGCCTCCGCCGCGGAGTGTGCGCCGCCGTGCCTTTGGTCGCCGCCGGCAGGCCCTACGGCACCCTTGGGACGGGAATCGAACTCGCGACTTGCCAAATTGGGACCCAGGGTGTGTTTGAGCCCTGCGCCGCATCTCGCCGTCGCGGTCACGCCGCCATTGCCGTAGCCCGAGCCAACTAGCGCCGCCATGGATCTTTGTGGCCATGATGCACCTTGCCGTGGTCGCCCGCTCGTGCCGGGGCCGGTGCGCTCGATATCTTGGGCTAAGGACAGCCAGGCACCCTTGCGCGTGACCGTGCCACTGCGCGGCCATGCCATCGCCGCGCACCGGACGGGGATTGGGAAAGAAGAAGATGGAGGTTGGTGGGAGAAGGTGGAGCCGGTCCATAAGAACCATGAAACCGATAGCGGGACCCACACCACCCGGACCATCATGGACCACTCCCGTGAGCCTCAAAGACCCTAATGCCAAACCCCATGAACCCGGACCACCTAGACCGTGAGCTCGATGAACCGGGTGAACCGTGACCACCATGGACCAAGAGAGCGGTCCATAGACCAACTACAAACCTACCCACCATGGACCGACGGGGATACGCCCGTAGACCGGACCCGCATAGAGCCCAATGGAGATCCGGTCGGTGACGTGGCGAAACCCGGGAGCGCCATGTGGCGGGCCGAGACCGGCCCAAGTCCAGGCCCGGCCGGCCCACCGGCGGCCCATCTCGGCCATTAGCGGCCCATTTAGGGTTGACTGGTCAACGATGACGTCGCGATGACGTCACCGCGGGACCCACTTGTCGATGCCACATCGCAGCCACGTCGCCCCGCCGCGTGGCGTAATGACGTGCCGCCACGTGTCGGCCTATTATAAATCATCTATTTATCTTTTTCGAATATTGTTTAAACTTCGGAAATTCATAACTTATTCATACGAGCTCCGAAAAATGTGATCTTTATATGTAAATTCATCTAAAATCGAGCCCGACGCTTTGGGACTATGTTTGAGTGCATTTGGTTCTTCTATATTTGATTTGCTTCTTGTGGCTTCTATAGGAGTCGCTAACGCGACTATTACGTTTTGGTTTCAGAGTCGATTCGGGCGAGGAACGATCTGAGGATGGAGACTACGAACTCGAGGGAGTGAACCTGCTGTACGACTACGGAGGACTTGTACCACTACTGTCGGACTTGTACCACTACTTCCTCGACATCGCAGGTGTCATGGCAGCACCTTTATTTTAGAGAATCCTATTAGACATTGCATGTTTAGAACTGCTAGCGCTTTATATTTATTCCTTTGCTAGTATACGATGCATGATATTGCCTGAGCTATATTTACCTTGTTCGAAGCCCTTTTACCATGTTACCCAAACCTTGCGCTCGCACTTATATATATTACCGCCCTTCGCGTGCTTGCATTTATTATCACCATACTTATTATAACTCCACTTCGCATTGTATATGTGGTGCGGGTGGTGAACCCTTGGGAATGGTTTGGCTTGGGATGCCGGACTTGTGGCTATGGTGATGAGTGATGTGCTGCGTGAGTCTTGGGTGTGTGGTGAGGGTTGAGTCGGCCGGACAGGGATTACGACGAGCTTCGAGCAAGTCTTGCCGAGGGGATACGGCTTGGGTATCCCCGCTTTGTGAGTACCTGTGGCGGGTAACTGGTTTGGATTGAGGTGTCCTTGGTGTGAGCTCCTTGGGGTGGAGCCTTGGAAAGGGGGTGCCGTGGCAAACGACGTAAAGATTAGCCCATACAGGGGAGACATCGCTGTCTGGCCAATACCTAAGGACTTGTGTGCTAGTGACCGGATCATTGGACGCCTTACTTTCCACTCGCTCTCCAATGGGAGGGGAGCCGGTCTAACCATATGGTAGTATGGATGCCATTACTGTCGGGTGTAAGCGGATAGTGTCGGGAGGTACGGGTGGAGCCCACACCCTCCTTAACCACATAGTGACCCTTTTGGCCTGGTACTATGTTCACAGTCTCGGCGGCCGTGGTCGAGTGACGGGATGGTATCCATTCTAGGCTTATGGCGATCGGAATCGCCTAGATGTGGCCGCATCGATGATGGCTATCTTGTGGAACAGTGAAACCTCTGCGAGAGTGTATGGTTGATCGATCGATACATAGCCGACTCGTTGGCTATGGACCAGTCCCGTGTGATGCTTGCTTGACTAGGAGAGGAGTCTTCGCCTTTCTTGGGATATGGGTATGTTACATCCGGCCGTGAGCCTGGGAGGCTGCGGGTCGTTGAGGCCTGACGAGAGGGAGTCGTCTTGCCGGCCACGTGAAGCGTGGTGGGGTGTGGTGTGTGGGGTGTGAGGTGTGGTGATGTGTGGATGGGATGGATGGGATGGTGGATGGATGTGTGTGTGGGATTTGGGAATGTGTTAAACTTGATTATTATTATTATTATATTATACTTGTTGCTACTTCGCATGCGCTAGGATGCAAACCACAGCCAAATATAGGATCGCCAGATCCCTTTATTTTCTCTTTTCCACTAAAGCTCATTCGGTGCTGACCATGGCCTGCACACATCTGGCGGTGTGCAGTTTTCCTGTGATGTTAGGGATCGAAAGGATTAGAAGGTCTCGTGCCTGCGCTCAAGTTGGAGTTTGAAGTTGCTTCCGCGTTATTCTTCCACCTTCGCAAGCTGTTCTGGATGTTAGATTTACTTTGTTTACGCCAGTGTGGCGTTGTAATTATTATTGTAAACCCTTCTATTTGTACTGTATTCTCGGAATCGATGTATGGAATTGATTATTAACTGTTGTATATCATTCTGTGATTTTTCCCTTCGTGGAAAATTGAGGATGTTTCACAACCACAAGGGTTGCATGTTTGCCGACGTAAAGAGTCAACCAATACGTCCACACAACCAAGCATACACAGGGAAAATTGATTGTTAAGTTTGCCGGAATGGGTCAATGAAGACTCAATTTCTCTACGCCTGATAGGGCCACTTATCTAACTAATTGACTACTCCCTCCGTTCCACAAATAAAAGAACGTTTTTGACTTCAACACTTTCGTTTGATTGCTTCGCCTTATTCAAATTTTTTATATGAATAATAAAATAAATTAATTATTATGAAAATATCTTTAATAATAAAGTAAATTATAATAAAATAAATATTATTTATTAAAATTTTTTGAATAAGACGAAAGAATCAAACGTAGAAAGTGTTGAAGTCAAAAACGTTCTTTTATATATGGAGCGGAGGGAGTATAATAATGTGGATGACGCGGTGACGAGTAAACATTTCATGATGCAGATGGTGCTAGCCGAGGCGCGGAGTAATTAACATTTCCGGTGCGAAAACAGTACCGGAGATATCTCTGTTCGTTTAGCTCCGCAAATAGTCCCACAAAAGTGATGTTTCTTTCAGTATTCGGTCTTCAACTCGACTGTAGGTATGTTGACCGGATCTACCGGTTGGGATGCGAATAGCTTCTCTCTTTCTCTATGCGAAATGGACAAGCCAAGCCAGATTACGTGTGGGACCCTCCCCTGAATCGCTGAATGTATCAATCAATACTGCATCACAGGCAGCCACACATTCAGCACCGACACAACCTTTGGACCAAGTCGATCATTGGTGATATCAAATTAACGCACGACGGCATCGGACGCCCCAAACCTTAGTAGCCGCCGCGCCCATCCTCCTCTCCTGCCGTGCCGCCGCTGGAGCGGGACGCCAGCAAGACCGCGCGGATCGACATGATGGTGGCAGTGGGTCTCTCGTATATATGAGTGGTGTGGTGGCGCAAGTTGCAGCGGCTGTCGGGGATGGTCGATCTCGAACCGCACAAGGTTCGGCTAGCCATCTTCTACGACTGCGGCGGCGCTGGCAAGGGCCCGAATGGGTGGATCGGTGGCGGGGCTTCTCTCCTCCAACCACCCCTCCTTCTTCCTCGACGACGGCGACAACCTGACAAGGATGGAGACGGGTCGGGGGCAATGCACGTATTGGTGGATCAGTCGTCGCGTGGCCGCTGGCGGCATCGGTCGGCAGCGGTGGCGGTTAGTTAGTGCCATTGCTGCCAACGGTGGTCGTAGCTGTTCACTTTTAAAGACGGTGGCTTCCGACATCGACGACAACAGTTGGCTCAGTCGGATGGAGCGATGGCTGGCGCAGAGGAAAAATCGGGCTAATGTTGTGCATGGGGTTGAGGTGCCATGGCGAGAGCTTTGCCCTCTTGGGCTGATGACGATGACATATCCGGACGCAGTGTTCTTTGTTGGAAGTGTCATCGTTCGGGCCACTTCCTTTTGTGTGGCTTGTTTTCATTGGATAAAAACCTAGACCTTCTGGTCAGGCGACGGTGGCGTCAGTAGCGTCACTTTTCTCCTTGGAGGCATCGTTTTAGAAGATTATGCTCGGTCAGTCTATTGTGGTGTCCAGCGCCGAAGCGACGAAGATGGAGACCTAGTTAAGGATTCAAGATTACAGTGTTAACGATGGAAGAAGGCGTCAGAAGGAAGGTGTTGCCGTGGCAATTCGATGGTTTCGCATCTATTGGTAGCGGACCATAAATTTGGCAAGAAGCCAGCATGGGAGGTGCCCATGAAATTGGCCGTGACCGGTGTGGGAGGTGATGGCCAACAGTTGAGTTATCTGAGATGACCTGTGTGATTTGGTGGCAGAAAGGTTTCGTATTGTGGCAGCTGTTTTCGACGCGAATAGGTGTTCTGATTGACGGCTGGAGGACGTGTGTAACACTTCTATATTTTGACTGCATCTCCCCCCTATCCCTATAAAGTGCCATTCCTTGATGCACGTCATCGCTTTCTTTGTTTGCCGGCAAGAAAGAATAGCGCCCCGCCTTATCTTAGAGGAGTGACGGCCGCTAGCTGTGTATATAAGTTGCAATTGAATCAACTTCTTTGGAGGTTTATTATGAACATATATTTTATTTTATCTTCATATGCGAAATTGATTGTGTATTGTAGTTTTTGTTATATCTTTGTTAAAAACCTAAAGTGGAGCCAATGTGTGTGTATCTCTTTGTTCTTTGTTGTTATCTTGTTTACATTAATTAGTCTCCCTATGTCATTTTTTTGGCTTCACCCCTGTGTTTGATGTAATTGTCTTGAAAGTTTTTTTTTTTTTTTGAGATTACACAGTACAACGCAGACGCTCACAATACGCACCCGGAAAATCTGGAGATTCTCGAAGTCACCACTGGCGCCTCGTCGTCGACGGGAAAGTCGCTTACCACTTAATGCATAACGCCGGTAAATCCTTAGAAAAATCCAAGAAAAAGGTGCGAGGATCAGATTTGAACCCCGGTGGGTAGCGTCACCTGGACAGTCCTACCATTGGACTACAAGCCAATTCGCAATTGCCTTGAAAGTTAACAAAACTGAAAATAGTGTTTTGCGGTAGTGTTAAGAGTTATAAAAGGCATTCAACAATCACCTTATTCATTCAACAAATACCTTATTCAACACGACAACACATCATGCTAGATATTACCATATTGGCGTTTGCTGCATCTATTTTTTTCACATAGGCCTTGTTTAGATCCCGAATTTGGCATGCCAAATTCGGGTGTTCACACACTGTAGCGCACTGCAGTAATTTCGTTTGTATTTGTGAAATATTGTCCAAATATTGATTAATTAGACTCAAAAGATTCGTCTCACAAAGTACAATAAAACTGTGCAATTAGTTTTTGATTTCATCTATATTTAATACTTAATGCATGTGCCAATATTTTGATGTGACTGAAATCTTCTTTTTGTATAGTGAAATTTGAGAAAAAATTCTGGAACTAAACAAGGCCATAATACATAAGCTGCTGAGAAGCGGTGCCAAAACAGGACTTTTTATCAGCTCCCGTACTTAGCCTTGTAATCCTGCCACAGCTGCTGCACGTTCTTGCCCAGAATCTGCAGGAAATAGTCTTCGTTGTACCCGTCCTTGAGCTTGCCGTTGAGCAAGGCCACGAAGCCCGGCTGGAGCGAGTCACAGTAGTCCAGGAACCTTGCCGTGACGTCATACCCCTGATCCCACCGGTCTCCCGGCCCCGGCTGCACCCAGTGCCCCGGCGCGTACCCTGCCTTCAGCCGGACGTAGTCGGCAATGCCCTCGAAGATCCCTGGGTGCGCCCCGTAGTCCTGCAGCCCCCACTGCCAAACGTGCACCGTCTCGTGGTACAGCACTCCGGTCACCTAGTAGTAGGCCACGGTGGGCAGATCGAGATGCTCATTTAGAAACAGAGACGTCTCGTGATGGATGGATGCAAGTAGATAGGAGACAGAGTTGGGCGCTACGTACCTCTGTCTTGACGTCTCGCCTGAGTTGTAGCCGCCGACGTACTGAGCGCTGAGGTGGATGTCGCTGCCGACGGTGAAGGCCACGCCGTCGATGTCCTCGACAACAAGGGTGACCGCGTCGACGGGCCTGCGGTCGCTGGCGCTGGGCTGGTTGAAGGTGTTCCAGATGAAGGTGGACGCGTCAGAGAGGACCTGCTTGGCGTAGTCGAGGCCAACCTCCTTGTCGAACCGTTGGCCGCCGGTAGTGTTCGACGCGGTGTTCGTCGCGTCGAACGTGACGGCGCCGGCCGTAGCCAGGATCAGGAGGGAAGCGACCGTGGCGACGTGAAGCTTCATTCTTGTTGCCGTCGGTATACAGCTGTTCTAGGATTGGCTATTAGTGGCCACTTAAGCTGCATTATATAGGGTGCATAACAGGGAGATAAGATAAGATGAGACTTTTCCAAAGAGGAGAATTTTGCCCAATTGATTGAAGAACAGTGATGTAGTGGTTGGTCTGGTCAAATGGACAGACTTGGACTTCGTCCAGAATGGTAGTGTTTTAATTTGTGGAACTTTGGTGGAAAAGGTAGCCTCGATGCATGTCTTGGTTTTACTCCATAGACAGCAATATATAACCTTCTTTGCTGCTGGGCCATTGATTGATAGATATTTTATTGTACACTTGAAGAAATGTGTCAACGATGAACACGGACGTGTGCACGCACGTTTGTGCAGGTAACACCTTATCTGGGGAAAATACCATGCCTCTGGCTTCCTGCCATCTCATGCCAGGGTTGGGTCCTTTCGTTGGCATGACATTTTTGAAGCTCCTAAATTCTTTTAAAGGGTTGGCCACTGTGATTATTGGAGATAGTTCTCCTTCTTCCTCTGGACATATCCATGGACTAATCAGATCTTACAAACTTCTTTGTCAGAGTTTCATTCTTATACTTAAAACCAAAGCATCTCACTGGAGCAAGCAAGTCAGTCCCAATCTCTGCAAGATCTTTTTCAGTTGCCTCTGTCAGTTGAAGCTTTTCAGCAATTTCAATTTTTAGAGATGCACTTAGATTCACTGCAATTTACTGAGGGCCCAGATACTTGGGTGTATATATGGAGTTCAAGGATATTGATTATCCTTTATCGAAAAAATATATTGAGTTCAAATGTTTTTGCTTGACAGAAGGCATATGCTCACTTGATAGGGAGGCAACAGGTCCATAGATCTTTCTCTTGGCTTTGGAAATCTTGTAGTCCGAACAGGAAGAAAGTCTTCTTCTGGCTGTTACTAAAGGATTGTTTGAACCTTTTGAGGCGCAAAACAATGTTCCTAGAAGACTACAACTATTTTCTTTGAATAAATTCAGTAGAGGAGACTCTACAAAATTTATTTCTGGATTGCCCTTTTTTGCTAAAGCCATGTGGAAGTCATTGTCTCATTTGAAGTCATTGTATCCGGCTGACAGCTGATCCATTTGAAGTCATTGTCTCATTCAGAAATCAGTTGAATGCTCCTTTTTTTATGAAAATTATTTTGTGAATATGTTGGGCTATCTTGTCAGTTCGCAATGACACAATCTTTAGGCACATTGCCCCTTCAATTCAGTCTGGGAAGCACCACTTCAAAACATATTTTGCTCAAGTTATTCTTCGGGCAAAAGGAGCTTATTTTTTTGCTTATAAACCACAGATTAATCAATGGCTAGAAACATATGTGTAATTATTTTAATTTTCTTTGTTTCCTTTGGTCTCTAATGGGAGTTGTATGAAACTTTTGCTCTTTTTAATAAAAGCTCAGTAGGGAGCGATCCCTCCTGTTTACCCTCAAAAGAATTATGTGCTGTTCTGATGTAGCTGGCCTAACCATAAGCAAAGGATACTAGGGTGGAGAGGACAACTCCTTTGTCTAGTAGCTAGGGCCATGCTGATCGAAACATGTTTAGTAAGTATTCCAGTTTACCTTTTGTCCTTTCTGAAGTTTCAAAAATGGGTAATAAAGTTGCTCAATTCCCGAATGGTGAACTGCCTTTGGAATGACTCGTAGAGTAATCATAAAATACATTTGGCTAATGGAGAATTAGTCTCTATGTGCAAGGATTTTGGATTTTTAGGAATCCAAGTCTGAGAGATTTAAACATTGGTCTTCTAGCTTCTTGACTGAAAATGTATAACAAGAACAAAGAGAAGCTCTGGAAAGAGCTGATTGACTACAAGTATGAAACAGTAGGGGCTTTGAATTTCTTCAAATGTTTCATGTGGGCCGCTCAGGCAGCAAAAATGGGGTAAGGAGAGTAGGTAATGGCCAAAAGATCAGATTATGGGAAGATATCTGGCTTGGCTCATCCAGCCTTGCCATTCAGTTTTCGCCTCTTTATAGGATTGTTAGTGAAAAAGGTAAATCTATTGCTGATATCTGGGATGGAAGCAATGTACAATGTACTTTTAGACGTTGTTAGTGAGGAGCTGTATCTATCCTGGCTAGAAGTAGTTGAATTAGTCTCTACTATACAACTTAATAATGAGGAAGATGAGATGAATTGGATGTTTTCTTCCAGTGGTACACACTCCTCTCTAACTCTTTATAAGGTGAACAACTTTAGAGGTATTAAGCAAGTTCATGTTTCAGCTTTGTGGAACATTAAGATACCACCTAGGGTTCATTTCTTTCTTTGGATATTAATAATAGAATTTTAACTAGAGATAAGTTATCAAAGAGAAAGAAACTAGATAATGCTAGCTGTCTGTCAGTTTCTGAATCTGTTCAGCATACTTTCTTGGAATGTGTGCTCCAAAAACAGTGTTGGGCAGACATTTCTGAGATTGTTAATACTGATCTAAGACAGTGGCGGACCTAGGATCGTATACTAGGGTATGCAACACAAAAATTTTTCTTATGCAAATTTGGTAAGACTAAAGAAATGATTGAACTAGCAGCGATAAAATGGAAAAAAAAAGAACCAAAAAACGACTGTGCGGGCGATTGAACCACTGACCTCTTGCACAAGATCTAGCGTGCTTACCACTGAGCTACACATACTTTTGTTCAACTCTGTTGCAAATATTATTTTATGCAAAGTCTACAATATAGTGTTAAGTACAAGGCTGCCCCACAGGGTATGCGGTGGCCCACCTTGCATACCCTGTGGGTCCGCCCCTGATTCTAAGAGATAATCTTGCTATTTTGGCTTAGCGAGAAAAAATATGGTTTGTTAAATATTATTACTGCTCCTGTTTTAGTGTTTTGTGATCGTTATGGGAGCTCATGAATGAGTTTTGCTTTCAGAACACTGGCTGGCAACGCATGGAGATGCTACTCTTCGGAATCAGTGGGTTCATACTGAACTGGTTGGTCCTCTGTCGTACCAAATGGAAGAATCAGTTGATGACCACCATATCAAAGAGCAAAGCAAAAGCAAAAGCAGTGATCCAGCTACCTTTTTCAAGACTTGGCAGTACCTAAAGATATATACTTCGAGGCAAAATCTTCAACAAGATGTCAAGTGATACCCAACTTGTTGCAGATCTGAATTGCCCAGGCACTTTGCGCACTGCTTTGGTAAGCATCTATGACGTCTCTGTAGATGGTGCAGTCTGGAGAGCGGCTGCCCTGGTGTTGGTGCAGTTCTCTAGATAGTTTGCTTCTGTTGTCGGATTTTTGACAGTACTAGTTTCAGTGAGTTGAATGCTTCCTGTCTCGGGTGTGAGGCAGTGATTCCTTTTTGGCTTTCTCTGGGGAAATCTTTGCCCTTGAAATATAAGAAAAACCTTATCATAAGCGGATGAACCAACACAAATTAAACAACTCTGGAATACGCAATCATATTTTGGTAGCAAATTAATCTGGAGACGCAACTTATGCAACCTGTGCAAACGTCTTCTGTATCTGGCCGTGAAGTCCGTGGACGCATGCACATGGCACGGCGTCGTGCCCTCCGGCCGCGCGGGCGCTGACCGAAGCTAGCCCATCGAACCCGGGTGAGCGGCCGGCCGGCCGGCGGCGGCTGCCGCCAGTGACCGTGACGCCTGGCATGCTCCGGCAAACCGCAGCCCCCGCACGACGAGCGTATGCCTTCGCGTACGGCGCACGCACGACGACTCCGCGTAACATGTGGCGCGCGCGGACAGCACGAGCGGAACTGCCGGGTTCATTGTGCGTGATGACACAAGGTCTCCGGCTCCGACTCCGACTCCGACTCCCAAGCGCGTTTCTCGCCTGCGGAAGCCCTTAGATTGCTGCGGTTTGGTTTATTAGTACCATACCGGAGCATTTCGCTGGACGCAACCAGCTTAATGACCTACCCGGCCAGCTACTCCTCGCCGGGCCTCGTAGTGGCCCACGTCATCCCAAGCTTGGGGGCAAAGGAGCTGGCTTGGAGAGCATCGTAGAGACCGAATCGGACATCCTCCTCGGCTCACTGGTGTGACGGTTAAGATCGTAAATTCGGACAGACTTGTACGAACTACGAAGAGGGTGGCTTGTTCCGTCCTTTGCTTTGCTCTCCATCGAACCACCACCTTTTGCTTCTTCTCAGAAATGCTATATCAATCTGTGTGTTTTGGTTCCGGCACACCATATATTTTTTTGTGCCAGGGAACCTCCCGACAGCCGCGCACACGTACGCCTATTCTCATGCTGCCAACGCGCCTGGCATATTTGCCATCTCCGACGAGCTTTTTCTTTCCCAACTCCAGCGCCGCCCACCATTTTTTTTTCTTTGTTCTTTCATAGAAAAAAATGTTACTTGTCATTTATGATTTGTTAGTTATGATTTATGATCTGTGTTTTGTGATTTGTGCCAAGGGGGAGGGAAGAGAGTAGGAAGATGAACAGTTCATGGGACAAAAAAAAAATCTGGTGTTACCGAGTATTAAAACACGTGGATGTCTGGTGCGCTCTTTCAATTTTTCCCAGGCGAACGAGGGGATAGCTTGGGTGGTAGTGTCCCGATGGTCGAAAGCTACAGGGTGGGAGTTCGACTCCTACTTCCGCATGTGTAGTTTTGTGCGTTTATCCCCTCGCGCCTATCCACACAAAGCACATGTCTATGGTCTAGCCCAGTCTTACAAGGCCTGTGGTGTGACTGTGTATAGGTGGGATAAGGGTTGGGGGGGGGTGGAGGTTCGACCAACATGAGAAAGTGTTCTGCGGCCATTCTTGCGGCTGTCCCCATGTTGCTGTCGTGTTGACATCGTCCACATCTCTGCCGATCTTTTTCTTCCCTAACTCCAACGCGATCCACCAAATTTGGTGATTGGCATGACGAGATCGTTGTTGCAGGCGTCAATTTCATCGGCAGATGGCAAATCTGTGGCCATTGTCTGCAAGGGTAGGAGTGCTCCTGGGAACTCCAAATGAGGGCCATTACTCTAGGTCATCATTCTCAACGGCGATAGCCGCGGAGAGGAAATCAAGGATTGAAGATGACGAATCTGATCCTATATTGTATCCGACGATGCAACTGTTGATATTCTTTCATCAACTATGTTTTGGACTTAAATGTTAAATCTTGTGGCATGTCCAAAGTTTTGAGGTTGGTTGTTGAACTGCACAACAACAGTTACTCCGGGTCACTGTTCCCATCGTCAATGGCCGCAGAGAGGAAATCAAGGATTGAAGGGGATGAATCTCTGCATCCAATGTTGTACCCGAGGATGTTAGATTATTAACATATATCCATGTGGTGCACTTCTCTTGGACCTAAAGTGGAGCCATTGTGTGTGTATCTCTTTGTTGTTTTTTGTTATCTTATTTACTTTAGTATCCCGATGTCAATTTTCTGGCTTCGCCCCCGCTTTTAGCACAATTGTCTTCAATTTTAATAAAATCTTTCCTTATAAAAAACAGTGTTTTGTGGTAGTATTGAGTAGTAAGAGTCATAAAGGCATTGAACAAACACATTATCATTGAACAAACACCTTAATCAATCTTATCATAATGTACAATGTAGACGTCTACAAAACACACGCATACTGACCCTTATAAAGACACGTATACAAATCCTTGTTTGTTGTTATCTTGTTTACACATTGTCTCCCTATGTCAAATTTTTGGCTTCGCCCCTGTGTTTGAGGTAATTGACTTAAAACTTAATAAAAACTTTCATGATAAAAAATAGTGTTGAGTAAGAGCTATAAAAGGCATTCAACAAACACCTTGTTCGTTCAACAAACACCTTAACATGATTTGCCTCTAAAAAAACACCATAACATGATGCTAGATATTGCCATAATGGCGCTTGCTTCTTTTTTTTTATCATATATAAACTGCTGAGAAGCGGTGCAAAAATAGGACCTTTTATCAGCTACCGTACTCATCCTTGTAATCTTGCCACAGCTGCTGCACATTTTCGTCCAGAATCTGCAGGAAATAGTCTTCGCTGTACCCGTCCTTCAGCTTGGCGTTGAGCAAGGCCACGAAGCCTGGCTGGAGCGAGTCGCAGTAATCCAGGAATCTTGCCGTGACGTCGTACCCCTGATCCCACCGGTCTCCCTGCCCTGGCTGCACCCAGTGCCCTGGTGCGTATCCTGCCTTCAGCCGCACATAATCGGCGATGCCCTCGAAGATCCCCGGGTGCGCCCCGTAGTCCTGCAGCCCCCACTGCCAGACGTGCACTGTCTCGTGGTACAGCACTCCGGTCACCTAGCAAGCCATGCACCGACGACATGTTCATTTAGAAACAGAGAGACCGACGTCTCGTGATGGATGGATGGAAGTAGATCGATCGGGGACAGAGTTGGGCGCTATGTACCTCTGTCTTGACGTCGCCTGAGTTGTAGCCGCCGACGTACTGAGCGCTGAGGTGGATGTCGCTGCCGACGGCGAAGGCCACGCCGCCGATGTCCTCGACGACGAGGGTGACCGCGTCGACGGGCCTGCGGTTGCTGGCGCTGGGCTGGTTGAAGGTGTTCCAGATGAAGGTGGACGCGTCGGAGAGCACCTGCTTGGCGTAATCGAGGCCAACGGCCTTGTCGAACCGTTGGCCACCGGTGGTGTTGGACGCGGTGTTGGTCGCATCGAACGTGACGGCGCCGGCCGTAGCCAGGACCAGGAGGGAAGCGACCGTGGCGACGTGAAGCTTCATTCTTGTGACGTCGGTATACAGATGGGCACTGCTTGCTTTCGGATTTGGCTACAATGGTCGCTTAAGCTACTTTTATAGGGTGCATAACAGGGAGAGAAGATGAGCTGAGACTTCGCCAAAGAAGTGAATTTTCCCAAAAAGATTGAATAAGTTGATGAAACGGGTCTGGTCAAATGGACAGACATTGACTTCGTCCAGATTGGTTTGTGTTTTCTGGAAACGGCTGCTATGGCTATTGATTGATCGATACTTTATTGCACAAGCGGAATGAACCAACACAAACTAAACACAGCTCTGGCATACACAAATCATATTATGTATGCAAATTAATCTGGAGACGCAACTTCTGCAACCTATGGAAACACCTTTCGTATCCGGCCATGCACATTTTTTTTAGACAATAGATAAGCATATCCGGTCTCTACATCCGAGGATGTACACAGCCAATTATTACAAGGTTTATCAAAAAAAACAAAGTGAGAAAGCCAAGGTCTTATAGAACGACCCGGACGCTAATTCAAACAATATAATTGTTTCCATCCTTTATTGGATATCTCTAGAGCAATTACTTCTAACTTCTTGCTCATCGTGGAGAATGTGTCCTTGGCTGTCCCATCATGCTGCAGCTGTGCCCACGAGCGCAACCAGTATGCTCCTCTGAAAATGACCTGCATAATAGAGTTATACTTCATTTGATTAAAGATAACATCATTACGGCATCTCCAGATTGCCCAACACATTGCAGCCACCCCCACCCAAATCAATTTTCTAATCTTTTTAAATTGATTAGTAAGCCAACTCCCAAACATGTGATTGATTGAACTAGGTGGGGTTAGCTTAGTACAAAGAAGATAATCCTCCAAATCATTTTGGTAAGGGGCAATCTAGGAATAAATGTTGGATATTTTCATTCCCATCGCAGCAGATACATTTCTGACTCCCTTTTCAATTTTTCTTAGCAAGGTTGTATTTAGTTAAAATGACACCCTTCTGTAAGAACCAAAGAAAGATTTTGATTTTTAGAGGTATTTTTAACTTACAAATCATCCTATGACGAAATGGTGGGCGTGTATTTATCAGATAATGATACATGGAACGGACTGAAAATAACCCAGATTTGGTTAAAGTCGAACGAAAATAATCAGTTCCTGCCACCAATTCAACATTGGAGATTAGTGCTACTAAGCTCCGCCATTCAAAAAGTTTATTATGCACCAGAGCCCTTCTAAAAGAAATGTTGAGAGGTCTGGTATTCATCACTTTTGAGACCGTTGTATGTGGGTCTCGTACTATATTAAATAATGATGGATACTTAACTTTCAATGGCTTATTGCCTACCCATATATCATCCCAAAACCTAGTATTAGTTCCATCCTTGATATCGAAGAAACCGTTAACTAGTACCTCATCCTTGATCTGCATGAGGCCTCTCCAAAAATGAGAGTCATTGGGTTTGGCTGTCACTTGAGTAAGGCTTTTGGAGTTTAGGTATTTATTCCTTAGCATAGATTGCCACATGCCTTCTGTGTTTAAAAGATTAACCAACCATTTGGCTAGAAGGCATTTATTTTGCAGATGCAAATTAAGGATACCTAATCCTTCTTGGTCCTTGGGACGGCATAAGATATCCCATTTGGCAAGTCGGTATCTGTGTTTATCAAAGAAACCTTGCCAGAAGAATCTAGATCTATAGAAATCTAGTCTCTTAAGTACTCCCTTGGGTATCTCAAAGAAACACATCATAAATATGGGTAGGCTACTTAGAACAGAGTTCAACAGAACTAGTCTTCCCCCATATAAGACAAGTATTTTGCTTCCCAACAGGAGAGCTTCTTCTTAAACCGGTCTTCTACCTTGCTCTATTCAGAATTAAGAAGTTTTCTATGGTGCATGGGGATCCCTAAATATCTGAAAGGATATTCCCCTTTGTTACAACCAAAGAGGTCGGTGTAGAAATTTTTCATCTCTTTGGCTGCAACATAGCAGAAGATTTCACTCTTGTGAAAATTGATCTTTAATCCGATAGGCTGTTCAAAAGCGCAAAGCAGCAATTTGAGATTCTGTGCTTACTTTGGATCATGATCTAAAAAGATAAGAGTATCATCTGCATATTGTGAAATGGATAAACATCCGGCCATACACATGACACGGCGTACATCTTGCCCTCGATCGGGCCTAGCGTGCGTTGACCCTGATCGAATCGAAGCTAACCCATCGATCCCGGGCGACGGAGTAAGCGGGCGGCAGGCCGGCGGCGGCCACCCATGACCGTGAGTCCGTGACGCCGCGGTGCTGCACGCCGCAGAGAATCTGTCAGGCTCCGGCGAACCGAGCGCACAGCAGGCTTCAGCAGAGCCCCCGCACGACGAGCGTGGGTATATATCTTCGCGTACGGCGGTGGCCAGGCGCGGACAGCACGAGCGTAACCGCCGCATCCGATCGAAGGCGACAGCTGATTAATTAGCACCGTATCCCCTCAGTTCACGCGTTTCTCGCCTGCACAAGCCCTTCGATCGCATCAGTTTGGTTTAGTACTTGCAAATCTGAATTGCCCAGGCACTTGGTGGAATGCTTTGGAAGCATCTACGACGTCTCTGTAGATGGTGCAGTCTGGAGAGAGTCTGCCCTGGTGTTGCGATGCAGTTTTCTAGATTTTATAATGGAAATACATTCCGGCCTCTATGTATCCGCTGTGAGCAGACACATACACAGCTAAACTGAATAAAAAAATTAAAAGAAAAAGATAAAACTTAATTTAGTACACATAATTGGTACTAAATTAAGGCCGCCTACATCCAGTATTGGAACCACATAAAGTACTAACTAGCGACGCAAGCCTCCTAAGCATACGGAAGGTTGCAAAAACCGAAGAAAAAACACTTGACTTTCACAAAGATCTCTAAGACGAAGCTCCAGCGTGTACGTGACGCCGAAGATGCCGCCGACGTCCATCCATAACAGGATCAGGTTTTCACCTGGTGATCTGGCATCTGCTAATTGAAGGGATCAAGGAGCTGATTCATCTGCTGCCATCAAGTCTGCAATCCCTTTGCAACCATGTCACCAAGATTTGTACATGGGTTGCACAAGTTGTACGACGAGCTTCCATTAACAAAGCGGTCGTACGATCCGACCATGTGGTGGTTCTTGACGACGACATCACAACCACATATTAAATAGCGGCAATGCGACCTCCGGTGGCGGCACAACGCAGATAATGTCGGTGACTAGACCGGGATGAGTCGCGAGGATGGAGGAGAAGTTGGTCAAGATCCAGCTCCTCGACCGCAAGGTCATCGTCGTTGAAGATCCATCGTCTCCGCGTCAATGGTCGCCATCACCGCCTGGAATGCACGATATGGCGATCCGACTGTGACGCACGACGAAGACGTCCCAACGGCTCTTGATCTGCCAATGGGACGCGCAGACCGGCGATGCGACCTTCGATGGCGGTGCTTGGATCGTCTTCGGGGTGGGAGGCCCCCTGCCAACCAGCCTGAGGGAAAGCTGGGGGCAAAGGCCGGCAACCAAAGCACGTCCTCGTCGGACTGCCCCGGTCAGCCGCCGCCATGGCACCCAGCAGGCCCGCAGGCACAGGCAGGCAAGGCCAGCCATGCGCACGGGCACAGCGGCACAGGAGTGGCCGCCGCTGGGCCGCGCCTCGCCAACGCCGCCGTGGGGCGGCGAGTTCCCATTCCCAAGCACCAGATCCACATCCCCGGCGACCGGATCCGCGTCCCCGTCCACCAGATTTGTGCCCGGCTGCCAACCGTGACGCCGCGGTGCCGCACGCCGCAGAAAATCAGTCAGGCTCCGGCGAACGGAGCGCCCATGCCATTTTCCACGCGGCCGGCCGGCTTCAGCAGCCCCAGCACGACGACTCCGCGTAACACGTGTAGGGGCGGCTAGGCGGGGACAGCACGAGCGGAACAGCCGAATCCGATCGAACGGTGGCGCGGACCGTGCGCGTGACGGCAGCTGCTTAATTAATACGGTCTCTGACTCCCATACGCTGAGACGCGTTTCTCGCCAGCACAAGCCCTTCGTTCGATCGCCGCGGTTTGGTTTAGTACCATACCGGAGCATTTCGCTGTAGGCAACCAGCTTAACGACCTGCCTGGGCAGCAACTCCTCGCCGGGCTTCGTAGCGGTGGCCCACGTCATCCCAAGCTTGGGGGCAAAGGTGCTGGCTTGGAGGAGTGCAGAGCATCGTAGAGACTGGATCCGACATCCTTGGCTCACTGCAGGTTAACCGGTGTGACGGCCAAGATCGTAAATCCGGACGGACAGGTTATCTGGTGTGACGGTCAAGATCGTAAATCTGGGCCTGTACGCGGAGGGTGGATCGTTCCGTCCTTTGCTTTGCTCTCCAACGAACCACCACCTTTTGCTTCTTTTTGCGCCGCCACTCAGGACGTCGCCGACAGATGCCATGGATGCCGCCGGTCTGGCGTGTCCACAGCACGTGTTCCGCGGCTGGTTCCACGACGACATGCCGAGCGCGGCGCTGGGGGCGTCTGTGCCTGACCGCGCCGCGGCGGAGTGCTCCCGGTGCCTGAACGAGTCGGCGCGAGTAGTTCCGGCGCTAAAGGAAGGGAGGCAAGTGTCGTGGGTCCACCGCAACTCGGTGGTGGTCGTCGGCTACTCCTGCTACCTGCGCGTCCCATTGTTCCCTCCTGCGACGACGTGTGGGTGAGTTACGGTAAGCTCACTCATTCTCGATCTCTTATTTCCCCCCTCTTTCCGTCTGTTTCTTGTGTTAGGATGATCTCAATCCCGAGTTGGGCCCAACGGCCCAACTCGGGCCCCTTGTGAACCTCGCGCCCTGATCGGGGGCGCCCAGCCCATCTATTGGCTGGAGGGCCCCTGTCACCCTGCGCTATATAAAGAGGTGGGCGCCGGCGGCTCTCAGTACGAGGTTCACCTGAGCCGCCACACCCACCGACAACCCTAATCCGATCCCAGGGGCGCAGCCAGTGACGGGAAGCTTCTCCGCCGCCGCCACTGCACCGCGCCACGCCGGCCACTCCTTCACCGACCGACGCACCTCCCCTCTGCCCCGACGCGATGGCCGAGGGCAGCTCCTCCGCCGCCGGATCCTCTTCCTCCGCCCCAGTCAAGCCCTCTGGTAAACTCCTCCCACTCTTCCTCTACTTCTCTCTGCCACTGCCTACTCGATTCCCGAAGTTTGTACCCACTAGTTGTCACTGCTAGATGATCCTGGGCTAACAATGGTATCAGAGGCCTGTCTAGTACGTGGATCTAGAGTTTAGGGTAGCAAAGCAGTTGATCCGATTGGATCAAGAAAGGAAAACCGATCTCAGATCGGCAAAGAACCCTAACCCTAACCCTAGGTTTTGGATCGGGGAAGGGAAAAGGAAAAGGGGACGGGTAGAGGGTCTTCCTTACCTGGGGACTCACCGTCCCGGCCTCGCCGCCGGCCATCTTCATGGCCGGCGCGCGGACAGAGGTGCCGAGAGGCCGCTCGCCTTCGTGCGGGGGCGCTCCGACCTGCCAAGTGCACCGTCGCTCGATCCACTCGACGGCGGCGTGCTCTGCACAAGGCGAGCACGCGCACCGGCGAAGGGGCCGGGGGCGGCGCCGACTTTCCTCTCCCTGCCGGCGGCGCGCCATGGTCGGCCGCCCTTCTGCTCGGCTCCGCGCGGCGCGGCTGAGGGCAGACAGAGAGGAAGGTGCCGGTGCGGACCTTGCTCCGGCGGCACCACGCCGCTCGCCGGCGGCCCCACTGCCATGGGCGCCGCCGATTCGCCAAGCTGCGGCGCAAGAGAGAGAGAGTGAGGGAAAGAATGAGCTAGGGTTTGGGGGCGGCTGGCCGGCTGGGGGTTTTTGTTCCTCCGAAAACGCCGCGTGGCCGTTGGATCATACCCTAGGCGGATGGACGGCAGAGATCGGCCGGTGGCGATCGGGCCACAATCAGCCCAGGCGGGCGCGTGAGGGAGGCCAGATTCGCGGCCCAGGCCCACGTTAGGGCCTGGCGCCCGATCGGCTTTCCCCGCCAGCGCACAAGGCCGAGCTGGGCCGGGCTGTTTTGCCGGCTGGGCCGTCTCTTCTGTTTGGACCGCGCAGGAAATAAAAAAAAGACAGGCGCTTGCTGGGCCGCTCGCGCTGGGCCGCCAGAGCGCGCGCACGCGCGCGGAAGGGAATGGGCCGAGATGGCGCTAGCTGGGCCGCTGCGAGAGCGCGAACGCGCGAGGCAATGGGCTGTGCTGGTGGTTTTGGGCCGAATTGGCCGGTAGAACAGTAAAAGAACATTTCATATTTATTTCTTTTTCCAGAAAAGTTTTGAGTATGGTTTTACTCAATTTGAGTTGTTTTTTGCTGCAAATTTCATGCAAAATTTGATCCAACGACAATTTTGCATCGATAGCAGTAAAGTATCTTAAAGTTTCTGGAAAATTGATTATGACAAAAGTTAAAGTTTCCGCTGCGTGTTTAAATTGTTATCGTTTTCATTATTAAATTCGAACCAACGGGAGAGTTTAATATTTGAAAATGGATAATTTTACTGTGATTATAATGTTGCTATTATTCGACCAACGTTTATTAATAGCAATATTATGATTTTGATTAATAGTTGTTGCCCACATTAATTTTATTTCTGCCCAACGGTGATTTAGAATTATTGCAAAGTAAATTTTATATTATGTTCTCACCCCATATGAATTGTAATTTCAGGTAGTTCCTCCCGATGTCCGCCTTTGAGAGAGATTCCACCACGAGGGGAGACAACTACCTTGAGTGGAAGAGGAAGATTGACTTCACTTTCACTATAGCCGAGGTTGACTGGTACTCACGAACCGTGTCCCACAAAGCCCGTGGAACCGGTGCGGGAGACCGTGAAAGTGATGAAGCATGGGACAAAAGGGTGAAAGATTTTGGCCCTATAAAGATGGCTTATGACATAAAGCATACTCGATGGGTCGGTGACAACAAGAAATGTTGTCTTTGTCATTGAGAATACAATTGACCCAACTCTTACAGGGTCAATTGAAAAGTGTGACACTGCTGTTGGTTACTTTGAGAGGATCAAGAACCAGTTCACTGGTTCCTCCAAAGTGTATGCTACCCATTTGTTCAAGCAATTGACAAATGAAAAGTTCAAAGGAGGTAGCATACGTGACCATATTTTGAAAATGAGTCACTTGGCAAATAAGCTGAAAGGAATGGATCTGGAAATACAACCACAGCTCCTTATCCATTTTGTTTTAGCTTCCTTGCCTAGAGAGTATGAGAATTTTGTCATAAACTACAACATGCAGCCTGAGAAATGGGACTTAGACAAGCTCATTGCTCAGTGTGTTGATGAGGAGCTCAGGATCAATGGCCAACCTGGTGGCCAAGCGAACCTGGTCAAAGGGAAGGGCAAAAGGCCCTTCAATCCTGGCTCCCCAGCAAAGAAAGGTCCTATGCAACGAAACCACGGTTTCGAATGGGAAGCCACGGCGGTGACAACTTGTCTTTGTGGTAAGGAGGGGCACAAGAAGACCGACGCCCGATTGGTTAAGAGAGCTCATGAAGAAAAAGGGTGAGAATGTTATTTCATTTGTAAATGAATCTCTGTATGCAAAGTTTTCAAAGTCAACATGGTTTATTGACTCGGTGCAACTATTCATGTTGCAAATTCTTTCTGATTCATTTCGACGAGAACTACGCTAAAAGAGAAGAGGCCATTAGCGTTGCGAATGGCGTACGGTGCTGCGATAGAGGCAATTGGAGATGTAGCATTAGATTTACCTAATGGCTATAGTCTTACTTTGAGAGATGTTTTTTATGTTCCTACACTTTGCGGCGCAATTTGATAAGTGTAATAAAGTTGGATGATTCGGGTTTTACCCGTAATTTTGGACATGGCAAATGTGTCATTTGGTTTAATGATATTTGTGTTGGTCTTGCCTTCCGACAAGACGAATTATATATGTTATCACTATGTGAAAGTGTGAATTCCATATGTAATGTGAATGAAAGCGTTTCCTCGTCTACAAATGAGAAAAGAAAAAGAAAGCGAACTACAAACGCAACGACGAAATTATGGCACTGTCGTTTAGGCCATATTTCGAGGGGGAGAATAGAAAGACTAGTAAAAAATGAAATTCTTCCTCCTTTGGAGTTCGCTGAATTAGAGCAATGCATCGATTGCATAAAAGGAAAATATGTAAAGCAAATTAAAAAGAATGCCAAACGAAGCACGGGAATATTAGAGATCATTCACACCGACATATGTGGTCCTTTTCCCCGTAAAGAGTGTGGATGGCTATGATTCGTTCATTACATTCACTGACGATTACTCCCGGTTTGGCTATATTTATCCAATTAAAGGAAGAGATGAAGCATTGAATAAATTTAAAATATTTAAGGCTGAAGTAGAAAATCAGCATAGTTTAAAGATTAAGCTAGTCCGGTCCGACCGTGGGGGGGAGTACTATGGTCGGCATAGCCCATATGGTCAAGTTCCTGGACCTTTTGCAAGGTTCCTACAGGAAAATGGTATAGTTGCCCAGTATTCCATGCCGGGTGAACCTCAGCAAAATGGAGTAGCTGAAAAGCGCAACCGTACCCTGATGGATATGGTGCGCAGTATGATGAGTTACTCTAATTTACCATTGAGTTTATGGATAGAGGCATTAAAAACCTCCATTCATATTCTCAATAGAGTGCCAAGTAAATCGGTGCCCAAAACACCGTATGAATTATGGACGGGAAGGGTACCTTCACTAGATCACTTCCGTGTGTGGGGGTGTCTGTGAGGCTAAAGTCTTTAACCCAAATATTGGAAAACTTGATCCCAAAACGGTGAGTTGCCATTTCATTGGCTATCCGAAAGGTCAAAAGGTTATCGTTTCTCTTGTCCCGATAGACTCACAAAGTTTGTGGAAACGAGACACGCTATTTTTCTAGAGGATGAAATGATGAGGGGGAGTATGGCTGCTCGGAAAATTGATCTTGAAGAGAAGCGGGTGTGTGCACCCAATCCCGTGATTCGGGAGCCATTTTTCGAGCTACCTATTGTTCCGCACCAATAGTGCAAGACACCGTGGAGCAAGAACCCGTTGTTGTTCCTCCTATGGTAACAACGAGAGGAAAATGAGGAACCCGTCAGCGGAACTGTTGAAAATGTTGCCACAAATGAGGGGGAGCAACCTCGGCCTCCAATAGTAGATGTGCCAAATGTAGAGGCCCCTAGAAGGTCTCAAAGAGAAAGAAGACCAGCTATCTCCGATGATATATATGAGTTAAATAATATCACTCGAAGAATATCAAATGGAGGGTGATCCCACCACATTTGAACAAGCCATGAGAAGCGATCATTCATCCAAGTGGTTTGAAGCCATGGAAGATGAAATGAGATCAATGAGTGCCAACGATGTTTGGGACTTGGAAGAAATTCCCAAAGGAGCCAAAACAAGGGGCTGTAAATGGGTCTACAAAATAAAATATGACTCCCAAGGGAACATAGAGAGATTTAAAGCTTCTCTCAGAATAATAATGGCATTGGTGGCACACTATGATTTAGAGTTGCATCGATGGATGTGAAGACGGCATTCCTAAATGGGGATTTGGAGGAAAATGTCTACATGGCACAACCGAAAGGTTTTGTCGTGGAAGGCAAAGAAAAGATGGGATGTCGCCTAAAGAAATCGATTTATGGGTTAAAGCAAGCTTCAAGGCGGTGGAACTTGAAGTTTGATAAAACTATAAAGAATTTTGGGTTTAAAGCAAATGTCGAGGACAATTGTATTTATACAAAGTTTAAGAATGGGAAATACATTTTCCTAGTTACGTACGTAGACGATATTTTACTTGCAAGTAATGATATGAGTCTACTACAGGAAACAAAAAGATTTTTGTCCTCAAAGTTTGAGATGAAAGATCTTGGTGAAGCTTCCTATGTTTTGGGCATAGAAATTCACCGAGATAGAAGAAAGGGGGTATTAGGACTGTCTCAAAAGGCATACATTGAAAGAGTCTTGGAGAAATTTCAGATGCATAAATATAGTCCTTCACATGCACCTATAGTCAAGGGCGATAAGTATGGGGATTTTCAGTGTCCCAAGAATGAGTATGAGCTCAACCAAATGAAAAGTGTGCCATATGCTTCAGCTGTTGGACACTTACAGTATGCTCAAGTATGCACACGCCCGACTTAGCTTATGTAACCGGTGCTTGGCGTATTCCAAAGTAATCCGGGTGTTGAACACTGAAATTGGTAAAGAAAGTTTTGCGATATTTACAAGGTACAAAAGACCTGATGCTAACATACAGAAGATCTGAGTCCCTAAAGATCTTAGGATACTCAGATTCTGATTATGCGGGAGATGACAGAAAGTCCACATCTGGATATGTGTTCACTCTCGCAAAAGGAGCCATATCATGAAAAAGCTCAAAACAAACAGTTACTACAAACTCTACTATGTATGCCGAGTTTGTAGCATGTTATGAGGCATCAGGGCAGGTGAATTGGCTAAAGAAATTCATACCCGGTTTAAAAGTGGTCGATGACATCAATGGACCAATGACTCTATCTTGTGATAATAATCCAGCTATAGAGTATGCTCACAACAATAGGTCAAGTGGTGCTGCCAAACACATTGACATAAAGTACTATGTTGTGAAAGAGAAAATCCAGGATCGTGTTATAAATCTTGAGCACATAAGCACTGAAAAGATGCTCGCGGATCCGCTTACAAAAGGCTTACCACCCAAAGTGTTCGTTGAACACGTAGCCGGCATGGGTTAAGGCGAAGCCTATGATTCCTGGATAATAATAAGGGCCCAAAGATAAAGTATTTATTTATTTCAAACCAGAGATGTGTATTGTAGCTGTGAAATCCAACGGCAATAGACCGTGACGATGAAACATGTTCTATGCACAAATCTGAGATGGAATAAGTAAAATGAAAAGGTTAAAGTGAAAGAGTAAAGTTAAAAATAAAGTTAAAGATGAGATCAAGGGGGAGAATGTTAGGATGATCTCAATCCCGAGTTGGGCCCAACGGCCCAACTCGGGCCCTGTGAACCTCGCGCCCGATCGGGGGCGCCCGGCCCATCTATTGGCCGGAGGGCCCCCGTCACCCCGCGCTATATAAAGAGGTGGGCGCCGGCGGCTCTCGCACGAGGTTCACCCGAGCCGCCACACCCACCGACAACCCTAATCCGATCCCGGGCGCG
This sequence comes from Themeda triandra, assembly GCA_018135685.1. Lineage (NCBI taxonomy): Eukaryota > Viridiplantae > Streptophyta > Magnoliopsida > Poales > Poaceae > Themeda > Themeda triandra. The sequence continues at coordinate 130,659 of JAENPR010000827.1, read as the reverse complement.
GCCCGGTGACGGGAAGCTTCTCCGCCGCCGCCACTGCACCGCGCCACGCCGGCCACTCCTTCACCGACCGACGCACCTCCCCTCTGCCCCGACGCGATGGCCGAGGGCAGCTCCTCCGCCGCCGGATCCTCTTCCTCCGCCCCAGTCAAGCCCTCTGGTAAACTCCTCCCACTCTTCCTCTACTTCTCTCTGCCACTGCCTACTCGATTCCCGAAGTTTGTACCCACTAGTTGTCACTGCTAGATGATCCTGGGCTAACATCTTGTACTTAGACATTATTGTGATGATGATGGACCTTTTTGTCTCTGCACTCTGCAGCCGTGGACGTCTTTGACTTGGTTGTGGTACTGCTCATTGAAATATAGGCGGCATACTATGTTGCATCCACATAGCCAGCGAGTTTAATCCACCTGCTGCATGAGGTGGCCGCTGCGAATTATGAGGATTGTCTGCCAGAGGAAAACAAAGTGCTGAAAGCAAGCGCTCTACCGCTCAACATTTCTTGTTCAGCATCAACAGTTTGCTGATTCGATTTCCCCCTGCATGTTCTTATGTTCATCTGATTTTGATCTATCTGCGGAACTGGTAGCACCAAACGAGGCCGCAGCCCTCATGAGCTTGTTCAGTGGTCTGTCTATTTTTCTACTCCTCATGCAATGGACAGGCCCACGCCCTTGATAGAATATATTAGAATCAACACATGAGTATGTTCATCCAACATCTTAATTAACTCATCTGGGCCGTGAGAGAATCATCAGAACACTAGTTGTCAGGCCAACTAAACCCATACCCTTTGATACTTGCCAACCCAAAAGTCGTTATTATGGCCCATCGACAGGAAGCTAAGGCTTACACGCAGACGCAGTGCAACTTTTAGAGTGCTCCAGCAGCCCATGTGTTGTGCATTAACTGAGGTAAATAATTCAATTTTACCACCCCCAACTATTTTCATTGTCCGAGATTTTCCTCCCTAAACAATAGAATACCGTTTTCTTAACCACCATCAACTTTTAAATTGATTGTTTTGCACCTATAGGTTGGCTGTGATAGTGGTTTGCTGATGTATTTTAGGATTCTATAATGCAATTAAAAATCCTAAAATTTGGTTTAATTAAACAATCATAGAAATTTTGTTTCACCTTGAAAATTTACGCAACTAGTTTTAGATTTTCTCTAAACTCATGCTCTATATATATACTATGGGGCAACGGATCCTATGCAAACTAAGCATCCCGTGCAAACTTGTAAACTAACAATCTGGACCGCAGGATGTTGATCCAAGGGGGAGCATGAGAGAGGTGGAAGGAGGGATTTGTAAAAGTGTGATTAAGAGCGGGCGGTTAAGTGCAAAATTACCCTTTGGATCAACATCCTGCGGTTCAGATCGTTAATTTACTAGTTTGCACGGGGTGCCTAGTTTGCATAGGATCCGTTGCCATACTATGGTGCCTAGTTTGAGATTGTTTCTATCTTGATGAACTCATTTGTGGTGCTCCTCCCTTTGCCGCCGACCTCTACTGGTGGCATCCCTCCATCGAGCACGCGGGAGCAGCACAAGCCTCACGTGCTCCGTTCCTTGTTCGTCGCCATCAGACGCACAAGCTTGCCAGGTTTTTTGTCACTTTTCCTATGGTTGAAATTTGTGTTTGTGTTCAGGCGATGTTCTACAACAATGAATTAAGGGATTTTCATTGATGTATTTTGCAATGTTCACGTACATGTGACAGTTGCCTGAATTTGTTTTGCTGTTCAGGTGACGTGTGGTAATGTTCGTGCAGTACAATGTGATGTTCCATGGCTTTCGCCTGAAAAAAGTCTATATTTCAAGCAACCGAAACATAGGAAATACCATTTTAACTAAATAATGAAGTGCACATTTAGACGATACAAAATACTGAGGCCGCCAAAATCTAAACCCCGAAATAAGAAATTTAAACCCAGGGAAGCCTAAAACGTTAGGATATGCATCTTTTAGGGAAGTTAGGATATGCGTTCACCAGATGGGTTTGATCATGTGTCCATGCAAATAAAATAATTCAACCATTAACGCCAAGTTAGCCCCGCTTTAGGATAAATAGATCAAAACCAAATTGACTACATAAAACTGAAAAGCAAATTAAATTCAAAATGTATTGAATTGAATTTTAATTTTGGATTGAAACACAAATGAAAAATACTAATAGGATTCAACTGTAACACAAATGAAAAATGAATATAGGATTGAATACTAAAAAATATTGATATCTCCCATCAGAATATTAAAATATGATATATATAGTATCCTACATTGTTATTACACCGATCTCTGCCATATGATTCTCAACACAACAACTCTTACTGAACATTTGTCTCAAAACACGGATTTCTCATGGACAAATCATATGACATTATCAATTACAATAACACCACCACATGCTATGCCCCAATAGCACCCATCTCTTAGCAACAACACAAACATCACTGTACATAGAAAGATGTATTGATAATAATAAAAAAGAAGCAATTAATCCTCTTTTTTCATATATATGTTTAGTGAATGCAGTAACCACAAGTCCGCAATACACACCCACTAACAAAATTTAACTACCGCTAGACATCTTTTTTTGACCGAATCGGCCGGGGAGGCCCCGACCTACTTTTTTTTCAATTAAATGAAAGAATGTTTACAAGCTCACTGAGCTGGGTTACAAGACCTTCAGGTCCAAAGCAAAAAAGCATTATCTTATCTAAGTCTATCTCTCCAGCTATCAATTCTAAGTCTCTTATTGGGTTTTGACTTAACACTAACCGCTGTTTGAAATGGTGAGTCCAGACATCCAAGTTTTGAGTGCCATTGTTGAAGATAATTTCATTCCTTACATGCCAGATGCTCCAACAGCCTGCCAGAAGAATTTCTCTGAAGATGATATTGTTGAATTCCTCCCTTGCTCTAAGTAACATATCTACAGGTGACAGACTGAAGTCCCATTTGATATCAATTGATTCCCAGCATCTTTTGCTAAACCGACAGTCAAAGAACAGATGGAAGCAGGTTTCCTCAGTTCCTGTGTTGCAGAGTACACAGCTGTAATCAGGTAATTGCATTGTTTTCCTCCTCAAGATGTTCCTAGTGTTTAATCTGTCCCTTGCTAGCAGCCAGAAGAAAAACTTATGGTTTCCAGGATTGCTTGACTTCCATAACCATTTGAAGAGTGGGGAGCAAACAGACTCGGTGTCATTCCTTTGTAAGCCTTTTTGCTGGTGAAGTTGTCAGATCCCCAAGTATACACCCATTTGTCTGTGGTCTCTTCATCCCAATCCCTTTGGTTCATAATTTCTTGTAATTCTTGTAGCTGATTTCGGCAATGCGAGAGGGTTGGACGTGACTCGTCCATCGCTGATTAATCGGGAACCCGATAGAGCACTTTGGCTTTCTTGCAAATGAGAATAATTCTGGAAATTTTTCCTGCGGGGGTTGATCTATCCAAATATCAAACTAGAGTAGTATGGAGTTACCTTTTTCAGGAATGCAAGAGCTCAAATTCTGAAATTTTGGGAACAACTTCATGACATCTTTCCACCAGAAGGACCCAACTAGTGATCTACCTTGGGGTGGGGTGTTGACATTGGAGTAAAGTTTGCTCTAGGTTAGTGAAACCCGGGAGTATCGGCCTTGTTGAAGTTTCGAAGGAGTGCATCATTTTGTCTTTCTATGTCAATTATACCCAGCCCTCCTTGGTGTTTTGGCGGACAGACTTCTTCCCAAGCTACTAGGGCTTTCCCTCGTAATTTAAATCACCTTTATTCCAAAGGCGGGCCTTTCTTGCTTTATCAATCTGGGAGATGACTATGGGTGGGAGCTTTAGACTACACATATAGAAGGTAGGCAAATCTTTGAGAAGACAGAATTGACCAATATCAATCTGCCATTGTAGCTCAGGAGTTTACTGATTCTAGACAATCTTCTTTCTATTCTACATGTCAGAGGGGAGAGATCAGCTACAGTTGGTTTGGTAGTGCCCAGGGGAAGACCAAGATAAGTGAATGGCATGTTTCCAACTTGGCACCCGAAGGTTCTGGCCAGGTGGGTTGCTCTTTCCTGATTCATGTTGATGGGGACTAGAAAGGACTTGTCAAAATTAACATGTAGGCCACTTGAGTCAGAGAAGGTTCTGAGGAGTCCCTTGAGGTTGAACAAGGTTCTGGCCTCCCCTGGTAGAATTAGCAGGGTATCATCAGCATATTGAATAATAGGGAAGTCTCCTCCAAAGTTCTCACTTATTGGGTGTTTGATCACTTTAGACTGCCATGCTTTGTTCACCAGAGTCTGAAGAAAGTCAGCTGATAGGAGGAATAGCAGTGGTGACAAAGGATCCCCTTGTCTAACTCCTCTCTTGCATTTAAATGGTTTTCCAGGGCAGCTATTGAGGATGACTGAGGAGGTGGCAGTACTCAGTATGTTCTTGACCCATTCTATCCATTTGTCAGGGAACCCTTTGCTTTTCAGGATGCTGAAAATGAATTGGTGCTCAAGCTTATCAAAGGCCTTCTCAAAGTCAAGTTTCAGAATGACCACTTCCTTCTTTGACTGATGGCACAGGTGAAGGAACTAAAAGGACCAAGCCAGGTAGTCCTGAATAGTTCTCCCTTTAATAAAACCATATTGATTTTGGTGTACCAATTCTTTGATGCTATTCTGTAACCTTAGGGACAAAATTTTGGTGATGCACTTCATGGAGTAATTCATCAGTGAAATTGGTCTAAAGTCACTCACATTTTCAGGGTTTTCCCTCTTTGGTATGAGAGCAATCAGAGATGAGTTGATACTTGATAAATCGAGTTGTTCGACTAAAATCCATGAATAATCTAATGTATTCATTCCCGACAATGTGCCAACATTTTTTGATGAAGATCCCACTGAAACCATCTAGACCTGTTGCATGTTCATTGGGCAAGCTCTTTACTACTGTATGGATTTCTTCATCACTAAAATCCAGAGCTAACTGGGATAACTCATGCTGTTCCAATAGACTGTTTAGGTTGTAGTGGACTGCATTGAAGTCACTTACACCCATTGTCTTTGAAGGAGGACCATAGGAGGTTGGCTTTTTGATCATGATCACTGATAAGCTCTCCCTCTTCATTCAGCAAGGATACTATGAAGTTCCTCTTATGGGCAGCAGTGGCCATTATGTGGAAAAAGTGACTGTTTTCATCCCCTAGCTGTACCCATCTTGTGGTGTTTCTTTGTCTCCAATAGATTCTCTTGGATTCTTGGAGTTTCTCAAGGTTGTTTTTGACTAGCCTTCTGAATGAAGCTTCTAATCTGGACAAGGCTCTCTGTTCTTCTAGTCCATCTAAGAGGAGAAGGACCCAGTTGCAATTGAAGATCAACTTAGAGAGGCTGGACAGGTTTCTACTCCATTTTCTTAGTCCTGTTCTTACCTGTTTCAGTCTGACAGCAAGATGCTTGGAGGGGTTGGCAAAGTAAGGGGCTTGGTTCTAGTGTAAGCTGACAGTATCAAAGAACCCCGGGTGCTCAAGCCAAAAACTTTCAAATCTGAAAAGGTTGGATTTGGGAGTGTTGTTACCAGTGTGAAGTACATAGGGGATATGGTCAGATATAGGCTTGGCAAGTGGCTGTACAAAAGTTGCTGGAAATGAGAGGGGCCAGTCTGCAGAGGTGAAGACCCAGTCCAATTTCACCAGAAGAGGATCCGGTTGCATATTGCTCCAAGTAAAACTCCTGCCACTAAAGGGTATCTCTGTGAGATCAAGATCAGCTATCAACTCATTAAAGAGGTCCATCTCAGAGTGATCACCTCCAGGTTTATTCCTGTCTTTTGGGCTCCTGTATAGGTTGAAATCTCCTCCTAGGACCCAGTTGTTGAAGGTTGAGGTGTCCAGGTTCATTAACCAGGTGACAAATCCAAATTTCTATTCAGGTCTAGAGGGGCCATAGATGTTTGTGACATGGAAAGAGCTATGGTCTGCCTTGCAGGTAAGCTGGACAGTCAGAGCATAGGAGCAGCTCTGGATCACTACTCCATCAAACAGATTGCTATTCCAAGCAGTGAGCAGTCCACCAGAGGCTCCAGTCGACGGTGCAAAGGCAAAAACGTCTATGGCTCTTGGGCCGAATTTTTTGATGTAAAAACTATCAAAGCTTTCCCTTTTTGTTTCTCGTATACAAATAACATGACAGGCGCTTTCAGTACATTTATTTCTGAAGCCATCCCATTTTTCTTGGGAATTGATTCCCCTAATATTCCAGAAAAGGATTTTGCTGCTACTAGTTCTGTTTCTGTTGTTATCCATAAAAAACACTCTTGGGGTTGTGAGGGTGTTTGTGCTTAAACAAACCAAACAAAATCAGTCTGGGCTGATTGGATAAAGAGATGGCCCCATCCTTTTCTTTTAGCATCGAGGTGATTTTGAAACTAACATCCAGATGGTGAAGAGAAACAAATGAGCAAAGAAAGTCAGGGGAAGATCAAACCGAAAGTAACAGGGATGCACTAGATAATTAACAACAAGCTGATGATTGATATAAAAAAGGTTCAGGTCGACAGACCACAGGTAAACCGACTTCAGGTACCACGCATGCACATCACAGTACAGCAAGTTATTAAACCGGTACAGGCACCGGAGGATAAGCCAAAAGATCGAGATAAAGAAAAGTTTTGTTTGCACCCCAGGGAGGGCAGGTTCAGGTACCATGCTAGACATCAAAGCTTATAATTGCCCACAACAATGCTCTGGACAAAACTAGTACAAGTCTACAAATAAAATTATTAACTAAAGAGCAAAACAACGTCACCAGCCATGACCCAAAAAGGAAAATAAAATAAATCACTTAAGACAGCATCGTGAGCACACAACTTCAGTGGTCCCAGGTATCCCAATATAAGCAGTGTAACCTTCACCACTACCATTCTTCATAGCACTCCATTTTTCTCCCCACCAGTGTAGCCTCTCTATACTCCTCTCACTAGATGTTAGAAGCAAAATGATGCAATCAAGGGAAGAATTTGAGAAACCTTTTAATCTAGCCAACCACCTAGCGCGTGTTAACACAACAATAAAGCAACATCAAATTAGAAAAAGGAACTATCAACAAGGCAAGATAAAACCACAATTCGTTAGCAGGACACAGGAAAACATAAACAAGCTAGCTGAATAAGCACCCTCTCTTCAGCATCTTAATCAAACCCCCACAATCCAGATACAATCTTAGCCATAGAAAAAAGGAAGAAAAAATCAAATACATAATCATATTTAGAAAAATTTTCATAAAAACCATGGTGCTAGTATACTCCATAGTCTACAGTCATGCCATTGCCAATTGCCAACCAAACTCGCAAAAGGAAAACCTTCAAATGCTAATGATAAGCAATCTTTCGATTCATGCAATGAGTCCAAATTAGAGAACCTGTTGGTGGCTAAAAACTATATAGTTAATACTTGGAATGGTCGAACAACCATTTTAGCAATGTTGATTAAAAATGGTACATCATGCTAGATAGTATAGAAAAATGGTAATGTGCTAGATTTGGCAAATGATGAAATTAAGAACAAATTAAAACTTTGTCCTCAGTTGAAGGGATTTATGCAGACGATCTTCTCTCCACCACATATATGGTTTAACTATGAATATCCTATAATTACATAGGGAAACAAAACTAGAGACTGAAAAACCTAAGGAACAAATTAAAACTTTGTCCTCAGTTGAAGGGATTTATGCAGACGATCTTCTCTCCACCACATATATGGTTTAACTATGAATATCCTATAATTACATAGGGAAACAAAACTAGAGACTGAAAAACCTAAGGAAACGACAACCACAGAGATGGACTGGTTAAGAGCATTCATCCCCTTTTTTGTTGAGTTGGTACACAATCTCAACATGCCCTTAGATATTTTGGATAAACCACTTGATGCAAGGGGCCATATGGTCCAACTCGAGATCCACGCCATATATCTTCCTCAAGTAATTTTTGCAGCCCCTGATCGGCTGCCTCTCGCTCTCACCGGTAAACTCCAAAAGGCTGGACCTTAAAGCGAGGTAATAACCTTGGTTAATTCGTGAGGTATACACAGTCACAGAGACTTCCATCCACAGCAAAAAAACAAAAGAGAACACTTGGGACAGGTGGCGCAGGCCAAAACTGGAAACAGGTCACCGCCGATAAGCAGCTGTGGGAGAAGACAAATGGGCTATCTTGGATTCCTACATCCTCGCACGGATTGGATTCACCTGTCTTGTGCGATCTAAGTGTATATACCTTGGAATCTCATTCACTCGGACATTCAGACAAAGTCAAGGACGTGATTGCTTGCAACACTTTGATGTGTGATGTGAATCCATTATATTAATTACCCGTACCTCAAGCTTCTACGTGATTTTAATGATTCGCTGCACCAGTTTTTTGTGTGTATGGTTTGTGCCGCTTCATCTCTTTTTGCTGATGAATGCAACGTACATACTCGACTCGAGAGTTTTAGAATTCGGACGGACGACAGAAGGAGTACACAAATATGCACCAATGACACATACACACAATAATTGTTTATGTTTTTAACAATAATTTTCCTCGTGCAGAGACAGATTAAAAAATGAGAAGATAATGTAAGTAGGTTTTCATCGCCCAAGAAATCTCACTCAAGTGTAAACGCCAACCAATCAAACAACAAAGGGGTTGCAAAACCAAGGAAATTATAAGGTGTGTTCCTCTCGATCAAGCTCTATATAAAGTACCCCGGTCCCGTAGAACCAGTCATCAGCAAGAGTCCAGTGCAGTAAAGCAGCTAGCAACCAAGCATGGCCTGCATGAAGCTGCTAGCGTTGCTTGCCCTCTTGCAGGTCGGCGTGCTCCTCCACGCCCATGTCTCCGAAGCCTCCAGGCATCACAAGCCGGGGGCAGCAGGCACTTGCAAAGCCAGCGGCGTCCTCCACGGCATTGCCGGAAAGTGCAAGCATATCCACGACTCGGAATGCTGCCAAGCGGGCAAAAGCTACCCGCAGTTCCGGTGCTCGCCCCCCGTGTCCGCCAAGACGCCGGCAACCCTGACGGTGAACAGCTTCGAGGAAGGCCAAGACGGCGGCGGCCCGTCCGAGTGTGACAACAAGTACCACGACGACAGCGAGAAGGTAGTTGCACTGTCCTCCGGGTGGCTGCGGCTCGACGGCACGAAACGGTGTGGCAAGATGGTTCGCATCAACCGCCAGTAACGGGCGTTCTGTGGTGGCCAAGGTCGTCGACGAGTGTGACTCGATGAACGGATGCGATAATGAGCACAACTTTGAGCCGCCGTGTGCTCCCAACATCGTCGACGGGTCGCCGGCTGTGTGGAAGGCGCTGGGACTCAATGATAAAATCGGTGAGGTCAAGGTCACTTGGTCTGATGTCTGAGCCGTGAAACGCTTTCGTGCAGGCCACTTGCAGCATGAAGAGAGGAGGTACACGCTTCGTAGAGTGTGTTCTTCTGACTCTCGCTCATGCACATGTGTCTTGGAATTTGCGACCAGTTATGCTACTAGTCTTGGCCGTGATGGAATATAGCTACTAAATAAACCATCAGTTAGTATTTCTCGATGTCCTTACTAAAAGTACGAGTGTATGACCATTGTTTGTTTCCCTCAATTATAGTTCATAGCACTCACGAAAGAATTTATGCGTAATTATTCAGTGTATACTATCACATTGTGATATATTATTCATGTGTTCTAGAAATGGCTATTGTCATTTCAGTTTAGCAATTAAGATTTGCTAGAGCAATTCTAGCAATTTCTCCTTGCGCTTCCTTCTGCCTTCTTGCGCAATCCGCTTCTTGAACGTGTTGTAGTCCTTGGCGAGGTGATTCAGCAAAATACACGAGCCTAGTTGGAGCCCTTCAATATCTTACTCTCACCCGACCGGATATTTCTTTTGCAGTTAACAAAGTTTGTCAATTTCTCCATGCACCTACTATGGTTCACTTCAGTGTTGTGAAACGGATTCTTCGATATGTTCATGGAACCATTGGCTCTGGTCTTAAGATTAAACGATCCAGATCTACAATTTGGTGAGTGCCTTCTCCGGCGTTGACTGGGCAGGTTGTGTAGATGATCGACGCTCCACTAGTGGCTTTGCGATTTTCTTTGGTGATAATTTGATCTCCTGGATGGCTCGGAAGCAACCTACTATCTCTCAGTCTAGCACGGAGGCAGAATACAAAGCACTAGCAAATGCTACAGCTGAGACAATGTGAATTCAAAAGTTGCTCTCAGAATTGCGTGTTCCTCATCCTCCAGCAGCAAGGTTGTGGTGTGATAACCTAGGTGCGACATATTTATCACCTAATCCTGTTTTTCATGCACGCACTAAGCACATTGAGGCGGATTTTTATTTTGTTCGTGAGCGTGTTGCTCAGAAGCTACTGGATGTTCGGTTCATCACCACTAGTGATCAATTCACCGATAGTTATACCAAGGCCGTTAGTGCCGAGAAGTTAAAATAGTTTAGAATCAATCTTAACCTTGTTAGTGGCTAAGATTGAGGGGGATGTTAGAATATATGTTTCCATGTACAAGATATGGCGTGTGGTGTATAAACACGCCATATCTTCCTGACTTGTAGAGGAGGTTGATTGACATATATCCTCCAAACATAATTGGTTGTAAATTTACCTTGTTGTACAAGCCATGCTGAGGGTTGTTCTCAGTTTATATAAACACGCAACCGAGGATCCCTAGAGCTAACCTCGTTTTCCTAATTTTCACACCACTTTCACGGTCGTTCGCTCGGTTCTATTCCTAGTGAATGATCTACCGGTATCTATATCTCTTATATAGATAAACCTCACTAGCTATTTCTCTTGCCATGCAAAGTGTCCACATCATCATCCACTCAACATCCCACTAGCACATTCAATTGAAGTGCCCATGTCATCATCCACTAACACACCCAACTAACACATGTCATTATATTTCATTCAAACTATTCAAATTAACATACCACAATATTTATGAACATATTTTGTTGTCCAAAAAAATCATCCGCTAATATATATTATGATATTTATTCAATGATATTAGCAAATACAAGTAGAATAATCTCATCTGCGATTCCCGCAGCAACGCGCGGGGTTTTCTCCTAGTATCATAGTATTTTGAGGTGTAATGTTCTATGTAATGGTAGTGGTGGATAACTTATCGACATTTATTGAGACAATTTGACTTCAGTTTTTCATTAGTCTTTGTCTGATGATTGAGTTTTTAATGCAGTTGGACACTTGATTCATTCTAACCGATGAAGATTGAACGCTTAATCTTTTTATTTTCTTCTATGTTTGGTCCATGGTCGTTCAGGTGTCACTGTGAAACATCTCCGCCCATCACCCACCGCCCACCATCCCACCATGACGAGACCCTACCCTGCATGTGGCAACTTCTTGCTTCCTCTTCACTGCCAATCTGCCATCTTCATGGCCATATTTGGTCGACTCCCCCCACCCCCCACCCCCTGCCCCAGCAGCATAGCCCGACCGCCTTCTTAGCTGCTTCCGCTTTGCCTCCGTCTCTCTCGTTCCCATCGCCTTGCCTACCTACCTTCATAAAAGTTTCTTCTTAACCAGCTGGAGATAGAGAAGAAGAGAGGGGGAGGAAGAAAAGAGAAGAGAAAACCTGAGTGTTGGATTCTCCAAAATATGGTAATTTTTAAAGTTTGAGATAAGATGTGGAACCTCCCTTTTGTTGACCAAATACTAAGATAGTACATAAAGTTACATAGGCGGAGCTCCCCATACGGCAGGGTGGGGGAGCTGCCACACCTACCGCCGGCGGGAGCCCCTACTACCCTATGTCTTGTTTGTCTAGCGCGGCAGTCCATCGGTGCAGAGCAGCTGCGTGGACCAGTCGCGTGCAGCAGAGCACCGGCGTTCATCCTACAATAGCGCTCAGGGTCTGGACACGTTCTTTGGAGGTGGCCGGGGGGAGCATGAGCGAGAAGACAACCCATCACTCTATCGGTTCCACCGGCCATTGTCTAGCTCCAGCTTGACTCTTGTGCCGGCTGCCTTGGTGCCACTGCCGCCGTCCACCAGCACCCCTTACCGTGCCAACCTGAACGGCTACAAGCTGCCTCACACCATTGTTGTGTGCTATTTTTAGATGTATTATCACATATAATCAAAATACTATACACTATCTGATTTGTTCTTAAGTTTACAGTTTTTTTAGCTCTTAGATACTTGGATTTTGGACTCATGTTTAGTTGGTGTTTGTTGAATTCATGGATTGTTTTAAGTTGATATAAACTGCTGCTATCTTCTAAGTTCTAATACGATTGAGATATCATTCTTCAATCAATCTTTAAATTTGCCATATATTAGATATATATTCACGAGCGTTAGTACGACGCCATTAAAAAATTATATATGTAGTCTGCCCCACCTAAATTTTCGATGGAGCTCCGCCACTTTACCCTTATTATAAGCACGAAAATTTCCTGGCCACACAAAGACCAGGCTACTTGAGATCTCCTCCACGCATTTTTGCTCACACCATATTTTTCTCACACATAATTTTTGCATCCCGTGATCGGTTGCCTGATTATTGCCTCTCGCTCTCACTGATAAACTCCAAAGCGCTGTACCTTAAAGCGAGGTAATTACCTTGGTTAATTGGTAAGCCATACTGTCAGAGAGGTTTCCACAGCAAAAAACAAAGAGAACAATGGGCCAACTGGCACAGGCCAAAATTGAACACGTGTCACCAAAGGAGCTGGCAAAGAAGACAAATGGGCTAACTTGGATATTCCTACATCCGCGCACGGATGACAGACGATACTTGGATTCACCTGTCTTCAGCGATCAAACTTCTAAGTGTATATACCTTGGAATCTCATACAATAAGTGGTTGTTATATACTTGCAAGCCTGCTGTCAAACTTGCTCTGTGCTGCATGCGCCTCGGCTCATCAGCCTTCCACGCAGATTATGGCCGGCATTTAGTGGAGCAGGGGGACACATGTTTTGCGGCGCTGTGGCATAGAGAACAAAACATAGGGCCGGGCGATGCAAAACCAAGGAACAGGGCTTTGTTAACGCTTCCAGTTAAAACGAACGCCAGAGCATATTCCACGAGCTCTATATAAAGCAACCCGGTCCCGTTCACCACAGTCACCAACACCAGTAAGAGTGTCTAGTGCAATCCGAATTCAGGACACAGCAGCTCCCAACCAAGCATGGCCAGCATGAAGCTGCTATCGTTGCTTGCCGTCTTGCAGGTCGGCCTGTTCATCCACGCCCACGTCTCCGAAGCAACCAGGCATCACACGCCGGCGGCAGCAGCCGCGGGCACCTGCAAAGCCAGCGGCGTCCTCCACGGCAAGACCGGAAACTGCAAGAGGTTCCACCAATCCGACTGCTGCCAACATGGCAAAAGCTACCCGCAGTTCCGGTGCTCGCCACCCGTGTCCGCCGAGACGCCGGCGATCCTGACGGTGAACAGCTTCGAGAAAGGCAAGGACGGCGGCGGTCCGTCAGAGTGTGACAACAGCTTCCACAAGGACAGCGAGTTGGTGGTCGCGCTGTCCTCCGGGTGGCTGCGGCTCGACGGCACGAAACGCTGTGGCAAGAAGGTCCGGGTCACCGCCAAGAACGGGCGCACCGTGCTGGCCAAGGTCGTCGACGAGTGCGACTCGGTGAACGGATGCGATGACGAGCACAACTTTGAGCCGCCATGTCCTCCCAACGTCGTCGACGGGTCGCCGGCTGTGTGGAAGGCGCTGGGTATCGATGATAGCATCGGTGAGATCAATGTCACTTGGCATGATGCCTGAGCTGTGAAACGCTGATATGAAGTATCCAACTTCCTGCGTGAAGAGAAGGAAGGTACACGCATAAGAGTGTGTTCTTCTGACTTGCATGCACATGTGTCATGGGATTTGTTACCAGTTGTGCTACTAGTTTCGGCCGTGATGGAATAGGTACTAAATAAACCATCACTTGTATTTGTCGACGTCGTTTTCCTAAAAAAAGTTAGCACCACACTGTTTCCCTCCTAGTTCAAGTCTCTGCCGAAATAATCATTCAGTGTACACTATCACGTTGTGACATATTTTTTAGGCGATTTTTGCCACAGGACACTGGGAAAACACGTAATTTGCTGAAATACACCGCCGCCCAAACACACCACAAATTCGTGATTGTTTGCCCAGACACACCGCGACCATTATTTTATTCATTTCTCAGTTTCGAAGAGAGAAAGATAGGGGAAATGTCCTAATTGCCCTCGTCTTCAACCTTCAGCACTAGCTGATATTTTTGCCGTAGCACATGCTATCGTTTGCTTCTCCGGCAAGATCTCCGGCCCGCCTCATCCAACAACGAGTCCATGCGCTAGGCATCTCGTCCTGCTCCCGAGCACCAATCACCGATGGCCGGAGTCATGCAGCAGCCGAAGTCGTGCAGCGAGAGCGGATGGAGAGACTTGAGGTCGCGCCGCCGGAGTCGTGCAGCAGCGCGGCCTCGGATGCAGCCGACACGCCCGCTGCCTCCTGGCTCACCCGCGCGCCGCGGCGGCCGGGCGGGGCTCGCCGGCGCCCGCCCCACGGTGGCTGAGCAGAGCTCGCCGGCGCCACGTCGAGGAGGCGGAACTCCCCCGCGCCCTCGCCATCGGGGTAGGGCGGAGCTCGCCGGGCGCTGCGTGGAGGCAGGCGTCCCGGGCCGGAGTACGAGCTCGTCCCCATGGTTCGCGTCCCAGCGCCAGGCCACTACGCCGCGAGATCCGTTGCCCCACAGCGCTGCCACACGGGCCTCGGTCGCGCTGCTCCGTCGTCCCGCGAGCTCCGCCGCCGCACCGCGTCGCCGCACGCGCGCTCTGAGGGCCCCGGCCGCGCTGCTCCATCGTGCCGCGAGCTCCGCGCGCCGCCCCACCGCGCCGTCGCGAGCTCCGCCGTCCCCGTGTAGCCGCACGCGCGCTCCGAGGGCCCCGGCCACAGTGCTCCGTGGTCTTGCCGCGAGCTCCGCCGCCCCACCACGCCGTCGTGCGGGCCGGCCGCGCTGCTCCGCCGCCCCGCTGGGGCGCGCCGCCGGGCCCTAGGCGAAGATGCGGGTGCCGCCGGGGCTGGGCGCCGGGCCGCAGGGATTGGGGCCGGCGCCGAGGCCTGGGCACAAACAGTGGTGCCGCCGGGACTGGGATGCCTGATTGCGGGGGCTAGGGGCCAGAGGTTGAAGACGAGGGTAATGAGGACATTTCCCCTACCTTCTCTCTCTTCGAAACCAAGAAATAAATAAAATAATAGACGCGGTGTGTCTGGGCAAACAATCACGAATTTGCAGTGTCTTTGGGCAAACTCTCTCGTTGGCAGTGTGTGCCAACCAATTAGGTGTTTTCCCAGTGTCCTGTGGCAAAAATCGCCTATTTTTTATGTGTTCTAAGTCTATCGTCATTTGAGTTTAGCAATAGGATGATGGATTTGTTGTATAGGTCGCCCACCACTGACTTGATTGTTTGTAATATGTGTTGCTAGGGCTCTATCGCAGCTGCGTGATATAACTCTCTTTCTCTAAACGAAAAGGGAACGTAGCCTACTGTGCAAACTTTGCAAACTCTAATCAAGATCACATAAATCTAATCTGATAGCTAAGATGTGGGGGCTTTAAGTGCTTGCATAGTTTGTACAGGAGGCTCGTTTGCATAGCATATATTCTGGAAGATTGGGAAAAAGAAGTATTTGTTATCGATGTACCATGCCCGTGGCGGTGAACGATGGGAATTTCTTAGGTGTAATTTGTCTAGCCTGTATATTAGGGGGGGGGGGTTGAGGTGATATAGCGCGGTCGTGGGCCATCCGTGCTCACTCATAGTGTAGGAAGGAAAGGAGAAAGTGGTGGGATTGGGCTGGAGGTAGGGTGGCTCAAAATGAAAATAAACTGATGGTCTTAACGAGTTTTAAATCAGATTTTTGAATTTGTTAAATTCTTCCCACAAGAACTTCTTTTTGAAAAATACATATATGTATGCACACCAATGACCTAGATATAAGCACTACAGCGGGACTTATACCGAACTGGCAAACATCTTCTACTCATATGAGCACCTCAATCCTCTAACTTTAACTTTAGCACCAATGAAGGAGTCTGAACCGATATGCATACTACCATGTCCTTATGAGCACCACCAAATGATCGTTATCCACCGGTGAAAGAATAATGCACCACCCATGTCAAATACGGATGTTGGAGTTGCCCTTATGGTTAAGCCCTAATGTGACTTAACCTATGCATATCCCTCCCGTTTCATTCCCATGTTTTTTTTTAATAATGGAATTAACATTCCGGCCTCTGCGATAACGCACAGAGCGTAAAGTCTGTGCACGACCACACACAGCCAAACTTATTAAAAAAACTAAGAATAATAAAAAAAACTTTAGTACATGGAGATATATGTACTAAAGATCTACTACATCCAAAAAAAAGAATTGAGTTTACTATTCAAGACAGTGCAAAAGATATCGATGTCGCTTCATGACGGTCTTCGGATCAACCACCACGCCTTGAACAACATGCACCAAAATGAACTTGAAAGAAACTCACTGGATGTAGACAACCCCCACTGCAGCTGGCAAATCAGCCCACGCTTGAAATCATGTGCCCTCACCGTTGCCCCTCCACCTCGATGTATAAGTGGCGTTCGAAATAGCCACTATCGATCACGTCAAATATTGTCGCCAATGGAAAAGCATCTGCCCCCGGCAAAAGAGAGGCCATTGCTCACTGTTAGACTGCGTGAGGAACGGCTGCCATCGTCATGGCGGCGAAGACGGGTAGTCGCCACTAGATCTGCGACCCCGTCCTCTCCTCCTCGACCTCCTCCTTAGGCACCGCCGCCTGCCGCTAATGCGCGAGTAGCGTGAGGTGCTGCAACAAGGGCATGGTATGTAATGCAAGAACACCTCCGCAATGCCTTCAGGAAGGGACATGACGCCTATAGGCATCATCTTTGCAAGCTTTCGCCCGATGATCTTGCATGCTATGGCAGCGCCATCTGCGGCAGCCAAGGGAGGCAACGACATGCGGGGGCCGCCATGTCGTCCCCGCACCAATAGATGGTCACCACCAGGGTAACGGGCGCTGCCTCCTCCGTAGATCTGGAGGAGTAGCGCGCCGGCGCAGACCGGGTGTCGGCGCCGGGCATACAACGGGTCCCCACGCCAACCATCTCCATGGGTGTCGTCCTCTCTGTAGAATGAAGGACGCGCGCCGCCGCTCCAGCCATGGGAAAGCCGGACCCGGAAAGGGCGGGGTGGGCGTTGGCGGCGCACGTCTTGAGCTCGTGGCAGAGGCTAGGTGAGGCAGCGATGTGGAATTGCTCGCCGGCCAGATCGATACTCAAGACATCGGGATCGCGATGGGAGGGACGGCAAGACGTCGGGGCGCCGCACCGGGCGACGTCCGCGGCCAAGACTGCGCGGCCGGCGACTGGAGGCCATGGATCCGACCTCTAAGTCGCCGGATCGGTGAGAGGCAGAGCAGGGCCGCCGGCCAAAGAGCGCACCAACGTCGGCGTTTGGGATCGCCGCCTCGCGAGATCTCGGCGAGGAAGGCCCAGCCGTCACCCTCACGGCCGTTCGCCGGGTTGGGCCAGCGTTGGGATCCGGCGACGGCCGGGGAGGCGAGGATGGGGGCGGCTACGAGTGGCGGCGCTTGGTGGATGCCGCCCGAGTCGCCCTAGGACGTTTCATTCCCATGTATCACTACGAAATCTATATATAAATTCATCATCCGCATTTTTATCGAAGTATGGTGTAGGCCACCTTTAGTGACGTACATGCTAGGCCTTCCTCTTATGTATATTTGGCTAATGCCACAACCTTGATGTATGAACTCTAGTACAACAGCCTGTATCATCTTGCATCGTGCCACTCCACCATTTTTGTCATGCTCATTGGTTGATGGCTCCATCGACATTATATTGTGTTAGCCCACGATTAGCTATGTAGATTACTTATTATTTCCAGCCACCCCCACACCAGGTCTGACGAGCACGCGAGCAGCGGCCGCACTACAGGACCCCGGGTGTGTGTGGGTGTCGTGGTCGAGCAGTGCGGCTATAGACAGGGTCGAGCGGGGCGCTGTGTCATGCGGAGGTGAGTGCAGACCTCCCAATGATGGTATTGGCTCGCGGATTAGAGCACGCCTCCGATGCGTGGCTTGGCCACGGGCGGGCGCACCGAAGCCGTTGCGTCGGCTCGCGTAATGGAGGTAGTGCCGAACCCTTGCTCGCGGGCGGGGCTTGACCGTGTTGGCAGCCGGGGCGGCTCCTTCCGCGGTTTGCTCCACCGGCGGGTCCACTGGATCTGTGCTTCTTGGTCCTGGATCCGGTGACCCAAAATCCGGATCTGGCCACTTGGGGCCCGGCGCACAACGCTGGAGCAGGTGAAGGGACGCGGAGGCCGTCATGGATTTGCTGGGGGTGCGGTGTCTGTGGACGGCGTCTGCTGGCGGGCCGCTATTTGTGGATGGCCGCCGGTCAAGTTCTTCCGCATCTAGTCCTCTAGGCGTGGCGTTTCCTATCGCGACGATGGCCTAAAGGGGTCGGGTGGCTGCCCTTCTGTACAACGCGGCACACGCAGTGACGAGCGTGTGGCGCTGCAACGATAGAGGTACCGCTGCACCACGTGAAAGGTGGCGGCCAGCACATCGCTCGCACTTGCTCATCATTGATCCCAGCCACGGCACCCCGGATCCCACCCCTCGCTCCCTCAAACTCGGCAAGGTCGCGATTCGTGCTATAGACATGTGGAAACTAGGTGAAAACTCTGCCATGTTGTGATACTAGGCCAGCGACAATGGAGCTTTTGCCATCATATCCCTCGTTGGAGGCGTCGTTGTAGTTTTTAGCTACTGCAATTGTGAAAACCATCCCAAGCCGCTGCATGTGGGCGTCATTACCCTTCTTAAAGGCATCAATACAAGCACTACACACATCTACTCCCCCGTATATCCATGTCCTTATCCTTTCTTGGTTGCTTCATGCTCTCGTTGTTGGTTGCTCCATGCCTGTTGTCGTTCCTTGTGTTCTCTCTGGTTGCTCTGCCTCCCCTTCTTGTTATTGGTTTGACTACCCTCCTACCCCCTTGGCTTATGCGCACATCACTGATTGGCGGGTGATCGCCGTCAAAGGCACCCTTTATCCTCCTCTAGTTCACTCCGGTGCTTTGTCTCATCATATGCTGGGCTACGGGGCTGTATTCTCCTCTCTGGATGTCCTCGTTTAATTTCCTTTTGCCGTACCTCCCCTTTGGGGCTTCCTTCCCCCAAATGGCATCGGTGGATGTTGGTCGGAACCAAGATGCTCTCATAGGCGCTGCAACTCACGGTTGCCACCGGTTTGTTCTGACTTAGTGCCGTACAGCTCCTTAGCTGTCGTCTGTCAGATCCGACTTGTTGACAGCTGCTCATGGTTAGAGTTCTCCTGAGACCGTCTTTGGTGGTGGCATTAGGAAGTGCTCGCACTAGCGATGTAGGATGTGCCTGTCGCTGTATGTTGTCGGTGTTGTATTCCTTCTCTTTTACCCTACGTCATGTACTTCTGAGACCTTCACGTCGTCTTTGTAACCGTGGCTCCCGCCACCAAACTTGGGGTTTTGCCCCTCCACCCACTAAGGTTTCCCTAGCATCTGTGGTAAATGGATCAGGTAGGGACAATGGTCCCCGTCGTTGCTCTCAAAAAAATCCTTATTATAAACCAGAGAACTTTCTTGCCACGCAAATGAGAAATGTTATATATACCGACTGGGCTACTTGAGATCTCATCCACGCATTTTCGCCCACGCCATTATTTTTTTCTCAAAATATTTTTTGCTGCCCCTGATCGGTTGCCTCTCGCCTTCACTGATAGTAAACTCCAAAACACTGAACCTTAAGACGAGGTAATTACCTTGGTTGATTGGTACGCCATATAGAGACTTCCACAGAAAAAAAAAACAAAGAACACTTGGGACAGCTGGCGCAGGCCAAGTTGGAAACGTGTCACCGAAACAGCTGGCGGAGAAGATAAATGGGCTAACATGGATTCCTACATCCTTTCACGGATAAGAGACGGTACTTGGATTCACCTGTCTTCAGCGATCAAAGTTATCTCTCTTGGATTTTCATTCATTCATACGAAGACAAGGGACGTGATTGCTTGCCACAAAAAAGTTGCTCACTAGGCTATCCTCAGTGGGGAGTTTCAAAAGTTTTATGGACACTAGATATGTTAACATGTCAATGTATTTACAAAGAGAGACATTATGAGAGTTTTATAGGAGTAGAAGTAATTTCATAGCGATGAGAAACCCTCTTTGTTGTTGTTTTCAAAACATGAATGCGTAGCAAACTGGATCATGAGACCTTCGTTGAGACTAGTCTTAGTATTTCAACAAAAGTAGTCCTTCTGCACAGTTAGAAAAAAAAAAGACTGCCTTGACGAATACACGGGCGTTCAAAGTATGCATATTGTTTAACGGATTTTTTTTTTTTGTGCGACGGTGTCGTAAGGATCTGGGCAACACCATATTGATGGCTGACGCGTGTTCTTTATAGGCTCTGCTCATCACAGCCCGCTGCATCTGCATATGCTGCAGTGACGGCATGGGTGTCGCACAGGACCGTTGGCGTTGTCGCATAGAAAAAATTTCGGTCTTCACCGCCCCAAGTCACAGTCTACTGTAAGCCCACCAATCGATCAAACAACATAGAGGGATGAAAAACCAAGGAATTAATTAAATGGGGCTGTCTTAAAGCTTCGGTTAAAACGAACGCCCTAGTAATTGGTGTTCCTTGAGCCCTATATAAAGCAACCCTGTCCCAATAGCCCACAGGCACCAGCGAGTACGTGTCTGGTACAATCCGAATTCATGACAGCATCCAGCTAGCAAACATGCCCAGCATGAAGCTGCTAGCGTTGCTTGCCCTCCTGCAGGTCGGCCTGTTCCTCCACGCACACGTCTCCGAAGCCACCAGGCATCAGAAGCCAGGGGCAGCAGTCTCGGGATCGGGCACCTGCCAAGCCAGCGGCGTCCTCCACGGCAAGGCCGGAAGCTGCAAGAAGATCCACGACTCCGACTGCTGCCAAGACGGCGAAAACTACAAGCAGTTCCGGTGCTCGCCACCGGTGTCTGACGAGACGCCGGCGACTCTGACGGTGAACAGCTTCGAGCCTGGCAAGGATGGCGGCGGCCGGTGCGAGTGTGACAACAGCTACCATAAGGACAGCGAGTTGGTGGTTGCGCTGTCCTCCGGGTGGCTACGGCTCGACGGCACGCCCCGGTGTGGCAAGACGGTCCGGGTCACCGCCAGTAATGGCCGCTCCGTCGTGGCCAAGGTCGTCGACGAGTGTGACTCAGTGAACGGATGCGATAAGGAGCATAACTTTGAACCACCCTGCCCTCCCAACGTCGTCGACGGGTCGCCGGCGGTGTGGAAGGCGCTGGGAATCGATGATCGGATCGGTGAGGTCAAGGTCACTTGGTCCGATGTCTGAGCCGTGAAACGCCGATGAAGTAGCCAACTTCCTGCATGAAGAGAACCGTAGGTCGGGCGAACCCTAGGGGCGCGCGCGCCTATGGAGGGTGGGGTGCTGCCACCGCTTCCGTAGGATCCATGTCATCGTCATGTTTACCACAACCAAGTCCAAGTCTGTTAGGAAAGACTCGAAAGTTAACATAGGAAGTCCGAGTTGATTAAGATAGGAAAGTAGAATCTGTATCCTATAAGAATCTCCCATAGTTCGCTTAAGGCTACGGCCCAGTTCCTATATGGACTACAAATATCAGGGAAATGTAATTAGATGACAAGCAATAAAGAACAAGTTCCTCTCCTATCGCTCTCACGCACCACCCTCTCTCACCTTCTTCAGGCGCACGCTGCCTCCCTAGCTGCCCTAGCCACCGCCGGCGGCCACCCCCGGGGCACGACACAGACACGTGGTATCCAGGGTGCAGAACGA
The DNA here is from genome assembly GCA_018135685.1 of Themeda triandra. NCBI lineage: Eukaryota > Viridiplantae > Streptophyta > Magnoliopsida > Poales > Poaceae > Themeda > Themeda triandra. Next base: position 108,699 of record JAENPR010000827.1, on the reverse strand, counting down.
TCCTCATGCTGCTACACAAAGTTGAAGATATAAAGTACTACATGAAGTTGTTGTTAAATAATTAGGCAAATTCTAGATTAATTTATAGACTAAAATTAGAATATAAATCATGATAATCTGACTAACTAGATTGAGCATGTATTGTATACTAGCATGGCCAAACAACTTATTGCATAGCATGAGCATGGCAACTAGTGTAAGCTCGTACACCAGATGTATTAGAGCAATTCCAATAGTTTGCTAATTAAAACTCACTTGGCAAATCTATAGTTTTGTCAAGTCTCAAAACCAAATGCCAAGTAAAAAAAGAGATCTTCTCCAACAGCTTGCTATATTTGGGCTTAGAATTCTAGGATTTTTGTCAAAATCACAAAATTGAGCCTCCAACAAGTTGGCAAAACTAGTTGGCAAATTGGGTAACTGCCACGTTGTGGACCTAACACGCGATGCCAAGCGACCCAAGTACGCGCAAATATGCGCCTGGAAGGGGAAGGATGCCAAGTTACCCAATTTGCCAACTAGTTTTGCCAACTTGTGGAGATCATCTAAGAGTGACGGTGGAACGTTCCCGTTGTCGATCCCACGAGCCGTCATGAAGGATTTGGGAGCAGTCGCTGTTAGGAATATGCCCTAGAGATAATCATAGAGATGATGATATTCCGCTTGTATCCATGATATGTAATGTGTCCATTGAATATCCATTAAAGACAACTTGTATTGATTGGCAATTATGTGAATTGTTTGTGAAACTCTTTTACTTGTATGGTTATTCTATATTTGTCCCTGGTCGGAGTTCATGTGAGGACACACATGAATATTAGACTAGCACATTATTAGTTGATGACTATGTTTCACAAGTCATGGACATGGAGATGTCGAACTAATAATGTGGGCACATGTATGACATGTAGGCTAGACTGACCCGACATGAGATTGTCTCTTTACACATCATATACGTTATGTCTTTCGACCTGAGATTGTTGTATGTGCTCGAGATGTGTATCGACTTTCTTAGGGACTGACAAACGCTACTCCGTTACTGGGTAGTTATAAAGGATGTCTTCGGGTTTGTCGAGAAGCATGCTGCGAGACATAGACAATCAAGATGGGACTTGCCCCTCTCTTATGAGAGTGATATCACTGGATCACTCAAGTGATTGGATCAACAAATGCATGGCCATGCTTGGGTTAAGTGTTAACCCACGAGTTGAACCAAATATCATGTGGCAAGGGAGTAACTTGTATATGGTCGTGGTGGTTCGTCTGATATGATCATTTGCGTGCACATAGAAGTTGTCACGCCTTGCTAGAGGCCGCTGTCAGCTATTGGGCGAATAGGAGTATTCGGCCCATGTCTATGTGTGCGTGAACCCATAGGGTCGCACGCTTAAGAGGCTGGAAGCCTAATTCGGGTTGGACCCGAATTAGATAAGGCTTAGGGTTTCTAATGGGCCTCCAACTCGAGAGCACATGAGAGACGCCTATATAAGTAGAGGGGAGGGGCGCAGCCAAACCTAATCCATGCCTTTAGGCAACCGCCGTCACCCTCCACGCTCTCGCCTTCACTCCTCGCGGACCTAGCAGTCCGGAGGCGAATCGCTTCCCCCTCGTACGTGTGTGATACCTCGGAGGTGCTGCATCTGGAGCACGAGGACGAACCGCAAGTGGTGGGAGGAGTTGCTTGGACGACCACGCAACCGCACGGCACCGCTTTGCGACGCGTTCGACTACATCGAGTCGTCTTCCGCTGCATCTGCGCGTCTAGTGGTAATCCCGTAACCTGTAACTAGCAGTAGATCCTGGGATATGAGGTATAAAAGTTTTGTTTTTCGGCTAGCGTAGCACCCTCATAACCCTTCAGTGGTATCGGAGCTCTATACTGCATCATTATAGGTTCTGGATAGTGCATATGTGATATGCGCGGTTTTAGATGTGTCTCTGATCTTGGTTCATGGTCTTGCCGCGTTGGTCTTGTAACGATCTACTCATACCGGTCGGAATTCCGCTATCCGAGTTAAGTGATACATGTAAATCCAATCACGGCGAGTTAGAGATCAATCAGATTGATCGAATTGAACCCTAGGTCAAGTGCCCTGCGCATGTGATGCGCGGCGGCGGCAGATTGGATCGGCCGTCGGGCGCCGGGTTGCCGAGAAAAGTTCTGTTCGTAAAACGGCCGTAGCTTTTGAACCATAACTCGGATGGAGACGATCTTTAAACGAAACTTGTAGAGAATTTCAAGATGGTACCAACCGAATCCCACTTTTTCGGATTCGATGAGATTAGAATTGTCAAAAGAGGTCCGCAAGATAGGGTTTTTCGTGATTTACTTTTAGTAGTCGGAATCGGTTAACTCTGTTTTGCAGGATTTCGTGACTAGTATAGCCCTTATGTGTATGTGATGCATGTATGTAATTAATTCATGGCTTGCATGTCATGAGGATGACAATATGGGCTGGAGCCATAGAGATATTGTCAAAATTATTGTAATGGCCTGCGTGCCAATCTGTGATGTCCTATCCACGACTATGTAATTTTAATTCACTAGCTTTGACGTTAGTGATAGTTAGTCATGGCGGATTCATCACTGAAGGATGGCATACATGGATCATGGAGATGGAGATCACCATGATGAACAGATTATGGAGATGGAGATCTCGAAAAATAACAATGGGCTATACCAAGTCATATCTGTGTTTATGCCGTTCTTACTATGTTCTACTTTCACATCCTATAATGTTTTTGTCTACATTCGTGCGGTAGTGAAGTAGAACGATCCCTCAGTAATGTTTGAGTTCGTTCTCCCCCAAACCTTGCACTATCACTGTCTTGTACAATCGGTGGTGGGTCTATGAAATTAGGGTGCCACCGATTTTCCTTGACTAGACAGGTTCGTATCGGATACTTACTTTGCGAAGGTTTGGTTGCTTGAACGAGGTCATCCTAACGGTTAGGGACCTTGGAGCATAAGAAGTGGTAACCCAAGCATAGAGATGCTATCCAACAACAAGAGTCATATGTGATATGATTAGCAAAGAGTTGCTTACCGATCTATCATGTCTTCTAGCGGTGATGCTAAAGCTCACTAGTCGACTTGCTAGTTGTGGGTCTTGAATCACTAATTTTCAATCGAGGGATATTGATTTTAGTGGGAGTAGATTATATTTGATATTATTTACTCTATCATGGATACTTTGTCTTAGTATTTTGCATTACTTTTGTTGTAGATTAAATGGCGTCTTCTAAGCAACCATATACTTTGTGTTCAATTCTTGAGAAAGATAAGTTGAATGGAACAAACTATGCGGATTGGATCCGCAATCTGAGAATTGTTCTCAGGGCTGAGAAAAAGGAGGATTATCTAGACACCCCTTTACCAGATGAGCCTGCTGAAAATGCATCTGCTGCTGAGAAAAATGCTTACAAGAAAGCATGTGATGCTGATCTTGAGATAAGCTGCCTTATGCTTGCATGTATGGAATCCGATCTGCAGATGCAGTTCGATAACAATCATTCAGCGAACGATATGATCGTGGCGCTTGAGGATATGTTCCAAACTCAAGCTAGGACTGAAAGGTTCAATGTCTCTAAGGCGCTTGCTTTGAAACCAAGCTAGCGGAGGGTGCAAATTTGTTGGGCCACACGTAATCAAGATGGTTGGTTACACTCAGAGGTTGGAGAAGCTAGGCTTCCCAATTGGCCAAGAGTTGGCTACTAATTTCATTCTCTCGTCTCTGCCGCCCAGCTATGGAAACTTCATCTCGAACTACCATATGCATGGGGCGGAGAGGGGCTTGAATGAGTTGTGTGGCATGCTGAAAACAACACACATTAAGAAGCGGGGTGGTGGCCAAGTGTTGGCAGTCCCGAACAAGCCTAACTTTAAGAGAAAGAAGGGCTCAAAGAAAAAGGGCAAGGCTAAAGATGAGATCTCCAAGCCAGCTCCGCCCGCCCCCAAAGCTGGACCACCAACCGATGTTAAATGTTTTCATTGTGGTGGGGAAGGTCACTGGAAGAGAAACTGCAAGCAGTACTTGGCGTCCTTAAAGAAGGATGGCGGTAGTAAAGGTACTCTCGCTCATACGCTTGTTGTTTATGTTACAGACATTTTCCTCGCAAACTCTTATATCAATTCTTGGGTATTTGATACCGGATAGGTTGCTCATATTTGCAATACGATGCAGGGAATGATAAGAAGTAGAAGCGTGGAGAAAGGAGAGGTTGATTTCCGCGTGGGCAACAATGCAAGAGTTGCTGCGTTGAACGTCGGGACGATGCAACTTCACCTGCCTTCAGGATTTATATTGGAATTGAATAATTGTTATTTTGTTCCTAGCTTAAGTCGAAACATTGTGTCTCCTTCATGTTTGATGAAGGATGGTTATTCATTTGCGAGTAAAAACAATGGTTGTGTTATCTCAAAGAATGACATGTTTGTGGCTTTTGCATCCATTGTGAATGGATTATTTATTTTAAATCTTGATGATGCACCTGTCGTAATGTTAATGCTAAAAGGCCTCGACTTAATGAGTTAAGTCCTACATATATGTGGCATTGTCGTTGGGTCATATAAGTGAAAAACGCATGAAGAGGCTCCATGATGATGGGCTTCTAACTTCGTTTGATTTTGAATCTTACGAGACATGTGAGGCTTGTCTATTAGGCAAGATGACCAAGACGCCTTTCTCAGGTTTTCCTGAGAGAGCGTCTGACTTGTTGGAACTAGTACATACTGATGTATGTGGACCAATGAGCACGACAGCTAGAGGCGGATTTCAATACTTCATAACTTTTACTGATGACTTTAGTAGATATGGCTATGTCTACCTAATGAAGCATAAGTCTGAAACATTTGAAAAGTTCAAAGAATTTCAGAATGAAGTAGAGAACCAACGTGGCAAGAAAATTAAGGCCTTGCGATCTGATCGTGGAGGCGAATATTTGAGTCACGAGTTTAGCAATCATCTTAAGAGTTGTGGAATTGTTCCACGGCTTACGCCACTGGAACGCCGCGAGAAAATGGCGTGTCGAGCGGCGTAATCGGACTTTGTTGGACATGGTTCGATCTATGATGAGCCGATCGAGACCTACCTTTATCGTTTTGGGGATACGCTCTAGAAACAGCCACTTTCACATTGAATAGAGTACCATCTAAGTCCGTAGTTAAGACACCATATGAGATATGGACTGGGAAGAGTCCTAGTTTGACTTTTCTAAAAATTTGGGGTTGTGAGGTTTATGTCAAATGGCTTATATCAGATAAGCTAACACCCAAATCGGACAAATGTTTTTTCGTGGGATATCCGAAGGAAACTTTAGGATATTACTTCTACAACCGCACGAGAGGGCAAAGTGTTTGTTGCTCGAAATGTTGTTTTCTTAGAGAAAGAGTTTCTCAAAAGAGAGAAGAGTGGACAAAAGGTGTATCTTGAAGAAGTTCAAGATGAGCCGATCCGAGAAGGACTCTACGAGTGATGCTAATGTAGTAGAACAAGTTGAGATGCCCGTGGCCACCGAAACACCTCCACAACCACGAAGATCAGTGAGACTTCTCGAGTTGCAAGGGGATCTGTTATTGTTGGACGATGACGAACCCGCAACATACGCGAGAAGTTATGATGGACTCGATTCCGAGCAATGGCGAGTGCCATGAGATCCGAGATAGATTCCATGGGAGATAATCAAGTTTGGAACTTGGTTGACCCGCTTTGATGGTGTTAGACCCATCGAGTGCAAATGGATCTATAAATAGAAGAAAGATATGGACGGAAATGTTCACGTCTATAAAGCTCGACTTGTCGCAAAAGGTTTTCGGCAAGTTCAAGGAATTGACTACGACGAGACATTCTCTCCAAAGAGTGATGCTTAAATCTATCCGGATCATTCTAGCAATAGCTGCCTATTTCGATTATGAGATTTGGCGAGATGGATGTTAAAACACCTTTCTAAATGGAAATTTAGAGGAGGACGTGTATATGATACGGCCAAAGGTTTTGTCGATCCAAATAATGCTGGAAAAATATGCAAGCTTAAGAAATCTATTTATGGGTTAAAGCAAGCATCTCGGAGTTGGAACATTCATTTTGATGAGGTTGTCAAAGGGTTTGGCTTCCGTCGAATGAAGAAGAGCCTTGTGTTTACCAAAAGGCTAGTGGGAGCGCGTTGTGTTTCTAATCTTGTATGTAGATGACATACTATTGATTGGGAATGACATTCCTATGTTGCAATCAGAAAGACTTCACCGAATAATAGTTTTTCTATGAAGGATTTAGGAGATGCGGCATACATCTTGGGCATTAAGATCTATAGAGATAGGTCGAAGAGGCTAATAGGATTATGCCAAGATACATACATTGACAAGGTGTTGAAACGGTTCAACATGGAGCAATCCAAGAAAGGGTTCTTGCCTATGTCACATGGTATGCGCTTTAGTGACAAGCAATGTCCTTCATCAGATGAAGAGCGCAAATGCATGAGTAAGGTTCCATACGCTTCGGCAGTTGGTTCCATCATGTATGCCATGATATGTACTCGCCCGAGATGTCTCATATGCTCTAAGTGTTGCGAGCGGTACCAAGGCAATCCCGGTGAGAGTCACTGGACGCTGTTACAAACATCCTTAAGTACTTGAGAAGGACTAAGGATGAGTTCCCGATCTATGGAGGTGAGGAGGAGCTCGTTGTAAATGGTTACACCGATGCTAGCTTCCAAACCGATGTAGATGGTTCACAATCTCAATCGGGTTTTGTGTTCACGGTAAATGGTGGTGCGATAGGCGGAAAAGTTCCAAGCGGAGACAAGTGTCCGATTCTACAACGAAGCCGAGTACATTGCAGCTTCCGAAGCTGCAAAGGAAGGTGTTTGGATGAGGCGTTTCCTCATTGATCTTGGTGTGTTTCCTAATGCGGTTAGCCCATTGAATCTACATTGTGACAACAATGGGGCGATAGCGCAGGCTAAGGAGCCAAGGAATCACCAGAAGAACAAACATGTACAGCGGAAATTTCACCTCATTTGACAGTTCATCAGCGAAGGTGAAATTAAGATGTGCAAAATACACACGGATTTGAATGTAGCAGATCCGTTAACAAAGGCCCTTCCACAGCCTAAGCATGAGGCGCACATGAGGTCTATGGGGATTAGACATCTTACTCTAGTGCAAGTGGGAGACTGTTGGGAATATGCCCTAGAGGTAATCATAGAGATGATGATATTCCGCTTGTATCCATGATATGTAATGTGTCCATTGAATATCCATTAAAGACAACTTGTATTGATTGGCAATTATGTGAATTGTTTGTGAAACTCTTTTACTTGTATGGTTATTCTATATTTGTCCTCGGTCGGAGTTCATGTGAGGACACACATGAATATTAGACTAGCACATTATTATATTAGTTGATGACTATGTTTCACAAGTCATGGACATGGAGATGTCGAACTAATAATGTGGGCACATGTATGACATGTAGGTGGATCCGACCCGACATGAGATTGTCTCTTTACACATCATATACGTTATGTCCTTCGACCCGAGATTGTTGTATGTGCTCGAGATGTGTATCGACTTGCTTAGGGACCGACAAACGCTACTCCGTTCTTTGGGTAGTTATAAAGGATGTCTCCGGGTTTGTCGAGAAGCATCTTCGAGACATAGACAATCAAGATGGGACTTGCCCTCTCTTATGAGAGTGATATCACTGAATCACTCAAGTGATTGGATCAACAAATGCATGGCCATGCTTGGATTAAGTGTTAACCCACGAGTTGAACCAAATATCATGTGGCAAGGGAGTAACTTGTATATGGTCGTGGTGGTTCGTCTGATATGATCATTTGCGTGCACATAGGAGTTGTCACGCCTTGCTAGAGGCTGCTGTCAGCTATTGGGCGAATAGGAGTATTCGGCCCATGTCTATGTGTGCGTGAACCCATAGGGTCGCACGCTTAAGAGGCTGAAAGCCTAATTCGGGTGGACCCGAATTAGATAAGGCTTAGGGTTTCTAACGGGCCTCCAACTCGGGAGCACATGAGAGACGCCTATATAAGTAGAGGGGAGGGGCGCGGCCAAACCTAATCCACGCCTTTAGGCAGCCGCCGTCGCCCTCCACGCTCTCGCCTTCGCTCCTCGCGGACCTAGCAGTCCGGAGGCGCATCGCTTCTCCCTCGTACGTGTGTGATACCTCGGAGGTGCTGCATCTGGAGCACGAGGACGAACCGCAAGTGGTGGGAGGAGTTGCTGGACGACCACGCAACTGCACGACACTGCTGCAATGCGTTCGACTACATCGAGTCGTCTTCCGCTGCATCTGCGCGTCTAGTGGTAATCCCGTAACCTGTAACTAGCAGTGGATCCTGGGATATGAGGTAGAAAAGTTTTGTTTTCCGGCTAGTGTAGCACCCTCATAACCCTTCAGTCGCATGAAGAGCAATTCCTAAAAACCTTATTCGCCTTCTCCTAGTGCAAGATTACAAAGACGAGGGTTTCGAAGACCTACTCTCCCGATTGCCGGTGCATGCTGACGGTCGGGATGAAGAGACTACGACGACTGCACAGCATAGTAGAGACAAGAAAAAAAATACTAATTTACTAAGTTAGGATTGTCTAATTAAAACTCACGTAACTGCTATTTAGGACCTAAGGCGCACTCTAAATAATATAAATAATAGTATCTAGAGCCACGACGGAGCGTCGTCCACATCTCTCACAAGCCAGCTTTTAATCCCCCTCCACACCCATGTGGTTCTAGACTTCTAGTCCACGACAATATTTTTTGTTACCAACCGTATTTTGCGTTGCTTTGGTAAGTCTGTATCAACAAGCAGTATAGTACTAATTGATATTGCACCTCTCGTCTCTACCCATGAACTTAAACATTAAAAGTCATTAGAAAACACATATATTAGACCTTGCTAGAGGCACCAGAACTTAAACATTAAAAGCATTAGAAAACAAGCAGTATGGTACTAATTGATATTTCACCTCTCATCTTCTATTTTGAGGTTTATTAAAATTTCTACATATGGATTTAGGGGGAATTAACCATATAAATTCTAACAGTCGTCTTGTGTGGATTAGCTAGATTTGAATATATGCAATATAGCTTGGAATCTCATCATTGACTCGGACATTCAGACAAAGACAAGGTACGTGATTGCTTGCGACACTATGATGTGTGGTGTGATGTAGCTTCAGCGAATTCATTACCTTTGGAATAGAAGCACTACAAGAGATGGTAAGCACCGTACCTGAAAGCTTCTACGTGATTTCAATGAGATGTGTTGAACAATGTTCACGGTAGGCCTGCAGCTTCATCTCTGTTTGCCGTTTGCGGATGAAACAATATAATGTACATACTCGAGTTACAATTTGAACGAAGAACAAATGGAGTTCGCAAATATGCACAAATACACACACACACAAGGTTTTTTTTTTATCGGTCGGGGAGTCCCTAGCCTTTCTTTTAGTTAAAAGAAAGAATGAAGAAAAGGGAGAAAAAATCAGCTAAAGGTATCTCTCTAAAAACTATTGAGGTTGCTTTTTGTGGGCTTAGCTTTGACACAAATCATCCCAAGTTTATGCTTAAGATGTGCTTTCCAGGCATCCACGCTTCTACTACCATTGTCAAAGACGATGATTCTCATGCACAAACACCACCCCCCCCCCCCCCCCAAAAAAAATAAAAAAAAAAAGGATATCCTTGACCAATACACGAACGTATAGTCTTTCACCGCCCAAAATCAAAGTCTACTTAAATCAACCAATCAAATTAACAACACAGGGGGATGCAAAAACAAGGAATTAATGGGCAGTCTTAACGCTTCCAGTTAAAACGAACGCCAGAGCAGATTCCTCTTGAGCTCTATATAAAGCAACCCGGCCGGCCCCATAGACCACAGTCACCAGCAAGATTCCAGTGCAATCAGAACTCAGCACACAGCAGCTAGCAGGCAAGCATGGCCAAAGTGAAGCTGCTATCGCTGTTTGCTCTCTTGCTGGTCCTGTTCCTCCACGCCCACGTCTCCGCAGCCACCAAGCATCACAAGCACAAGCCGGGGTCGGGCTCTGGCACCTGCAAAGCCAGTGGCGTCCTCCACGGCAAGCCCGGAAACTGCAAGAGGATTCACGGCTCCGACTGCTGCAAAGAGGGCGAAAAAAGTTCTGGTGCTCGCCCCCCGTGTCCGCCGAGACACCGGCGACGACCCTGACGGTGAACAGCTTCAGGAAGGGCCAGGACGGCGGTGGCCCGTCAGAGTGTGACGACCGGTTCCACGAGGACAGCGAGATAGTGGTCGCGCTGACGCGCTGTCCTCCGGGTGGCTGCGGCTCGATGGCACGAAACGCTGTGGCAAGAAGGTCCAGGTCACCGCCAGTAATGGCCGCTCCGTTGTGGCCAAGGTCGTTGACGAGTGCGACTCGGTGAACGGATGCGATGAGGAGCACAACTTTGAGCCGCCGTGTCCTCCAGACGTCGTGGACGGGTCGCCGGCGGTGTGAAAGGCGCTGGGACTCGATGATGACATCGGTCAGGTCAAGGTCACTTGGTCTGATGTCTGAGATGTGAAATGCTGAAGTAGCCAACTTGCTGCGTGAAGAGATATAGAAGGTGCAAAGGAGTGTGTTCTTCTGACTTGCATGGGCATGGGATTTATTTGTGCACAGGAGTATGCTACTAGTGGCCGTGATGGAATAGCTACTAAATAAACCATCACTTGGTATTTGTCGACATCGTTTCTAAAAGTACGACCACACTGTTCGTTTCCCTCATAGTTCATGTCACTCCGTAAATTATTTGTGCAAAGTTATTCAGTGTTTACTATATAACATTATGACACACTCCTTCCATTTTAAATTATAAGTCACTTCAATTCTTTTACATCGATTTTACTAGCAACACCCAAATAAATCAGGACCCTAACATTTTACTTGGGTGCTCACCCTATTTTTGTTCGTCCAAATTCATGGTTCCACTCCAGTGGTAGCACCCAATCGAAGGCCCTAAAATTCCTTCCCATAATCATTGACATATGTGGGACCCATCTGTTAGTGGAACTCTCCTTATTGCCCTTTCTCTTCTCTTTTTCTTCGTGTTCAATGGAGGTGTCGGCTAGGGGAGGGAGCCAGCCATTAGAGGCTGCCCCATGGAACCAACCTACTGCCGAGCCAGTTGTTCATATACTCCATAGATCTGGCCACCGGAGCTCGGGTTTGTGGGGGCGGGAAGGGAGATTCGCTAGAGATGTAGGAGCCATGTGTGCGGGTGGAGATTCACCGGAAATGGAGATGCCAAAACATGGGCGTGTCCTGGCCAGGAAGGAGAGCTCGTGGGGAGGGAGAACCGCCAGCACGGAGGATTCACCCAAGCTCGTGTGGGGAGGGGAATCCACCGGGGGCAGGAGGAGCCACTGGAGCTCGCTCACCTGCACTGATGTGTCGGAGATGCAGAACTTGTCCTCGATATTGCCAGGGCACGGACGTAGGCCTGGTCGTCACAAACAGTGAGTAAATGCGGGCGAAGAATGGTGGATCGAACTGGCCGGGGGAGGGGCGAGCGCCCTATAAAAGCAAAGATGTACGAGTGAAACAAAGCACCAATGGTGATTTGAGTGACCACCCAAATTTAGGTGCTCCAATGAACACCTCAATCCCCTAACTTTAACTTTATGAGCACCTCTAACGGAGTCTGTACCGGTAAGTATACTCTACCCTTATGAGCACTACTAAAGGAATGTTAGCTACAATTGAAAGAATAATGCAATACCCACATTAAGTTGAGAACTTGGACCCGGGTGAAAAAAAAACTTTCATCACAAGGAAACCAACTCGATAAGCTATGCTCAGTTCGCTTCCCCTATAAGTCACGATTACATCCGTTGTATCCCCGGCCTCTTGGCCGTGGAATGCGTCATTACCTCTCGCAGTATATCGCCCTCATGTCATCTATATGACCAACCTTAGATCTGTACAAACGGAGGGTCCCCAACTTCTCTGAACAAAAGTTAGTAAAAATGGCTGATATTCGATCCTATAGCAAGAATTAGTGACACAAACAGACCAGAAGAAAGGGCATACCATCTTGCAGTATCCACTGTCACTTGCAATTTTTGGAAACTCTTTCAAAACATACATGTTACTTGTGATGGGACGTGCTAAAAAAGAAAAGATAAATCCTGTTAATTCTCACAAAATTTAGAAACATGTGTCATTGATTTGGATAGATATTGTATCAATGTCAAAGATAATACGCGCTAGAACTATTTTTAAAATAAATTTCCCACCTCAAGATAATAGAGCTCTACCATTATGAAAATAATCTGAAGTGACACCTTAATCTAAATTATCCATCCCTACCATTACAAAAAACACCTAAACACATTCCTAACCTTCATCTAAATTATCTACCGATGTCGTTATGAAAAATACTATAGAGTAACTTGAATTTGTAAATAAATTAATCATCTTTTAGTTATTGAAATAAACTAAAGTAACCTCACCTACGCCATTATGAAAAAAAATCTAAAAGTAAACCCTAAATTTTATTCCAAATTACCAAACTCCCACTACACCACAACACCACAATTGCCGCCACATCCCAGACCTACGTCGGATGCCACTGCTCGGATCCGCGCCACTAATGCGCATCTCGAGCCCACTCCTCTGCATCCCAAGGCCGCCCATGGGCCAGCGCTGAATCAGGCTTTTGCTTGCAGAATCGAGCTGCTCCGTGAGGAATAGAGAACCGGGTGGAAGAGCTGCGGAGAGGGAGAAGGAGAGAGCGAAAATGGAGGGTGCAGAGGTAGTAGTGTTTGGAGATTTTTGCCGCTATAGCCCGAAATAGCATGAAAAAAATTATGCGGTATTTGCGTTCATGCACAATTTTGCCCCTATTTTGCCGCTAAAGTCCGCTAATTACGGTTTATAAAACGCTAAGTACCTGGGCCTTAGCTCGCTATTTAAAACATGGGTTTGGAGAGATAGGGTGTGCCCGTGTGTGTTGCGACCTAGGGTGGGTGGGAGGGATAGGTGGTCCGATTGTGGGCTTGGAGGCCGCAGGTGGAAATGGCAAACAAAAAAAAGCAATGCAATATCTGGCTTTAGTGATAGATAGGCTAATGCTAAATCTGGATACCTAGAGCGAAAACAAAACATTGAATCAGGATTTAGCGTCGATGATCTGTGAGTTTTCTTTAGCTTCAAATCATCCATCCATAAAAATAACTTTTAGCATCGATGTCTGACGGTGATTCGGTGTTGTGGTGTAGTGTCCATCATTATTAGAAGTAAACCAAAAGGATCCCTAAATCCGCATATTATATCATTATAAAAAACATGGAGTACTTATATGTATTCCTTTTATATTATTGAATTTTGCATTGTTACTATAGCAACGTATAGATACACTATGTATATATGTCACTATTTATACATGTATGTGTGTAGGAGGGAAGCGATGATCATGTTTGTTTCTATATCAAATACATAATTCAAATTAAGGTTTCAACTAAATACTACAATGCTACAATGAGAAAATTATGATAGGAATGGGAAAATATATAGTAGTAATCAGTAACTAAAGTTTAACCAGATAAAGCTAAGAAAATTATATATGAACAAATTAGAGAGAGCAAAGATAAATGTTAACTAGTTATGGGCCATAGTTCTACTAATAAATATTTAACACTTATTTTCTTTCAAATTAATAGCCCGAGAGCACAGATTGATAGACTAGTTAGACAAAATTACAATGTTGAAGATATAAAAGTAATACATTATGTGGTCATGTCTGAGCTAGATTTTCAATATGCATTGCTCCTCGGGCTACCTGATTTGTCTTCACACTGGACCGGTCTAGTATGACACTAATCTTAGCACAAGAAGCATGTCATCAGAACTGGCAGAGAGTGGTGACAAGGATCTAACTGAGAGTTCCAAAGATGGAACTACAAAAATAAAAGGAGTCACAGCCTCACAGGACATACATATTTCTAGAAAGGACCAACAAAATTTGGAAGAGCTGGGACGAAGACAAAAGAAGAGAATCTTAGATTCACATACATATCTACAAATATATAAGAAATACACTTTTCAGCGAGTACATACATATTGGAAAATCCCAGATCTCAGATGTTAATCTTTTGCCATAATGGCCCCATCAATCTGTTTATGTACATATTATACAGTGTATGAACTAATAATAACATAGAAAGGATTGTCAGCATTTTTTACAACAACAGTCTAAAAGTTCAAATCACCATGCTTTACATTTGCCTATATATGTTCATTTCTTTCCATTTGTTTCTTGTGGTGCAACATATGATGGTGAGCTTATATTATATAGGAATCATAAGGGCATCAAATTTATATTATTGAAATTATGTCAAGTACTGTTTACCTGAGTAAATGAATCAGTAATACCGGAGCTAGGAGCAGTTGTAATTGCCGTGCACAGACAAAAAAGGGTGTGATGATCAAGCCAACCATGAGGTGAAAAACCAAGAGAACGAAGGGCCATTATCATGCATGACAAATCTCAAATGAAGCAAGAGGCATAGAAATTGCCGACATTTTGCTGCTAGAGAGATCTATATTAAGCGACAGATTCCACACTCTCAGCCTAGAGCCCACTCAGCAAGAGTTCTAGCCAAGCTTTCCCAAGCTCTAACCTAAACTTGCGCGGCAGCTACGAAGGCAATAGAAGAAATACCAAATATGGCTGACGCTAAACTACTGGTTGTGTTTGTCCTCTTGGTCTTGCAGATCCTGTGCGTCGCCTCTCACGAGGTCTCTGCTGCAACCTGTCGCCCCAGTGGCTTCGTTCCTGGCAAGGGAAAACAGTGCTTCAAAGAGAGGGGGTTGGACAACTGCTGCGTCGCAGGCAAGCGCTATCCGCAGTTCAAGTGCTCGCCGCCGGTGTCAGACAAGGCACCAACACCAGCTATCATGACTTTCACCAAATTCGACAACGGAGATGATGTAGCGGCGGTGATCAGGCAGACATCCTGCGACGGGCGCTTCCACGAAGACAAAGAGCTGCTGGTCCAAATGTCCTCCGGGTGGCTGCGACTCGACGGCTCAAACCGCTGCAACTTCAACATCAGTATCAGTGCGGCGAACGGGAGGTCTGTCATGGCCAAGGTCGTCGACGAGTGTGACTCGGTTCACGGCTGCGACGAGGAGCACGAGTTTAGTCCCCCGTGCCGCAACAACGTTCTGAATGCTTCGCCGGGAGTGTGGAAGGCTCTCAGGCTCAATGGAACCATTGGAGATGAGGTGAAGGTTACATGGTCTGATGTCTACTCTGGAGATGGGCGACGGTGATGAGGCATGCCATGCAGTTCAGTTCGCCTGCTCTCATCAGTGGCACTAAATTAAATAAATAATCCGTGTTTTGACTGCTGTAAATCCATAAGCCCATAAGTGGCTTATGACCTTGTGTTGAGAAAAGCCCTCTTTTTTTCTTTTAATATTGTGAGCAGCTCAAATATAGTTGAACAAAGACATCAAGAGCATACTACTATATCATCTAGTACCATTTTTCAGATAAGGGAACCAAGTTCCAGCATCATCTCGTAGCATATGTTACTTCAAGAACAGAGTTAGTACTCTGCTTCAAGAAAATTAGACAACCCACTGAACATGTTCATCAGTCCAGGCATCGCGGACTCGTGACTACTGATTGGTCAGTTACCAGTCTCGCAGCTAGATCAAACTCACGTTTTTTTGGCGAATCTGATCAAACTCACATGAATATGAGCACAGAAAAATCGAACCAGCAAACTGTCCACTGAAGAAAAATCGATAGAGCTTTCAGTACTTGGGTTTTCCTCTAGCAGAGACAGGCTTAGGGTCGACTCTCGACTGCAGTTCAAGTCTTCAACTCCATTGCTGGCAACCTTCATGATCCGCAGCGGCCACCTCATTCTGGATTAAGCTCCTGAGCATTGTCGATGCAGAACAGAAGTCCCAGAACTTCGATGAGCACTACCGCAACCACGTCAAAGACTGCCATGCCTCCGAAAACTGCAAGGACGAGCACCATCGTCATCACCCAGACGTCCTGTTTCCTCGCACAAGAAACAGACCGAGACCCTAGAGAATCAAGGGAAGAGAGAGATCGAGTGAGCACACCGTAAGTCTGCCGCGGTGGCGTTTGCGACTCACTCTCTCACCGGCGGCGCGGTCAGCACGTCGTCTCCGTTGTCGTGGTCGTAGAAACAGCCGCGCCACGCGTCTTCGCGGGCCGTGGACGCGTTGGTGTCGGCGTACGACACGAAGTATCCGGCGCACCAGACCGTCCCGCGGTGTCCGTGGCATCTGTCGGCGACGTCCTGCGCGGCGGTAGACAAGCAATTGAGGCAGTCGCTGGCGGAGGAGCCGCCACGCACGCCGAAGCCGAAGCAGAACGCGCGCGCGAAGGCGCGGTCGGCGCCGACTGCGCCGCCCGAGTGCGCCGCGGCGAATCACGTGGGCGCACCGAGCAGCGACAGCACGTTGGTGCGGAACGCGCTGAGGTTGCTAGAGCTAGAAGGCGCCGAGGGGGATGGAGCACAGTCGAGGAGAGGCGGGATGTGGCGGCTCGTGCCTGTCGGCTCCAGCTTCAACGCGATCCCTGGTTCCACGGCCATCACGGGGACGAGGAGGATCAACACGGAAGCGAAGCAGCCGTCGGAGGGCTTTCGGCACTCCATTTTTGACGCCGCGACGAAAACAGTGGCGGTGGTTCCGTTTATTACACCTGCCGCTGTGCGGCGGTGAGCACAGGTTCTTGAGCTTGACAGATCAGCTTGATCAAGAATGCATGGCAAGGAATCGGGAGCCGGGTGGGTGTGTCGATCGAGTAAAGACAGGAACCGGATGGCCCTAGGTTGACCGCCACTCCGCCAATGCTCATCCGTCACCAGCCGTCACAACCATCATTCAACCTTTTTGGCAAAGGCAATCGATTCATCCAACTGGAAAAAAGGTCGGGCAACGCATCCTTTAGACTATCTGCACCGCATACGCTACACACTTACTCGAGTAACATACAGAGGACAGGAGAGCTGCACCGGGAATGCTATCTAACACGCTAAACCACAGGACGAGCGTGGCGTCCGCCAAATTTGGCGTCGTAGTGCACACCTGCTACCCGGCGTCGATGTTCGTCCGCCCACCGTGCCCGTCCCACTACATTCGGTTTCTTTGCGGAGTACCGGCCGCACTCAGCAAAGCCTGCTCTCCACTCAGCAAAGATTTCGTCGGCAAAGAATTCTTTTCCGAGTGCCATGTCAGCACTTGGCAAAGTTAACGACCATGGATGTCGTTTGGCCCTGGCACTCTTTGCCGAGTGCCCAGGTTTGCCGAGCGCCGGGCACTCGGCAAAGAACTTATTTGCCGAGTGCTTGGTTTTGCCGAGTGTTGGGCCTGGCACTCGGCAAAGCGGCTCTTTGTCGAGTGCCCGATTTTTGGCACTTGGCAAACCCTACGGCACTCGGCAAAGATGGCGATTCCTGTAGTGTCCGGCGCCGGACGAGGAGTAGAGGATGCGGGCTGGTTTGATTTCTAGAAAACAAACTTAAAATGGTTTGATTTCTAGAAAAACAAAATTTGTCTAATTTTGGGCTGGGGACGTACGAAGCATGGCAACGACATACTCGAGAATTTGATCAACACGGCTCATTGTTTGGGAAGAGCCATAATTTACTTCCCTCAACTATGGTGGTCGTCTGGTTTTCCTTCATCAACTATAAAACCATGTTTTTTTTAAAAAAAAAATCTCCACAACTTTCAAAACTGTTTGTTTTTGCACCTTTTAGGTGTTTTTGATGGTGGTCTTGTTACAGTTATGCAGTAGTGGCGGGGGTTTCAATCGAACAAATTTTTCCAAGGAGGTAAATTGGACTGGGAAAAATCCAAAACATCACTAAAAATATTTTTCAAAAAAATGTAAATATTTAATTCGCAGAAAATTTGTAGTACTTTTACAGGGTGCAAGTAACTATGCAGGCTAACACAATTACTTAGTCGAACGATCAAAACCGGCTAATTATAATAAGTAACGAGAGCTTCTACTAGCGAGTAAGCATTAAAATGTCCATTCAAACAATTTTAAGTTAGGTGTCATAAGAAAGGGTATGATTTTAGAGAAAATATATGAAACTAGTTGCGTAAATTTTCAAGTAAAACAAATTTTCTCACGGTCCGGATGAGCAAATTAAGCTGTTCAATGAAGATACACTGGTGTTTTTCTTTTTTTGAATAAAACACAGAATTTTCCTTAACATGATGCAGAAAATGCGCTGCAATAGCCACATTACATACTCGTTTTATTGGATCAGACGGGTGCGTTACAGCTGATCAGTAGCTACGCTATTCTGTCTGCACCCACCTCTTCCGATTAACCTACGAGACCAAACCAAGAATCAGGTTCAGGTACATACATCGGAATTCATTCATTCATCTTCTTCCATGAACTAGGACACTGGCCTGTCCCTGTGGCTCATGCTGGTAGCAGCTGATGAAAACTCAAAAATATACATCAAACAACAGCTAGGTCAGCAACCGACGTTGTTAGGCCACAGTTCGCCCATAGCATATCCCAGCAAGATAGAGATTCTTGGCCCACTTATCCTTGACAGATTGTTCGGGAAACTGTGTAGTCCGTAGAGTCTCTTGTGTCTCGTCTCTCGGGCGACACCTTGGCTTGCTTAGGATTAGTGCAGACTGATCCATTGTGGCAGCCATTGCAGTGATACGAAAACCGTTGTCCCAGCGCTTATGGATGCCCTCGCTTGGGTACAAGAAGTCTAACTCCACAACCTGCTCAGAAAATCCAGCACTCTGGGACATGACTATAGCCCATTGATTGCCTGATGTTGCCATTGAAGTCACATGAAAACCTTCCTTCCACTTCTTGTTTATCCACTTAAATGGAAAGGAATCACTGACTTTGTAAGATTGCTTTGTATATGGTGTACCTTTTGACATCACTACAATAGAACTTCCATTGTTGGAGCCAGCAACAGAACTGATGTAGTAACTTTTATCCCATTGCTCCATAATCCATTCCTTATGAAGAAAGTGTGAAGATAGCTCGTGGACTTGAGCTGAGAAGCCAGTTCCTGCATCCATAATGATTGCCCAAAGATTTGAGCATGATGATATTGAACTTATCAACAAACCATCCTTATTTCCTTTCTCCACATGTTTTGCTAAGCTTGCGTCAGCCACATTATAGTGGTACCTCTGCTTCATAGGTTTCCTTGAATTGTATACTGAAATCCACTGGGTTCCAGGGGCACCCAGCCGAATCTTCTTTTTTACATGGTCATCATCATCATTAAGCAACCTGACACGCTTCTGCCCTACCTTTTGAGCTCCATCAGTATTAATTGGTCTAATGGGGATTGGTCCAATTAAACTGTCAAACAATGAAATCAACTTGGAATAGTTTGGCTCTTCATCAAACTTCATGTTGACAACCGCCTCAAGAAACTGCTTGAAAGGTTGAGGCCATATGCCGCAAAGGGTCTCAGGTGAGGTACTCATCTTTCTCTTGCACACCAAAAATGATTTATTACCACCCTGGTATCCCTGCCATGGCAACCTGCCCCGGTGAAGGAATACTAGTGTATAGGCAAGTGACTCCAAATCATCTCTCCTGCTAGCGGTTCTCCCTAAATGTGCATGGACACTAGCATACCTGGCTGTTCCTCTAAAGACATCAGGACGTTGATCATAACCAACATGCTGTCCACTAGCAGTATCTCTCCACTTTGTTGCTAATCCAAGATCCACAAGATAAAGTTTCTTTTCTTGAGGCGTTAAAGGCTGCCCCAGAAGAAAGTTCTCAGGTTTGACATCTCCATGCACATATCCTTGAGAGTGCATGCTTTCCAAGATGGAAATGGACTCCACGGCAATGCAAGCCACCATTGTCGATGACATGGATTGGCCTAATGAATTCCATGAATCCCACAAGCTAGGCCCCAGCATATCCATAATCATGACATAGTAGTCACCCTGTCGACCTTTATAATGCACCTTGGGCACACCGTGCGTGCCTCCTAGAGCGGTGTAGACTTGCCATTCAGCCGGAGGGCCGGAGGTACAGCCCTTGCTGGTAGTGTGCTCAAATTTGATGGCAACCTCTTGGGCATCGGATGCCGCGGAGCACGCAGCATGGGCAGCAGTGAGACGTCGGCCAAGGAAGACATGGCCGAAGCCGCCTTTGCCCAGCTTCCTCTCGACCTTGTACTCGGGAGATCCTCCGACCTGGACCGTGTCGGGGAAAGGCGCAGTGTTGGCGTCGCCGTCCTCGTTGGTGGCGGCGGCGTTGTTGGTACTGAGTCCGCCGCTATCGGCCATATTTTGTTGCTCCGGTGGTGGTTTGGTTGGTGCGCGTGGGCCGCTTCTGTCCTGGCTCTTATATAATCTTCCCGCGGGGAACCGGGGTCGGAGTCGGGATTTGGATTTCGTCAAGACGGCGGGATGCGAAGGTGGGAGTATGAATCAAATTTGTCGATTCGATGTACAAATCTATACCTACCTATTTATATATTATTTATTTATCTATATCTATATCTATACCTACTAATAAAGAGGTAAAATTTCCGCTGCGTTTTCGTCCATCCATCTTTTATACTAGAGAAGTGAAACAACCACGGGAAAAAACAAATTGGACTAGGATTACAAATTGGACTAGGACTAGAACACGTGGCTAGCTGACTGCTTGACGAGCTCCACATCCCGATCGTAATTCGAGTCCAACTCTATGCATGAATACAATAGGATTTGAGCTATATTAAATTAAACAAAGACAATTCTATAAAAAATATAATATGATAATACTTGGAACGAGTCCTGATTGGACACATATCAAACTAAAAAATAATAATACGATGATACCAGAAAACGAGTCAGACACGTATCTAACTGTGTGCAACTTATATATATATAAATATAATTAGATATATATTATTCATTGATTACAAACAAAACAATATATTGTCACGAGTCACCACATAGCTTGCTACAAAATCCAAAATAATCGATTACAAAAGTAATCATCAAGAGTTCAAGACAGCCATGCAACTTTTGCAGCTTCCCTATTCTTCACAGGAAGCTACCAACATCATAATCTCATAGACATAGATGCCGACAATCAAGCATACGAGAAAGTTATATCAATCCTGACGTTGGAATGACAACCACGAATGCCATATGCAAGGCTCCTATACCAACGATGCCGCTATATTGAGGAGGCGAGTCTAGGAGCCATCAATAAGACGATAATGATAATCGCTCCATACTTACATCGATAAAATAGTTGCACCAAGAATACAAGTCCAGACATAATCGAGGATGGCTCCAAATGTACACGAATGACATATGTCATCCCACAATGGCGAGGCACATGACGCTCAAGCCATGTGGTCCTCATCATAAAAATGTCCTTCGTTTGCTTTCTATTAATGTTCGATAGAATTTTTCCTACCGTTGCAATGCACGGGCATTTTTGGTAGTATATTATTTAAACGGCAAAATTTCTAGGGTTTTTGCCGTAGTTTTCTTCTAGTCATAGTTTTTGTCTGCCCTATATATCTATACCTATACCGCTCTGTCTTGTTCTTCGTATCCTACTCTCTCCTGGGCATTACGTGTCCAACAGAAAAAGGGGAAAAGGAGTAGAATTCAATGTCCAACTTACAATTGCTTCCTTTGGCATGGAATCGAAGTTGTGTAATCTATCTACCTAATCTATCTATCTATATCTATCTATTTATTTTATCAATAAAAGAGCGAAGAAATTGAAAAATAGGTGTCACCAAAAAAATTATACCCACCCCATATACCCACATTAGATGATTTAATGTATTTAGAGCATCTCCAACAACTTGGTAAAAATCACTTGTCAAATCTTGAGTTTTAGCAAGTTGCTAATTCATTTGACAAGTGAAAAAAAACATTTCTCCAACAATTTACTATTCCAACTTGGTAAAATCAAAAAAGTAGGCACATCTAGTACCCTTACCAACTCAGCGTGTGTTTCCCCTCCTCGCGCTGTGACGTTTCCTCTCCTCTCGTTCCCCTCCTCGTGCCATCTGCAAGTACCACAAAACCAAATCCCCTCTGTCCCGTCCCTCGGTATTGTAGCACAGTGCCATGCAAATAGCATGCACATTCACATTGATTTCACAACACATACAAATAAGGCCATCCATTCAACAGATGGATTCGCGGACGGGAGTGTTTCATGCGCGCGGGAGACGTGGCAAGGGATTCGCGATAGAGCAAGTGGAGTCCGCGCTGAGATATACGCGCGAGGACTGAAAATAGCAACTTCAGATAAATAGCAAGTTGGTTTGAGAAGTTTTTAGAGAGGGATTTTTGTGTTTTTGCCAAATTAATAAGGATAGCAACCTTATTTGAGGAGTTGTTGGAGATGCAATTAGAAACAACTCATGACCTGAGCCCGAAACATTAGAAAATAGCGCGCTGAAACATTAGTGGAACATCACAGAAACACAAAAAAGTCTAGAGAGGGTGAGGGAGGAGGGGGAGAAGGATTGCACATCAGAGGAAACACTCATCATCTGTGTCTGAAACATTCAAAACAAAGCAATGAACCACTGGCGAACAAGTTAGCGAAACATTAGAAGAGGGAGGGGCATCAGAGAAACACCACATCACCTGAGCCCGAAACATTCAAAAATAGCGCACTGAAACACCGGTGGGACATCACAGAAACACAAACAAGTCCAGAGAGGGTGAGGTAGGAGGGGGAGAAGGATTGCACATCAGAGGAAACACTCATCATATGTGCCTAAAACATTTAAAACAAAGCAATGAACCACCGGCGAACCAGTTAGCGAAACATTAGAAGAGGGAGGGGCATCAGAGAAACACCTCATCACCTGAGCCCGAGACATTCAAAAATAGCGCACTGAAACACCGCTGGGACATCACAGAAACACAAACAAAAGATCCGGAGAGGAGAGGGGGAAGGGGGTGGGGAGGAGGAGGAGGGGAAACCGTGGATCGAGAGGAAAGGAGGACAGGAGGGAGGACTCAGATCCAGATTCTGCCCCACCTACCTCGCCGGAGAGAGGGGGGGTGCGGGGACGAGAGACAGGGGGCTCGCCGCCAGAGAGGCACAATGGCGTGCCTCCTCCTTCCTCCGTGCGCCGTGGCCGGGAATCCACCACCGGGGCCACAGTTGCCCCTCGCCCTCGACGGACGCCATGGCCGCATCGACGAAACCCTAGCTCGCCGCTCGCGGAGGAGGACTGCCCCCAGACCCAATCCGCGGCGGCCGCCGCCGGATCTGCTGGCTCGTGGCTGTCGCCGGCATGGGAAGGAGGGAGGAGGATGCGAGGGCGTGGGAGGAGCTCGCCGCCGCCATGGGGAGGAGGAGCACGGGAGGCGGGACGAGCTCGCCGCGGTCGTGGGGGAGAGGGAGGAGGGAGGATGAAGCTTTGCCGTCGCCATCGCCATGGCCGTCCACGCGCGCGAGAGAGTGATGGGGATTGGAGTGTGTGTGACTGGCAGGGGTCGGGCGGAGGCGACGAGGCAGGATGTGGGTGTGCGGTCTCGCTGTCCCCTCGCTATTGGGCCCGTGCACGGCCGAAAACTGGCGTTCGACGCGTGGAACGTCCCACGTGAAGCATTACCGCATAATAATGACGCACGGCTTTTGGGTTGCAACAAGTATTATCATTGGGTACGGGCTTAGTTGGGCTGCGCATGGTTGCAGGACAACTGGCGCTCTGATGATTTTCTCACGGTCCAGATTAGCTAATTAAGCTTTTCAATGAAGATTCACTCGTGTGTTGATTCTACACGGCCGTCGGGATCTACCTTTCCACTGCGTGCAGAGTTGAAAATAGGACAGGCAAAACACTGAACAAGCTCATCAGGACAGCCATCGTGGACTCGTGTGGTGACTAATGTTTTGGTGCTATCAGCTCCGCAGATAGATCAAGAATCACATGAACAACGGATCACGCAGAGACAAATCGAACCAACAAATTGTTGACGATGAGCAAGTTGTTGAGAGGTAGACCTTTCAGTACTTATGTTTTCCTCTGCCAGACAGGCTAAAGCGCTAGGATAGTATTTATACACAGTATAATAACTAGTACTAGGATCGACTGATGCACTTCAATCCTATTGCTGGCAATCTGCATGATTCGCAGCGGCCACCTCCACCTCATGCAGCTGGATTAATTAAACTCGCTGGCTATGCTGATGCAGAACAGTAGCCCGAGTATTTCGACGCCCAATATTACCACAACCACGTCAAATACGGCTGCAGAGACAAAAGGCTTCATCATCATCACAGTGATGTCTAAGGACAAGAAATAGATAGATTGGAAAGGTGGGAAATAAGAGAAAACGAGTACGTGAGCTCACCGTATTTCACCCACCGCGTCGTTGCTGGGAACAACGGGACGCGCAGGTAGCAGGAGTAGCCGACGACGACCACCGAGTTGCGGTGGAGCAACGACAGCTGCCTCCCTTCCCTCAGCGCCGGAACCACTCTTGCCGACTCGTTCAGGCACCGGCAGCTCTCCGCCGCGGTGGTGTTTGCCACGCACATCCCCATCGCCGCGATCGGCGCGTCATCGCTGTCGTCGTCGTAGAACCAGCCGCGCCACGCGTCCTCGCGGGCCGTGGACGCGTTGGTGTCCGCGTAGGAGAGGAAGCAGCCGGCGCGCCAGACTGCCCCGTGGCGTCCGTGGCATCCGTCGGCGACGTCCAGGGAGGCGGTGGACAGGCACCCCAGGCAACCGCCGGGGACGGAGCGGAAGCAGAACGCGTGCGCGAAGGCGCGGTCGTCGCCGACGGCCCCGCCGGACAGCGCGTCGGCGACCAAGTCCGTGGACGCGGGAGCGGCGGCCGCCGAGAGCGCGGCCAGGAGCGCCAGGACGTTGCCGCGGAACGCGCTGAGGTTGTTAGTAGAGCGCGCCGCTGGGGGCAGAGCGCAGTCGAGGAGAGGAGGGATGTGGGTGGTCGTGCCGCTCGGCTCCAGCTTCAGCGCGATCCCTGGTTCCGCCGCGGCCATCACGTGGACGAGGAGGATCAGCGCTGGAACGACGACGGAGGGCTTTGGGCACTCCATCTTCGATGCCGCGATGAACGCGCGGTGGAGCGAATTGTGTGATGAGCTAAGGTTGCTGAGGAAGAGCTCCTGTTCGGTTTTGATTTCAGTCAACAGACATGTTCGTTACAACTTACAAGCCGTTCTCGGCCTTTATAGGCGCCGACTTCGGTAACTCGAGTCCATTCGACATTCGTCATTCACTCCGGCTTCTGGGTCCACTAGTCAGCCACTTCCTTCGTCCGAAAAAAATACCTCCGCTTCCCAGCCTGTCCTTCCGCCTTCCGCAGTCGCCTTCGCATATCTCTCTCGATCGGGTTCATGACAACGTGCTCGACAGAGTAGCTTCATCAAAGCCTTCATCAGTGACAGTGCGTGGCAAGGAGTCGGGTGGTTGAGTGAGCCAAGACGACCCGTGGTTGGCCGCCAGTGTCTTCACTGTCGCGATCGCGCGCGACAGCCATGCTGCAACCTTCGTGGCAAAGGGCAGTCGATGCATGGAACTGGTAAAAGGTTGGGCAACCCCGTCTTTGATCTTCCAGTCATCTTGCACGGTTTGGTTGTTGGGCATGGGCATGTGCGCTGCGTGATGACTTGTGAGCTCTACGGCTAACCTATACGGCTATACATACCTTACCTATTCGCGGCACCACCGTATGTGTCCTCATCTAATGGATGCATGCAGCTAAGCACGGCCTCGTGGAGGGGCCGGCCGACCGCAACCACGGTCTAGTCGTCTGCCGTCCACTGAACAGCTTCTCATCTGGGCCGTTAGATAATCATCACTAGAGGGCCAGTGTCCAAGGCAAAGGTAGTCTGCAGGCTGGATCCTCGGTCTAGTAGGCCGTGCGTGCAGTGGCCCATCAGCGGATGCCGACGGATTCCATTGGCAAAATTGCTTATTTGGCCTCAAAACAAACTTCGCTTACTTATTTGGTCCAACTTTTCACGAATTTGTCTATTTGGCCTTGAATTGAAAATTCCTTACTTATTTGGCCCTCCGTCTGTTTAGAGCACTTAACGGTGTCAACTGTCATGTAAAAAGACCCTTTTGCCCTTGAGATTAAAAAATAAAAAAAACAGAATCTTCCCTGTTTAATGTATATATTGAGTATATATATATTATATATATTGTCAAATAAGTGAATAACCATATGAGCAACATATATTATCTCAAAATATTCACATCTGAACATATATATTCTCAAATAAATAAGAGAAGCAAATGACCATATTAGCAACACATAGTCTTCCACATAGTTTCACACTCATAAATAACGTGGCAGTGCGGCACAATTGTATAGTTCACAAATTCAACATAGTTCAGTTCTGACAATCAGAATATCAAACGCAAGTGGTACATTGGTCTCACATACATAGAGCATAGGGAAGCAAATCAAATATTACAAATCAAAGACTGAGCCTTCTTTTGCTTCGCGTGCTCATTGCAGGGCTGCTAGGAAATCCCTTCTTGCTTCTTGTACCCATCGATGGGCTGTCTGGTGGCACATTGGGATTGATTTTGGCCTTTTTCTTTGGAAGTCCTAGCTTCTTTTTAATGGCTGTCCGCTTCTTTTTTACTTGAACGAGTCGATCTTCAATTTGAGCAATAGAGACTGCTTCAGGCTGATTTGACCCACTTCTTGACCTTCAGATGTTATATATTGACATATGGTTTAGATTAGGGGAAACAATTCAATGGCTACAAGTTAATTTCAGAATGACTAAGCATACAATTTTGATCGCCCGGAGTTGGAGTTAGTTTGGTTTCCCTTTTTCTTATTTGAAACCTCCAAGCTATGGCTGTCACAATAGTCAACTAATTTAGAGTTGAAAGGAAGATGTGATGGTGCAAAGGTTGCAGCAATATGTGACATACCTTTTAGAGGATTGTTCAGGTGTACAGTCCTCAATTCTCCTCCTTTTGTTAGTAGATGTCACCAAGTTTTCACTACGGTCACAAAGATGTATTTACAGTTGGTCCAAAGTTATTAGATCTTGTTACCACGAGAGAAAGAAAGAAAGACCAAACCTAGGGGGCATTGTCATTGTCGCCGGAGGTGCATCTTCCAGCAAAGGAATAATGGAACTTTGTGCACATTTGTTGTTCCTTGCGCTCTTCTTTTCTGCTGCCCTGAAACAAGAGTAGAATGAAAGTAATGAATATCATATACTAACAAAGGAAAGACACAAATGGTAGACAAGACTAGAGAAATCATTACTTGATTTTTTTCATAGCTTCAATATCTTCTGGTCTGCCCCTCTTGCAATTTTTATAATGATGTCCATAGTCAAAGCAAATGGGGCACTGGTGCTGTCTATTTTTCTTTTTTTTGTCACCAGTACCCTTGTACCTTTCAGTCTTAGGCCTACCAGCTACCTTTGTCAGTAAAGGTGGGTGCATGAAAAAGCCATGGTTAGATTCAGGCCACTGAGACTTGTCTGGCATGGCTGGAATAAGCTGACTATATGCACTTCTAAAATTCTCAACCGAGTAGTACAAGTCAACATAACTCTCTATTGATGCATCTTTGGAGGTGATGAATGCTAGTGCATGCCTGCAAGGAATTCCAGAAACATCCCATTTTCTGCAAGTACAAGTCCTCTTTGTTAGGTCAACACGAAACCGGAATGGACTTCCTCCCATTGTAGTAACTTCGGCTATCTCTTCGGAACATTCTTCAACTTCCAAGTTTCCCTCTTTGCTCTCCTTATTCAACTCTGTAATGATGTGGGGCAGAATCAAGCCCTGGAGTTTCTTCCCTATTTTCCTTCTTTTGTTCCACTTGGACATGACCATTTGTCTAAGCTTGTCAAAGAAATCATCCAAGTTCAGGGACTTGTGAGGCTTCATCCAATTATTAAAGCTTTCTACAAGGTTGTTGGTCACATAGTCTACCTTGCAAATTGTGTCAAAATGGCTCCTTGACCACAATTTTTTGTGTGTTGTAAGTAGCCATTCTATTGCAGCTGGCTTTGCAGTCTTCATGGCATTCACATTTACTCCATACCAATACATGCTTGTTTCCACAGAAAAATCACTAAGGATCTCTCTATGCAAATAAAAATATAATGCGCGGGCGTGCCAGTGTACTAAAGTACACAATAAAAAGACGAGAACACATATATATTCATATTTAAGGAAAATACAAATACATAGTTCTCGATACATGTGTGCGCTCCATAGCCTACTGGCGGCGATCTGACTTGGGCGATTATGGTCTTCATGGTTCCTGGGGCCTCGGAAAGCTCCCAGTTAATTACCCCCATGAGTCAGGCTCACAGAGCACCTCCGATTAAGCTGCTTTGGTCGTCGTCGTCGGTCTTCGCTTCACGTCTCCATGCATGGTGTTGGTGTAGATGTGGGTGGCGTTGGCATGAGGACCTCGTCGGTCCATAGCCTGTACAACATGGCTGGAAAAGGGGCCATGTCCGCCTGTATCGTTCGCCTTGTCGGTGTCAAACGAACACGTGGTGTCATCGTTGTCGTCACTTGCATGGTTGGTGAAGATCAGATCGGCTTGGACTTCCTTGGCAACGTCGTCGTCGTGGTACGCCGTGGATCTTGATCACATGGTGTAGTTGTTGTAGTGGATGAAGACTTGTGTCCCGAGCGTGTAGCCGGTCGCCTTGTCGGTGTCGCGTGTGGAGCCGCCCAGTAGCGTCGTCGGCATCGAGCGTCGCATGTGGTAGTGGTAGTAGATGTGGTAGTGGTAGTAGACGGAGCAGCAGGCAGCCAAGGTTCGAGTGTACGGATAGCTTCACCTGTACATGACAAAACAAAATTTATATAAATGTGATTTGGGGCTCAAATGGTAGTCGAGCTCCCCATGGTTCGCTTGCTTGTGGTCCGCTCGTACATCCTCGGTGCGGCGGGTTTGCTGGCTGCGACGCGGCATCGACTGTGCCGCCGCCGCCGTTCTTGTAGATGTGGAGCCAGCGTCCAGGCTCGCCTCCTCGGCATCAAGGTAGATGGGGCTGCACGAAATTAGGAGCCATCTTGAGCGTCTTGTGGTGATGGCACCGTGGCGCAGGCTGCCCTTCGTGGTGATCGACCCGGCGCCGTAACGGCATCCTGGCCATCATCCTCATCTCCGGTGAGCATCTGCACCTCACGTAGATGTATCCCTCCGGCGGTGGCTTGCGTGAGCGTGGCTGCGCTCCCTCCGTACGGCATGACTTGTGCCCAACCTTGCATGCATAGCATACATACGTAGATGCATGAATTTGCATCTTGATCTTGCTTTGCATCTTCTTTGCTTCTTCTTGCACACAGCACACGCACGCCTGTATGCATGACCGGTGGTTGTACACGCGCGCGACTGATGGCCGCGCTGCGATCACCCTCCAGCACATGTCCATGTTCTCGGCGGCCTCGTCCATCGCTCAGACGCCGGAGACCCTTAACGCGCACCGCAACCACAGCGCAGCATAGGTCCTCACGTCCGGCAGTGCCACCGAGTTCCTGTCTCCATGTGTATGTATAGCACACATATATATATATATATATATGCAACATAGATGCAACAATACAGGAATACAGAAGCTATAGCTGGATTAGATCGGTCGCTCACCCATGGAAGACATGAACGTCATCTCCTTGTGAACGTGGACTTCTGGCTCCAGGAACACGCCGTAGATGGCGAGGACGCCGGCCGCCAACTACCTTGCCTGCAGGACGTCGGTGTGGAGACTTGGATGTGCTTCTCTCTTCTCGTCGAGATCTCTTCTCGTCGAGGTCGAGCAGCCTGGCGGCGTGGATGTGGAATTGTGATCCTGGGCCGGCGGCGCAACCATACGGCCATCGTCCTCACCGTGCTCATCGGCGCTAACGAGGGAGGGCCTGCTCGTGTGGTCTTGGCCGGAGGCGACGTCGTGGCTTGCACACATCCGTGTCATATATCTCGGATGACACCGTGACGGCGGCTGCCATATCTTCCAATCAGCCGAGCGTGGAGAGGCATGGCCTGGCTCGGCGCAGCAGCATGGTATGCAGCCATCTCCTCGGTGGCTGCCCTACTGACGGGTGGCGCCATGGCGGCGCGGCTGCCCTTGCTGTGATTCACTCGGCTGGGTGTGATCCATGTCGTGTTGATGGAGAGTGCAGACGAGTATCATGGTCGTCCATGCCCTCCGCCGGTGGCGCGTATGCATGTGTACGCCCGCCTCTTTCCTTCCGTGTATCGTACCCCGTGGACATGGGCGTGCTGCCGGCGGCGGCGTGGAGCTCTTTTGTCCTGCCATCGTCGACGCATTCATGTATAGATGGGATAGGTGGCCCAGCCATGGCGGCCGTTGACTCGATCTGCTGATGTCCGTCGACGGCGATCCGCTCCGAGCCTCTCGATAGATGGCGCCCTGGTGGTGGCTACCTCCGATCGGCGGATGGGCATCATTGTACATGGGAGTAGCAGCCTGACGTCCTCGTGTTGATGGAGAAAGGCTGGCATGGAGAACGCGGTCCATGCCCTCCGGCCGGCGGCGCGTATACACATATACGTCTGCCTTCGTACCTCCGTTGACGGCATGGAGTTCCCGCGTCTTGCCGGCGTCGATCTAGCGTAGTTGGCTCCGGCGGCTGCCTCCTGGTGACGATCTTGCGACCCGCTCCGAGCCCTTGATGGATGGCGGCGCCATGGCGGCTGCCCTTTTCCATCAAGTTATGCCGGGCGTGCTCGTCGATGGGTGCAGCCTGGCGGCGCTCCTTCAAGCCATCCCCTCCCTTCTCGCACGGCCGGCGGCGCGTATACATATAGATACGCCTGCCCTTCTCGAAGAGGAGCAGCCTGGCGGCGCTCCTTGGTTTCAGTCGGCCTGCTCTCCGTAGAGCTCTGGGTGTTCTTTATATAGGCCGCCACTAGGGTAACAGCAGGCTTGTTGAGCCGTACGCACGCGCCGCCAGAGTCTGTTTAGCACGCACGAGATATCCGGAGATCAGCTCCAGCTTGCGTACGTACTTATCTCCACGTGATCGTTATCATGTTCTAGAAGGCTAGCTAGGATATTTGTTGGCTGCGTAGACGCATACACTGCGGAAAGTACATCGTGCCACGCCGGTCCTATAGGCGTACAATTACAAGAAAAATACATGGCACAGACCGGCGCACGAACCGGCGTATATACGAGCTCTACGGCCGGGTTCCGGACGTATAGAGGCACACGTATCTTTGTATATGCGAGGCTAATTGAATTGTGTTAGCTTCTCTATGTGAAAGAGCTTATCACATCCTCTTAGCTTGTTTGCTCCTCCACTTGAATGTCGAGGCACATATACGCATACATACATGCTCTGCTCTCCTTCTCATTACGTGAAGAAGTGGAGAAGCTTGATAGCTTCTTTAAGCTTGTTTGCCTGCACGTCGAGGTGTGTGCATATTGCCCTGTAGAAAGCCCACACAGCAATTCTTAGCTTCGTAGCTTCTTTGCTTGTATGTACATGATAATGCACATGTGATACATACATGCGCATACGCTTTTGTTTTATTTATCTTCTCTTTGTCAAGTATAAAATATCTCTTGACAGCACATATTTAATATATACACATATTTAAGAAATTATTGTACAAAATCTCGTCAAACAAATGCCCCCACCAAGTTGAGTTTGAATGCGGAGCAAATTCGAACTCGACTTGGTGAAAATACAATTTTTGACTGAGATGGCGCAATAATCGTACTAACTGCAGCCTTGGATTTTGATAGTGCCTTCAAATTTGAACTCAATTCATGAATTTTACATGAATATTGGGCACCATCTGTGCTCCCTTCCATTTTCTTATAAAAACCTTATGCTTCAACTAATACATGCTAATCGATTAGCTGATTTCTTTAGCTCACCAAACTGGTGCATATATATGTGATGCCACCATGTGAACTATTGCCATGGTTAGATGTGCGGATGGTTGCCGGGAGTTGCCGTACCGAACGTCGCCAGCGCCTGCCACTCAGGGGGCAGTGAGAATCGTGGCGACCAGCTTGCCGAGCTTCCCTATGACGAGCACAAAGAAGCAGGACGCCTCCAAGACTGAGATGGCTGCCCGCTGCTTGATCGTTGCGCTCGTCGTTGAGGCTGTTGGCGGAAGCAACATGACAATGGCCGTGAATGGTTGATCCCTTGATCGTGATCCACCTTGCCATCGAAATGACACACGCCCAGGCATGATGCCGAGCTGCTGAAGTGGTCACGGATGAGTTGATGCAGCTCTCGTCGATGACGGAGCTACTAGATCGCTGTCGTGAAGGCTTTGTCGCACCCCGATGTCATCTTGACGTTGGACGGAGCAGAAGCTCCAGGCCCATGCCGCGGTTGATGAAGGATGGACGCCAGCCTTTATTGTCGCGCCCGTTGAGGCGATTGAGCTTCAGCAGCCTCCGAAGTCAGTGATGGGGCATGGTTATGGCAACCTCATCGCATCGAGGCAGAGCACACGCGCCCAAGCTGCTGAAGCGACATCTATGGACGATGTCGATGTAGTGGCGATCGGGGCTGCGTGCTCGTCCGTCGGAAGCACAGCAACACCCTTGTTGCTATCTTGGCGCAAGATGACGCCATTGGGCCAGAGAGGCGCCATGTGTGGCTACCCATGTGCATATATATGTGCACGCATGACTTGCATCTCATGGCATGGCCATCATATAGTTGCTTATTAGCTTGCTTTCTTTTAGCTCATCTTTGTACCGGCGCACGTAAAACACATGCTACCACGTGAACTAAACTACCTCGGCCTTGGGTGGCATTGAAATGACTCCAAGGCGGGGTGTAGAGACTTTCGTTTGGGCCGTATCACGGTGTTGGCCAGCGGAAAGTCGTGGAACTCCATTGGAGCCGCGTTGCAGCGTCAGCCAACGGGACGGTGTAGCACTCCGTCGGAGCCATGTTGCGGCATCGGCCGACGGGGTGATAGAAGAACTCCGTTGGAGCCACGTTGCGGCGTCCGCCAACGGGACGGTGTAGAACTCCGTTGGAGCCGCGTTGCGGCATCGACCAACGGGGTGTTGTCGCATTTCGTCGGGGCCATGTTGTGGCGTCTGCCGACAAGCATGTAGTAGGAGTTTGTCGGAGCAGTCGTGGCGTTAGCCGACAAGCCTCGTGTTGCATCTCGTCGGGGCCATGTCGTGGCGTCTTGCCGACACGAGCGTAGGGGCATTTCGCCGGGGCCATGTCGTGGCGTCTGCCGACATGAGCGTAGGGGCATTTCGTCGGGGCCATGTCGTGGCGTTTGCCGACAAGCCTTATGTGGCATCGTGTCGGGGCCGTCGTGGCATTGGCCGACGAGCCTTGTGTAGGGCTTCATTGGGGCCGTAAATTAGCATTGGCCAATGATGTGTCCATCGGGTCCTTTATGGTGGCCTTAGCTCACTGGACGCCCTTGAGTATCTTCGCCTTGCGGTGTAAATGTCGCGTAAGCTGGCGAAGATAGTTTATCAACCCGACCTCCACTTGTAAAGGTGTACGTGGCGTAGTCCATCGGGTTGAAGGGTTTCACCACTCAACGCTGGCCGCACTGGCGCGAATCATGGCTCCCAAAAGTGTGGTTTATCAACCCGACCTCCACTTGTAAGGGTGTACGTGGCGTAGTCCATCGGGTTGAAGGGTTTCACCGCTCAACGCTGGCCGCACTGGCGCGTATCACGGCTCCCAATTGTAGCGAAACGATGGACCTGCAACGCCACAATAAAAACAACTAGCTTGTCTGCGGATAATCGACATAGCTAGGGTAATGTGATAGTGATATAAAAATGATCAATGCATGCAAGAGGATTTTGTTTAGTATTTAAAAAAATGTTGGCTCTCCCATTGGTATTAGCTATATGTGCAGCTTGAGTTAGGACAGCCAAGGGACATGACCATTAGGGGCCGTTGCGTAACCATGGCAACATGGCTCCCGCGATTTTGCCCCATTGTGTGCTTGAATGTGTAGACCTCTGGTTTGGTGTATCCGCTGGGGTGAAGGGAATTCTTGCTCTAGACTCCCTTGCATTGAGTTGAACCACAGCCGCTCGCTCTCTCTAACACGGAGGCGTAGGTACGGCTGCGCTGGTGTTTGGTTTTAGGTAACGGCTTATGGAATTCGCCACACTTTTGTCAAGGATGGTGAATGACTACCTCCGCCTTCCTTTGGCATTGAGCTTGACGATGGAGCTTGCCGATTGAACTTGTTGATTGAACTTCCTTGAGCTTGATAGTTGAGCTTATTGATTGAGTTTTTTTTTTTGCTCAACCTGATGAACTTGAAATGCCTCAACGTGATGACTTGAAGCGCTTTCTCCCGAGGAGCTTGGACTTGGAGTGCCTTAACCCGAGGAACTTGGAGGGTAGCCATTCACCTTTGTGGAACAAAGGGAATCCTTGCTGGCGTTGTGTGTTTTTCTGATGGTCCCTTGTTGTCACATCCCAGGGTGGCAAGAGGCTTCACACTTGGCACAACCTGTGTTGCACCAGGTAGCCCTTTCTTGCTCTTCTTCAACGGTCTTCCCCGGAGTGTGTGTCGCCCCATGTCAGGGAGTGCGGGCGGCATGGTCCCCTCGCTGCTTAGGAGTGGCCCAAGCCATCTTCCCACTGCCCCCAGCGGAGACGCGTCTAGCGTCCGTCGTGTGTCCCGTGAGGTGGTGACTTGTCGTGGGCTCCATGTGCCAGGTTGTTGCCCCCGGCCCTTCTGGCATGGTCCCAGGGCCGCTCAACCTTCCACTGCAGCTGCAACCTGTTTGAGAGAGCCATTTTTTTTTGTTTGCTCTCCATGAAAAGACACCCAAAACGTGCAATGAGATGTGCATGCCGAGCATCATAGGGAGAGAGAGTGAAAAAAAAGAAAAAATGTAAAATGTATAGATAAATAAAAAAAATGCAAGAACCTCCGTCGACGTGGAGCATCGACCGATGATGTCGGAGGTGATGTCGATCATGTCACGATGCTTGTAGAGACGCACTGTTGCCCCTAGTGCCGCCATTCTTCGAGGTCACGCCAAAATGTCATTGGCATGGGAGATGAGCCGGGAGGTGTGACGATGCTACTCCCGAGATTTGTCGATGTAGACAAGACGCTTTTGTGGCCGTTAGTGTAGACGACCAGGGAGGTGTGGTGCTACTCCCAGCATTGTTGATGTCGAAGGCATGCCGACAGACCATCGGCGTCGCACAAACGGGGTAGGTGTGATGACACCCCTAATGTGTTGATGATGTAGAAGACTAGATCGGATGAACGTCGGTGTAGGACACCTGGGAGCTGTGTTGCCCCCAGTGTGTTGTTGACGTAGAAGGTGATGGTGGAGGACGATCGACGCCGTGGCGGACCAAGAGGGTTTGTGTCGCCCCAGGTTTGGTCGATGTAGATGGAAACGCCAAAAGAGCATCGGCATTGTTGAACACCGGGGATCTATGGTGGCACCCCCAGTGTGCTTGATGTCCAAGGCGGCGCCGAAGAACACTGGCGCCGTTGGACTTTGGTGTCAGAAGGTCGCGCTGGAAGAAGCTCGGTCCGCGCGTCGCTGCTCCCACATTGGCTCTCCTTTGGCCTGACAGCAGGGTCAGTTGGCATCGCAGGAGTGCTCTCCTCGCATCTTGCTCAGACAGGCGCGATTGTAGACTGACGCAAGCTAAGCGTCGTGACTGGCGCCTTGATGGCAGGCTACTTATTGCATGTGAGCTCTGTCCTTCACGTTTATTGGGCTCTAGTGTTGAGCTCCAGTCAGGTAGCTTCTTGAGTTCTTGGCTTTTAAGCTTGTGCCATTTATTAACCGGGAGCCAAGACGTTGTTGCAATCTTCATGGCACGATCACAACATACGTCCTTGTGGCCACAATTTTGTTGTCACCCTGACGAACATATATATACGTACTTCCCGCTCCAAGGCTAGTCTAGCTAGTACGCTTGGCTGGAGCATGGAGGCAACGTCGATGATTGCCCTCCTTGGTTCCGGGAACAAATGGTGAGTCGGAGAGCTCTCTGAATGGAGAGACTTTTCTTCTCCTTGTGCCAAGAGTATGGTGGCGACCATTGCCTTCCTTGATGTTGACCTGCATGGCCATTCTGCCGTACCTCCTTGGTGGGCAAGTGCCGGAACCCGAGCTCCTGCAGTCCATCGCACATGTTGGAACAAGCGCTGATGGACAGCCTCGAATGCATGGCTCCTTGTTTGCACGTTGCTTGCACGTAGACGGTGCGTGCATGCTTGGCGTGTAGGTGCATGCGTGTGCACATACACCTAGACCTAGGCCTTGGTTCTCGTTGTAGTGTTATCCACCTTCATGTCCTTCTCTCAGCAGCCGCGTGTGCGTCGGCCTCTGGCCCCCCACGACACGGGCACGTCTGACACCCGCAAGCCAAAGGTCGCCGGCAATACTTCGTGTACTCGGGACGCGATGGTTCTCGCAGTCCGATCCAGCGCCATCTTGATCTCCTGGCTGCCATGTCATTCTCTTCTTGGCCGGCATCGTGACAACGCGGGCCGACGTGCATGTGTGAAAAAACGGAAAGAAATAATAACCAGATTGATTTCTTACCCAATGAGAATGACGTGCACGATCAGGTGTCTTGCTTAGACGAAGACGCCTGATGGACTCCCTTGCCGGGCAGCGCGTGGTGTGGCGCAGTCGGAGCGTGCGGCCGTCTGGAATAGAAGTCCTACTAGGCAGGCTTGCTTCCAAGCTCTGATTGGCTCGCGCCTGTGCGCTCCATACACCACCCGTGCTATCGAGGATCGACGGGCATCTGGCCGTAGATGTAGGGCCACAAGAATTGTGTGGCTTGACGATGAAATTGGCACAGTCTTGAAGGACATGGAAAGCTACTCCTGACGCAGGAAACGGTGCGTGCGTCAGTGACCTCTAACCGGAGTGGAGCGTGCGCGTCCGTTTCTATGCCGCCACTGTTCTCTCCGACCATCTTGCGCGTCCGTCTCCAAGCTCGTTGGCGTTGGATCCGCATCAAGGCTTGACGAAGCCGTCATCGCCAGGGCTTGCATCAACGGGGCTTGCATCTCCCGTGCCATTGGGACTCGGGGAATATGTCCGGCGCTCACAATGGAGTCCACTTCGGTGTCGTCGACTCACACCAAAGTTGAAGCCGCCTATCCATGGGTACATGCCTCACCAGGACACCACGGGCTGCCGGATGGAGGCTCGATGTACGCGCCATGGTATGTATTGGGTCGGCTTGACGGAGATGCCCCCAGCGACTATTCAGGGCTCAATGTTGAAGGTCCAACGACCATGGCCTTCTCTCTTTGTGCACCTGTCAAGTTACAAGAGTGGATGTGTGCATGTCATTTGCGACCCCTTGCATCATTAGCGCTATCTGTCCACTCGATGGACAACAGCAATAGCTGCCAAGCGACGCGAGGTGCAGCTGTTTTGGCGGAGACGAACAAGGAGCGCTCGAGGCAGATGTGTGTCCGACGCGTGCAGATGTCGCCGGCAGATTCAACGAACACGGGCCACTTTGACGTGCAGCAACAGCACAGCGGGCATGCATGCTGCAGGGCTTGCTTGTTTGCTTGATGCACATTAGCGTAGGTGCATACCAGCCACACATGCATGAATGCGTGACCATGGAAGACATGGATACTGCGCCTTCTTTGAGCTAGTGGCCAACGGCCATTAACCGGCGGCAGCCATGACGACGCTGAAATCTTGATGCCGCGCCATATTGCCGTCGTCTACGCGCCAGGCAACAGGTTCAGCGTCATGTCGCCATTATGTCGCGCCGTCTTGTTGCCGTGGTTAACACCACAGGCAGGCTGCATCCAGTGCCTCAATTGCAGTCGGGTTGGATGTTCACCAGCTCCCGAGTCATTGGACTGGCATCATCGTTGACGAAGTCACCGTTCCCATGTGCCTGCATCTCACTTGCACCATAACACTGGTTGAGTGGCCTCAACAGTGCATCAACAGGCCATCTCAGGTAGCGTCATTGCGTCGGCTCGATGGAGTTGCCCCCAGCCGTGCTAGTTAGGGGTTTGGTGCGGTGTTTGGTGCGGTGTGAGTCTTCGTTGACCCTCCTGCTTGGAGCGCCGAAGGAAGGTGGTGACGCTCTTTGTCATGGCAAGCAAAATTGCCCCCAACATGGAGAACCGGAGATGGCAAGCAAAATTGCCCCCCGCGTGGAGATGGACCATGACCTTGTCGGCATAGTAGGTGAGCTCCCTGCTTTGTACCAAGCATTGGCATCCACCTAAGTCCCTGTATAAAGAAAAAAAACTGGGTAGAACAAATAACCACCCGACCAAGATTCGTGCTATCATAAGAGGAGTCCCAAACAAAAAGACATCCAAAATAGCACTAGTGAACATTTGAGCTATCATAAGAGGAGTCTCAACCCAAATGAGACATCCAAAATAGCACCAAAGAAAATTTGGGCTATTGTACGAGCCTCACACCAGGTGAGACATCCAAAATAGCACCATCATTATGACCAACCCTCAGCCATATTGGAGAAGGGATGAGCACGAGGACGACGACCACTTGCGCAGCAAAGATGGGAGGAGAACCATGTCCCACCGGGCGTGCCAATTTGTTTCCACAGAAAAATCACTAAGGATCTCTCTATGCAAATAAAAATATAATGCGCGGGCGTGCCAGTGTACTAAAGTACACAATAAAAAGACGAGAACACATATATATTCATATTTAAGGAAAATACAAATACATAGTTCTCGATACATGTGTGCGCTCCATAGCCTACGGCGGCGATCGACTTGGGCGATTATGGTCTTCATGGTTCCTGGGGCCTCGGAAAGCTCCCGAGTTAATTACCCCCATGAGTCGGGCTCACGAGCACCTCCGATTAAGCTGCTTTGGTCGTCGTCGTCGGTCTTCGCTTCACGTCTCCATGCATGGTGTTGGT
The DNA here is from genome assembly GCA_018135685.1 of Themeda triandra. NCBI lineage: Eukaryota > Viridiplantae > Streptophyta > Magnoliopsida > Poales > Poaceae > Themeda > Themeda triandra. Next base: position 69,780 of record JAENPR010000827.1, on the reverse strand, counting down.
GTAGATGTGGGTGGCGTTGGCATGAGGACCTCGTCGGTCCATAGCCTGTACAACATGGCTGGAAAAGGGGCCATGTCCGCCTGTATCGTTCGCCTTGTCGGTGTCAAACGAACACGTGGTGTCATCGTTGTCGTCACTTGCATGGTTGGTGAAGATCAGATCGGCTTGGACTTCCTTGGCAACGTCGTCGTCGTGGTACGCCGTGGATCTTGATCACATGGTGTAGTTGTTGTAGTGGATGAAGACTTGTGTCCCGAGCGTGTAGCCGGTCGCCTTGTCGGTGTCGCGTGTGGAGCCGCCCAGTAGCGTCGTCGGCATCGAGCGTCGCATGTGGTAGTGGTAGTAGATGTGGTAGTGGTAGTAGACGGAGCAGCAGGCAGCCAAGGTTCGAGTGTACGGATAGCTTCACCTGTACATGACAAAACAAAATTTATATAAATGTGATTTGGGGCTCAAATGGTAGTCGAGCTCCCCATGGTTCGCTTGCTTGTGGTCCGCTCGTACATCCTCGGTGCGGCGGGTTTGCTGGCTGCGACGCGGCATCGACTGTGCCGCCGCCGTTCTTGTAGATGTGGAGCCAGCGTCCAGGCTCGCCTCCTCGGCATCAAGGTAGATGGGGCTGCACGAAATTAGGAGCCATCTTGAGCGTCTTGTGGTGATGGCACCGTGGCGCAGGCTGCCCTTCGTGGTGATCGACCCGGCGCCGTAACGGCATCCTGGCCATCATCCTCATCTCCGGTGAGCATCTGCACCTCACGTAGATGTATCCCTCCGGCGGTGGCTTGCGTGAGCGTGGCTGCGCTCCCTCCGTACGGCATGACTTGTGCCCAACCTTGCATGCATAGCATACATACGTAGATGCATGAATTTGCATCTTGATCTTGCTTTGCATCTTCTTTGCTTCTTCTTGCACACAGCACACGCACGCCTGTATGCATGACCGGTGGTTGTACACGCGCGCGACTGATGGCCGCGCTGCGATCACCCTCCAGCACATGTCCATGTTCTCGGCGGCCTCGTCCATCGCTCAGACGCCGGAGACCCTTAACGCGCACCGCAACCACAGCGCAGCATAGGTCCTCACGTCCGGCAGTGCCACCGAGTTCCTGTCTCCATGTGTATGTATAGCACACATATATATATATATATATATGCAACATAGATGCAACAATACAGGAATACAGAAGCTATAGCTGGATTAGATCGGTCGCTCACCCATGGAAGACATGAACGTCATCTCCTTGTGAACGTGGACTTCTGGCTCCAGGAACACGCCGTAGATGGCGAGGACGCCGGCCGCCAACTACCTTGCCTGCAGGACGTCGGTGTGGAGACTTGGATGTGCTTCTCTCTTCTCGTCGAGATCTCTTCTCGTCGAGGTCGAGCAGCCTGGCGGCGTGGATGTGGAATTGTGATCCTGGGCCGGCGGCGCAACCATACGGCCATCGTCCTCACCGTGCTCATCGGCGCTAACGAGGGAGGGCCTGCTCGTGTGGTCTTGGCCGGAGGCGACGTCGTGGCTTGCACACATCCGTGTCATATATCTCGGATGACACCGTGACGGCGGCTGCCATATCTTCCAATCAGCCGAGCGTGGAGAGGCATGGCCTGGCTCGGCGCAGCAGCATGGTATGCAGCCATCTCCTCGGTGGCTGCCCTACTGACGGGTGGCGCCATGGCGGCGCGGCTGCCCTTGCTGTGATTCACTCGGCTGGGTGTGATCCATGTCGTGTTGATGGAGAGTGCAGACGAGTATCATGGTCGTCCATGCCCTCCGCCGGTGGCGCGTATGCATGTGTACGCCCGCCTCTTTCCTTCCGTGTATCGTACCCCGTGGACATGGGCGTGCTGCCGGCGGCGGCGTGGAGCTCTTTTGTCCTGCCATCGTCGACGCATTCATGTATAGATGGGATAGGTGGCCCAGCCATGGCGGCCGTTGACTCGATCTGCTGATGTCCGTCGATGGCGATCCGCTCCGAGCCTCTCGATAGATGGCGCCCTGGTGGTGGCTACCTCCGATCGGCGGATGGGCATCATTGTACATGGGAGTAGCAGCCTGACGTCCTCGTGTTGATGGAGAAAGGCTGGCATGGAGAACGCGGTCCATGCCCTCCGGCCGGCGGCGCGTATACACATATACGTCTGCCTTCGTACCTCCGTTGACGGCATGGAGTTCCCGCGTCTTGCCGGCGTCGATCTAGCGTAGTTGGCTCCGGCGGCTGCCTCCTGGTGACGATCTTGCGACCCGCTCCGAGCCCTTGATGGATGGCGGCGCCATGGCGGCTGCCCTTTTCCATCAAGTTATGCCGGGCGTGCTCGTCGATGGGTGCAGCCTGGCGGCGCTCCTTCAAGCCATCCCCTCCCTTCTCGCACGGCCGGCGGCGCGTATACATATAGATACGCCTGCCCTTCTCGAAGAGGAGCAGCCTGGCGGCGCTCCTTGGTTTCAGTCGGCCTGCTCTCCGTAGAGCTCTGGGTGTTCTTTATATAGGCCGCCACTAGGGTAACAGCAGGCTTGTTGAGCCGTACGCACGCGCCGCCAGAGTCTGTTTAGCACGCACGAGATATCCGGAGATCAGCTCCAGCTTGCGTACGTACTTATCTCCACGTGATCGTTATCATGTTCTAGAAGGCTAGCTAGGATATTTGTTGGCTGCGTAGACGCATACACTGCGGAAAGTACATCGTGCCACGCCGGTCCTATAGGCGTACAATTACAAGAAAAATACATGGCACAGACCGGCGCACGAACCGGCGTATATACGAGCTCTACGGCCGGGTTCCGGACGTATAGAGGCACACGTATCTTTGTATATGCGAGGCTAATTGAATTGTGTTAGCTTCTCTATGTGAAAGAGCTTATCACATCCTCTTAGCTTGTTTGCTCCTCCACTTGAATGTCGAGGCACATATACGCATACATACATGCTCTGCTCTCCTTCTCATTACGTGAAGAAGTGGAGAAGCTTGATAGCTTCTTTAAGCTTGCTTGCCTGCACGTCGAGTGTGTGCATATTGCCCCGTAGAAAGCCCACACAAGGCAATTCTTAGCTTCGTAGCTTCTTTGCTTGTATGTACATGATAATGCACATGTGATACATACATGCGCATACGCTTTTGTTTTATTTATCTTCTCTTTGTCAAGTATAAAATATCTCTTGACAGCACATATTTAATATATACACATATTTAAGAAATTATTGTACAAAATCTCGTCAAACAATGCTCCATGAGTATGCTGCTGCCCACAGGTGGTCATCAAACACCTTACCACGATATTTTTTTTTGAAGTTGGTCACCAAGTGGTACATGCATTCTCTATGTTCAGCAAATGGAAATACCTTACCCACCCCGGCCATCACACCTTGTCCAGCATCAGTACATATGGTTAAACCCCTTGGAGAACCTATGGCCTATTTAAGTTGACTCATGAACCAAACCCAGCTATCTGTAGTTTCTGAATCAAAAATTCCAAAGCAAACAGGATACATCCACTTGTGCCCATCAATAGCAATTGCACTAGCAAGTTGTCCCTTATACCTACCTGTCAAGAATGTACTGTCTATTGCAAGGTATGGCCGACAAGCAGAAAGGAACCCATCTATGCACGGCTTGAATGCTAAAAAAAATCTTCTAAATCTGATCTTTTCATCTACCATGTAGTGGTCAATGATTACTAAGCTACCAGGGCAACAATTCTCAACTTCTGCTTTAAACTTGAACAGATTATCAAAGCTGGCATCCCAATCACCATAGAGGTGTTTTAGTGCTAAGGTCTTACCTTGAAACACTCTATGGTACGGTACAGTTGGCCCATGGTGTTCTTTCAATTTCTTCACCAATTCCTTTGCACTCAAAGTTGCATCCACTATGAGGAAGTCCTTCACACTTTCACATATCCAATATTTTGTTGCATTCTTCACCTTCTTTGACAACCTTCGGCTAGAACACTTATGATCATCAACAGAAACCTTGTTTCTCACCTGCACGAAGACAAACATTTACCAACCAATATGAAAAAAAAATATGTAAACACATTTCACAAATGCACGAAGCCATACCATTACAGTAGAGTCATCCTTAGTTGTAGTTGCATATATCCACCATGGACATCCCTCTTTGTCTCTCATTGCACAATATGCCCTATACCTTTTTGGCCCACTCTTTTTAAGATTGAACTCGAAGCGGTGTTTGATTGCATGCTGAGAAAGTGATACTTTGAAGGTGTACATATTTGCATAAGTAGACCCTTGTATCATTGGTGGATCCTTAGGATCATGCTCTACACTTGGAGCATAGCTGTGCTCATTGCATTCCTCCTCTTCCTCATCCTCATTCTCATCCTCTGACTCACCTCCTCCATTTTCATCCTCATTCTCATCAACAACATATGCCGGCTCCTTCTCAACTGGCTTCTCAACCACCTGTAGAGTGTTGGGTTGTTCAGTGTCAAGGTACATATCTTCCTCATCAACACCTACATGTTCATTATGTGGTTCAGGGTTTCTAAGGTAGTCATCATCTTCCACTTCCTCAGCATTATTGTCCTCTACAGGTAGGCTCCTCTTCCTCACTAAAATCCCACTCTCTGTGACAGGCTCATATGGTTCAGAAGGACCTCGATACACAACAAACATGATGATCAACTTTTTCTTCGAATGTCTATCAAACATAGCCATCAAATCTTGATCATTTTTTACTTCCGGGAAAGATTTCAATTCTTTATCATAATATTGAAAATGAGCCAATTCCAAATAACCAGGGCGGTAGGTATCTACCACTGATTTATGAAGGTCCATAAAACTTGTTTTGTCTGAATCAACATCCATGTCAAAGGCATAACAACTGAATTCTTGTCTACACTTCTTACGGTTCGCAAGCAATTTGATTTCTAGCTTGAAACTAGTGTTTAGGTCCATGCTGTAAACAAAATTGTATTAGGGTTTTAGATTCACATACATCAGTAACTACTTCTACGAAGGGAGGAAGAAAAACACTAACCTTTCTGGACACTTGTGGGTGCCATCGGCTGGATGGGGGTCCTGGGCACCGGCTGGATAGGGTTCCTGGGCGACGGGGCTGTCTGCGCCGACCTGCAGGGCCTGCCCGCGGGGGGCGCTGGCCTCCATGGGCTGGCCACGCCGGAGGGACTGCACCAGGGCAGCAGCAGCCCCTCCAGGTCGCCTCCGGCCAGCGGCGCTGGCAGCAGGCAGCAGGTCGCCTCCGGCCATCGGCAGCTGCAGCCGATCTCCGCCTGGGGGCAGGGGCGGGGCCTCATCTTCACCGGGCGGCCGGGGTGGCGGCTGATCTACGCCTGTGGGGGGCGGCGCGGCCGGCTGAAGCCCCCCTGGAGCGGCGGCGGGACGGCGCTCCGCCATCGCGGTCTTCGCTATTTTTTTTCCTCCACCGCGGGCGACGAAGCGGACGAAGCGGACCGAAGCGGACCGTGCGGACTCGTGCGGACTCGTGCGGTGACTATACGAGTGACTGAGGGGTAAATTTGTCTTCTCGCGTGTCATGAACGGTGAAGCGAACGGTGAAACCAATCGGAAACTAACGGAGGGCCAAATAAGTAAGGAATTTTCACTTTTGGGCCAAATAGACAAATTCGTGAAAAGTTGGGCCAAATAAGTAAGCGAAGTTTGTTTTGAGGCCAAATAAGCAATTTTCCCGATTCCATTTGTAACGCAAATTTGTGAGTTCTCCCGGCCCATGTGCCGTGCACACGTCGCAAGTCAACACTCAACAGAGGCGCATGCTTCATATTGATTGTTGCAGTTGGATTTAAGTGGGCTGGATTTAATTAGAGTTGGCCCATTTATTTGATACTTAATTAAATCACAATAGTCGTTTCTCAAAAAAATCACAATAGTATAATACTCTAAATGATAGTCCAAGAACGGAACTTAAAAATTCAAAGGATAAAATTTTAACTATTGTTCTTATTTGTGAGGTTAAGAGAAATGGAACAGGGAAAAACGCACAAGCAAGGTATATATACCGAGTGAGTCACAACACACCCTCTCGACCCCAGCATGTCAACTTTAACAATAAGGCCAGTCTCAGTGAGAATGCCATTTGAGTTTCTTTTTGTATTAAATAGGTTGCCACGTAGACATTTCTGATGACATGGCAGTGTTTTTAAAGACAAAAGAGAAGAAATGAGTTTCATGTAGATGACATTCTATTTGCATGCTTACCAACTATGTTTGAGTCATGGAATTAAATAGCTATAAACCGTGGAATGAAACTTTGGATTGAGGGAGGGTGTTTTAACTAAGTTTCATTTCATTCTACATGACAATGGCGAAATGAAACTCTCTATAGAGACTGGCCTAACTTAGCAAGGTGTAAAAAATCTATGGTCAGACAGACTTTAAACTTGTAAGGGTATTATCATCTTGACTGGCACCGTGATATTCAAGTAAACCTTCTCTTCAAGTTCCTGAAAAGTTTAAGCAAAAGTAGTTTGTGGCGGAAAAGAAAATGGAAACAACAAACTACTCCTAGTACTAACCAATCATCATCTGTAGAATCTTGGTTCGATCTCGATGATACGTAAGCGAAGCTTCGGCGTCACTCGTTTGACCAAACGCCTGTCGCGTCGTTTTGTGCTCCGCTTTGTTTACTCAGCGGCCAGCGTGTGTATCAGCACTAGTTTGTATCAGCATCGCTCAACCACCGGTCGATAGACGTGCAATGTATCTTTCTCCTTTTCCATTTTTTCCTTCCTTCTTCCTGCTTTCTTTTGTCTCCGCGTGTCATTTGTTAATGGCATGCACTGCAACGGCACATCACTGCACCGGCACATCTGTGGATGGAGCCCCACGCGTCGGCGTCGCAGCGTGTGACGAGGAAAACGTGCTTGCATGAACTGCAGAGAAGGGTATCTGTGCTCAAGTGCTCGCAGGAAAGAACGTATCCGTGACCGTGACATCCTACCTCCCGTAGGAGTTTAGGAGTATTTGTTATTAGACGATAGTCCCCTAAACAAAGCACATAGATAGATTAATATGATAATGGAACTATAGTAGTAATAATAAGCATATGACCAGACCATATATATATGCCAATTGCCAAGCTGGTCACATTTCTCGTTAACAAAACCACAATTATGTCGGAAGTTGTCGAGTCGACATTTCGACACGCCGGAACAAAGGAAATAAACAAATCAACAATAACAATACGCTGCTACCCCAACGGCCCAACATGCTCGGCACTAACAGTCAAGAGTCGTCGGTCACCTTGAACACCGAACGTCGGCGGAGGAGCAACTCGTGCAGTCCTGTCCTGCTAACAAGCTGCTACCGTTTCGCTGCACGGCCAGTCGGCTAGCCCAGCCATTCGTCGACGGCGTACGTGACGCGGAGCGGCAGCGTGAAGCCACCCGCCGCGGCACGCCACGCGTGGGCAGCTCCGCCGACTCGCCGCGTGCTGGAGCGGTGGCTGCGGCGTCCCGATCGAAATCACGTGCCCGCTCACGGCGCGGGAAAGACCCCGCCTCCGACACACATCCTGAAGCCCACGCCTGACAGCCCATTTCCGTGTGCGCTTCGTGCGCCCCATGTGCAGCATCAGACATCGAGCCGCGTCTGTCTGTTCATCACCCCCTTTGAAAAAGGAACGCCGCGCCGCGCCGCGGTGACGCGTCTCGGCATCCAGCCAGCCACCAGCCGCTCCCCGCTCCCTTCCACGCACCACCCCACCAACCGGCGCAGCGCTCTCCAAACCCAAGCAAGTGAAGCAAACCCGGTGGCGAAAACGCAGTAGAATAAGCGAAAAGCGCCGCACACACTGGACGACGCGCAGTGGCTCTGCGTGCCGTTGGGGGCAGGTGGAGACTTCACGTCCCCGCCTCCGCCCACCCCCCGACACGCGCACACATAAACCCCTATCGCCGTCTCGCCTGAGAGGCCTTCACAGACAAGCCTCCCTCACAAATCACAGCAAGTCAACTGCCTTTCCACCTCCTCGCCGTCGGCCGTCGTCGTCCCGTAGTGGCGTGACGCCTAGTCCTGGCTGGGCCTCCTATATACAGAGCGAGCCGCGCGAGGTCTCTGCAGCCAGAAACAGAGGGGGGAGGGAACACGCACGCACAGCGAGTGGTCGGGGTGGAGCTAGCGTGACCTCGCGTTGCCTTTGCTTGTGCCGAGAGGAGAAAGCAGAGCAGCGGGGCGGCGCGCACCTGCACGTAGCAGCAGCTCTGACCATGGCGGATCACCAGCGGCAGCGGATCCACCCCGTCGACCTGGAGTCCGGCAACAACCGGCCGACGGCGCCGCTGGTACCGAGCGGCTCGTCGTTCCGGTCCGACAAGGGCGACCCAGCGGCGCAGCGCGTTCACCACCCCCACCAGCAGCAACAACACCAACACCAACAGCCCTACGTCCCCGGCGGCCCGCTGCCTCCGCCGCCTCGCCGCGTCGCGCCAGTGGCCCCGCTCCCGCCACCGCCGTACGGGAAGCGTCACGGCGGCCGGGGCTGCTGCTGCCGGCTCCTCTGCTGCCTGGTGATCACCTTGGTCGTGCTGGCGGTTCTCGCCGCGGCCTTGGCCGGCGCGCTGTACCTCGCCCTGGACCCCAAGGCGCCGCGCTACTCGGTGGACCGCCTGGCCGTGTCCGCGTTCCAGGTGGACCCGGCGACGCTGGCGGCGCGGGCGCGGTTCGACGTGACGGTGACGGCGGCGAACCCGAACCCCCGCATCGGCATCCAGTACGAGCCCGGATCAAACCTCGGCGTCTGGTACGAATCCTACCGCCTGGCGCGGGGCGCGCTGCCGGCGTTCTACCAGGGCCACCGCAACACCACGGTGCTGGCGCTCGCCATGGCCGGGGAGGTGCAGCTGGGGAGCGCGGTGGTGGCGGGCATGCAGGACGCGCAGCGGTCCGGCGCCGTGCCGCTCGCGTTCCGCGCCGACGTGCCCGTGCGCGTCGAGGTTGGAGGGTTCAAGATGTGGAAGGTCACGGCCAGGGTGCGATGCGATCTTGTCGTTGATAGGCTTATGGACGTCAGTAGCCCCATCAAGATCAAGGCCAGCAACTGCAAGTTCGGCTTGAAGCTGTGATGCATTCGTTCGTTCCTTGCCGCGGGTTTCTTTCTCTGGGTTGTCTGTTCTCCTCTGTTTGGGGGACTAGAGAGTCGTTGCGTTGGATGATTCTTTTGGCAGAGTGCTGGCCGTGTGGCAGTATTTGCACAGGTGATGTAGACGTGCAGTGCACTCTCGCCAACCTCGTCGGTGTTCATCCCGGCCGTGTACAGATGGTAGTACATAATTGCTGTTAGAGAGGAATAATATGCATGATCATGGCTAGATTTTTGTAATTCTCTGATGTTACTTCTATCACCACATGACTGTCACAACAACCAGATGGAAAATGGCTCTAGTACCATTCCTCAACAGGAGAGAGAACAATGGAGCATAAATGTCAATGCTAGCTTTACTACAAGTAGCTTGATAATGGTATGACCAGGAACGATCCACATGCGTCATTTGCCAAAGCAGATGTTTCATGATAACGGTAGGTCCTGAATACCGACACATTGTCATTTGCAAGTGCACCAATGCTCAACTGCTCTACCTAAAAGTGATGGTCAAGTAAAGAAACTAAATTGAAGCGATTCCTACCATGCATGTCTCATGCTCAGTATGTGCTTCAAAGTCAACATAGTTCACCTGCCCATCAAGTCAGTATAATAACCGATTGATCGAGATGGTACAACATAACCACAATGTTGAAGAAAGCCATCAAGTCGAAACACCAATGCAGTGTACCTGCCCCAATTATTCCCAGGTGGTCAACTCAAGACGCCAGTAACATCGACTGAACAAGGATGCCCACCGAAGCTAGCTAGTAGCCACAATAATCGATTGCAACAGGTTATCTTTCTGGATTCTGAAAGTTACGACGGAAATGGAAAATGCAGGTTTTAAAATCCCTACACAGTACACGCGTAGTAAAATTTGACGCTTTTATGATTGCTTGGGCTACAATTAAACTGTGATGAGAACTTCTAATCCAAGAAAACTCATCCTGGCTGTTTCTCCGGTAATAATACTGCGCTGATACGTGCTGAAGAGTACCAACCGCAACCGGACCAATTTCTTGGGGCTTCAGATTGATCCGAAGCCGTCCGTTACGAAAAATCGAATAGCTTGTATTAGGCCTGATTGATTCTCCGAGATTCACGTTCGCCATCATAAAATAAATCATACTCCTATCCTATCTGAGCAAACTGCAAACACGACGAACCCAACCCGGAAGAACCCGGCCGTCGTCAGAGGATCACTGCGTGGAGGTGATGACGACGAGGAGCAACAACTCCCTGGCGCAGGTGGGCGCCGGAGTCGCCGTCGGCAGTGCGGTCGGCGGAGCCTTCGGTAACCTCCTCTTCCTGACTAAATCCTACACCTCTGTACATCCGTGCTATCTATACTCTAGTTCGATAGTGCCCATGCATCGGCCTTTGAAATATATCAGCGTGTGATGTCTGGGATCTTCTCGAGCTATAACATGTTTAGGGAGAGTGTAGTACAAAATCGATGCTCTAGTTGGAGTTTGTTTGCCTAATCGCTTTTGCTTTAAGGATTTTCACTGGTTTGGTATATATGCCGTGATTTGGTGAATTTGCTGGTGGTGGTTAGGAATTGGGATGAAAAATGCAACATGCCTTTTGCATTGAGTTTTGAGTGAATGACTTCTAGTGTCAAAAGTCACTCAATGCCACTTTGGAATGCACTATACCGTTTGGTTAGATTTGGACTTCGGTTTAGATTGCTGATTTGGACTAAATGACAGCGCTTGAGCTTGGTTTTGTAGTTTTGCTAGTTGGGATGCTATTCTTATCGAAGGATTGGATATGGTCATTGATTGTTGTCTGTTGCTACTGGTCTCTGTCGTTCTTACTTGGACAGTCATTGCTTTGGTTTTTGTATGGCAGAAAAGACGCTCCTTTGAAAAGTCTTACTTTAATTGATATATATATATATATTTTTTTTGCGGTGCGTGTTACAGGGCCAGTACTTCTACGATTGGTACCTAAACATGATTGGCTTCTTTTGCTTCTACTGTACAATAACTCTCCTGAAATTGTTGATCTCAATATGTTGCTGCCTCACAGAAAGCTGCTTATAGGCTGTACCTGCTTGTGCCTATCCGCTTGCTTCACGATTCAGAAAATAAGTGTCATATATATTTTGTTTTCCTTCTTTACCAAGTTAATAAAATGATTGGCATAATATTTGTTTCTATACACGCAGGTGCTTGCTATGGAACTATTGAGGCATTCAGACACAAGGTATGCATACACTGCTTTCGTGGCAGTGCTTCTATGGATATTTGATTCCCCTTTCAATATAATGTCTGCTTTAGGAGAGTTCTGGATGGACAACATTCATAAATCATTACATATTGATGCATCGAAAACAGTAGGAAGGAAATAAATTGATTTTCTTGTTCAGTCATTCAAGATGCAAAAGGATTTATCTGCTGTTGAACATAACACTACTTATCATGAAGCTACTGATGTTTTTCTCCATTAAGACAGTCTTCATTGTCCATTTAACTAAACTTAGTGCAGACTTGATTTATTATCAAACCAATGGCACGCTTTGTCACTTAACTAGCAGCATAACTGACTAGCAGGACAAAACATATCTGAAATAAAATTTAGATTTTTTTTTTTTTTTTTTTTTGTCGTGAGTACGTGCTAATCAGTCTTATTGCTCTGTTCCACAGATCCCTGGGGTGCCAAAGATCAGATACATTGGACGAACCACTGTCGGCACAGCTGCAGCTTTCGGGTTTTTCTTGGGAGTTGGTACCTTGATTCGCTCTGGGAAATCCTATTAGTTCGTGTCGTCCGTTCCTGAACTCCATTTGGTCGACGGGCTTCAGAAGAGGATTCTAGTTTTTGAGCACCGCCCTGGGTGGCAGGCCTCAGAGGACCATCTGTGAAACCATTTGATATGCGTGCTGGTCCTAATTTTTGCGTGGAAATAAAATTTGACTCGTACTGTCCTACTCGTCTTTTAATGAACCAAAAGTAGCTCAAAGCGTCATTTTCACTCCAATAAACTCCAGTAGATAAAAAAAACTTGACTGGAGTGGTTAAGACTGCCACCATTATTTTCAAATTAAGAAGAAGTTGTCTTCTCATCCGGTGAGAAAATCCTCGAATTCGAACTCAGGATGTGCGGCTGGAGTGCTTAGACCATCCAATCTAGCATCCTTTGGCATAAGCTCCACTGGATAAGGGGCAGAATTTTACGAATCTAGTAATCTCAAACACATCAAAATTGCCTCAAGCATGGCCAGGATGCCCACCAAGTCAGTATAATAACGGATTGATGGAGATGATACTACTACTAGCCACAATGTTTTATGGACTATAGGAGTATGTTGAAGAAGCCATCAAGTCGAAATGCAGTCTCCCGGCCTGCCCCAATTCCCAGGTGAACCCAGGACGTGAGTAAAACATCGACTGAACAAGGATGCCCACCGAAGCTGCTAGCCACTATAGTTGATGGCAACAGGTTACCTTTCTGGACCTCTGAAAGTTACGTAAATGGAAAATTATAAGGGGTCCGACGACGTGGGGAGGCGCGGCAACGGCGGTGGGGCATAAGAGAGAGATAGCAAAGACCCTATTCTTTATTAATTCAATCTTAATGATTATATCTCCTATTTATAATTGGACAAGACCTCAACCCTAATCGGATTAGGAGATTGTCATAATATGGATTTCCCCTTTTCCAATTCAGCCCTTACTTTATTAATTCAACTATTTCCAGTTCTACGAGACTCAATTAGGAAACCTGACATAGGGGGTTGCACCCCTTCCCACGTGCGTGCGCGCGCCCCTCTAGGGCGCCGGCTGCCCACCGGCCACGGCGGCACCGGTTGGGCTCATGGGCCGGAATTGGCCCAATTTCTTTCTCAATTCGTTGGGCCATCGTTCTACGACGTGTTACAAAAATAATGGCTGGGGCTACACACGGTACACATGTACTAAACTTTCGACAATTTAATAATTGCTTGGGCTACAATTTGCGATGGCAACTTCTACTTCTAGTCTAGTCTAAGAAAACTCATCCTGCATTGTCTCCCGTCGGAAATACAACGCCGATACAGCGATACGTGCTGAATAGTACCAACCGCAACCGGACCAATTTCTTGCAGCTCCAGATTGATCCGAAGCCGTTTCCGTTACGAAAACCGAACAGCCTGAGGCTAGGCCTTATTGATTCTCCGACTAGGTTCACCACCATAATAAAATAAAATAAATCATACTCCTGTCCGAGCAAACTGCAAACACGACGAACCCAAGTTACCCAACCAGGAAGAAGAGAACCGGCCGTCAGCGGATCAGTGCGAGGAGGTGACGATGACGAAGGTCAACAACTTCCTGTCGCAGGTGGGCTTCGCCGTCACCGTCGGCAGCACGATCGGCTTAGTCGTCGGTAATACCTCCTCCACTTTTTAATTATATTATTACTATATATTAAAAAAAAAACTCTTCCTCGCTAAACCCTACACCTCTCTATACATCCGTGCTATCATATCTACTCTCTAGTTCGATAGTGGTAGTGCCCATATAATATCAGCGTGCGATGACAGGGATTTTCTCGAGCTATAACATGCGTTTAACAAGTAGTACTAAATCGATGCTCTGGTTGGAGTTCGTTTGCCTAATCGCGCTTGTCCTTTAAGTATTCTCACTGGTTTGGTATATATGCCGTGTTGGTGAATTTGCTAGTTAGGAATTGGGGAATTTGCTGGTGGTTGTTAGGATTTGGGATGAAAAATAACATCTACTACTTGGACAGTCATTAAAGACGCTCCTTTGGATTTTTTTTTTTTTTGAGGACCAGTACTTCGACAATTGGTACCTAAACACGCGATTGGCTTCTTTTGCTTCTACTGTGCAATACCTCTCCTGAATCACAAAAAAAAAGTGCAATATCTCTCCTGAAATTGTTGATCTCAATATGTTGCTGCCTCACAGAAAGTTGCTTATATGCTGTATAGCTAGTTTTCTCAAAATGCTCTTGTGCCCATCTGCTTGCTAGGATATGAATATCACGAAAATAAGTGTCATATATTTTGCTTTCTGCTGCCGTATGATACGAGTACCAAGTTAATAAACTAATTGGCATAATATTTGTTTCTATACGCAGGTGCTTGCAATGGAACTATTAACGCATTCAGACTCAAGGTACGCATGCGTGCACGCTGTTTGCCTGTTCATATATTCAAAACTGCTTTCGTGGTATTTGATTCTATTGGTATTGGTATTTGATTCCCCTTTCAATATAATGTTTGCTTTAGGAGATTTCTGGATGAACAACATTCATAAACCATTACATATTGATGCATCGAAAACAGTAGGAAGGAAATAAATTGATTTTCTTGTTCAGTCATTCAACATGCAAAGGATTTATCTGCTGCCGGGCATAACACTACTTATCATATTTGCTGCTGGGTAACACTAAACTTAGTGCAGACTTGATTTATTATCAAACCCATGGAACGCTTTGTCACTTTAACTAACAAGGACAAAACATATCTGAAATAATATTTAGATTCTTTTTTTCTCTTTTAGTGGTGAGTGCTAATCAGTCTTATATATGGTTCTGTTCCCACACAGATCCCTGGGTTGCTAAAGATCAGATACATTGCACGAACCACCGTCGGCACTGCTGCAACTGTCGGGCTTTACATGGTAGCTGGTACCGTGGTTGACCCTGGGAAATCCTACTAGTTTGTGTCGTCCGTTTTCTGAACACGACTTGGTCGATGGGCTTCAGAAGAGGATTTTAGTTTTTGAGCACTGCCCTGGTCGCCTTTAGAGGACCGTTTGTGAAACCATTCATTTGATGTTTATGTACAGTTTATAACAGATACTGCCTTGCTCAGGGTTTTTTTAGAAAGAAAACCTTGCTCAGGGTTGGAGAGAACAATCTTATCTACTATTTGATATGCGTGCTGGTCCTAGTTTTTGCATGGAAATAAAATTTTGTCTTATTGTCCTACTCGTTTGATGAACCAAAAGTAGCTCAAAGCGTCATTTTCACTCGAATAAATAAAGGGTGGTTCACGCGCTTCGATGTCCGCTCCACCTCTCCACCTTCACTCCGGCGATCTCGCCCCGCCGCCGGCTACCGCCCCGCCATAGCGGCCCTAGGTCGTCGAAGTTCCGGCGACCCCTAGCGCCCGCCCTCTTTCCCTCCCCCAGCGCCTCCAGCGACCTCGCCGCCAGGCTTCTCCACCTCCAGTGACCTCGCCCCTGCCCTAGGCCTGGCCCGACAGCTATCCCCCGCTGCCAGGGCACCCCTAAGCCGCTTGCCTGCATCCCCACCGTCTGTCTTCATTTCCTCCCCCCGGTCGGCCAAACATTTCTATACCCCACCGGAGTTGGAGAAGAAAGGGGGTGAGCTCGCTGGAACCCTAGCCTTGGTCGCCGGAGTTGGAGGAGAAGGAGAAGAAGAGAGGAGATAGGAGGAGGGTGGCCTAACTCGGCTTCGATCCGTGGCCGCCGCCACCGGATCCGGCGGATCCATGGCCGCCGGTGCCGGATCCAGCTATGGCCAGGGAATCCGCCATAGCCGTCGCACGAGGGAGGTGGAGTGCCGGCCGCTGTTGTGCGGGGGTCGCCGTCTCGCCGGAGAAGAGAGCGGGCGCGGGGAGGCGGAGGAGGAGGCCTGGTCACGTGCGGCGACGGTTACAGCGCGGCGAAGGCAGCGTCCGAGCAGAGTGGAGGGGAAAGAGAGAGTCGCGTGAAGAGCGGAGTGCACGAGAAAGCTACGCGTGTGAGTCGGGACCGTGTTACCCCGCTCGGACGTTTTAACAGAAGCATTACCGATAAATAAACTCTGGTGGATAAGGGGCAGAATTTTACGAATAGAAGGATCTCAAACACCCCAAAATCAGTTATGTCCTACCCGTCTGTCACAGACCACTGAATGCCCCCAGGTCTGCACTTGATGGTTAGTAGAGTATTTGTGCTACATTTCAGTCCTAATAAATTGTAATGCACGTACCGAAAATACAATACTACACAGTTCCCGGTCTGGTATGGGTCCACTACCGTTGTGATATGATTCCTATTCTGTATGAACAGGAACATGTTTCCCACCTCTGACTGTGAAGATAAAGTTTTTTGGAAATGGGAACCAAAAGGCAGTTTCTCTGTTAAATCTGTCTATAATAAAATGTGTGAAGGGGATTATGGAATTTGTCTTAAATAAATATGGAAGGGAAAAATTCCACCCAAAATCAAATATTTTCTTTGGTCACTCTATAATGGGGTTGTTCTTACCAAAGACAACTTGCTTAAAAGGAATTGGGAGGGGGATGCAATATGCTATTTTTGCAATGAAAATGAAAGCATTAATCATCTATTCTTTAAATGCTCTGTGGCAAAGGTTGTAGCTAGTTGTTTGGGTGCAATGGATATACCATATACCATTGTTTAGAACATTGCTGGGTGTGGATGGGCCAATGGTTTCCACAAGGAAAAAAGCTTTACACAGTAGGGATAGCAGCTATTTGCTGAGCCTTGTGGAAAGCCAGAAATAATGCTTGTTTTAATAAGCTATACATAAAAAGTCCCTTGGACATTATATGTCATGCAGGAGCTCTGATCAAATTTTGGGCAGGTCTTTATCCAGGAGGGGAGCGTACGGAGCTTGAAGCTGGTGTTGAGTTGATGATTCAAATGGCAATGAAGTTCCTTGCAGCCAAGAAGACCAAGCTTTCAGATGGAGGTGCTATGGATGATCAGGGAAGAAACAGTCGCTGCAATGGGATGAACGCTGATGAACCATAGAAGAGGAAAGTGCCTGCAAGCCGTAGTAAGCTGGACGCTAGTAAGGGAGGGAAGTAATCATGTTGCTTAACATTGTTAAGCTTTCATTCATGTCCCCTATTGCGTTGAAGGTAAAGCGCATCTTGTATCCCCTCTAAGCCAAACGGTGAGTAGCTAACTAAAAGCTGCTCAGCTAGGCATTTATTTGCTTTTTCTGAAACATCTCTTGATGTTGTATTTCCGTTTTTAAAATGGAAATGGGATGGCCCGAGTTAAAAAAAATAATGAACAGGAACATGTTGGTTGGTTGAATTGGAGACGGAGAACAAAATATTTGTGCAGATGAAGATGGCAGAGAAACCAGTTTTTTTTTTTTATGAGGGAAGGCAAACCAGGTTGTTTTTTTTTTTTTTTTTTTTTTTTTTTTTTTTTTTTTTTTTTTGGAAAACAAAAAGGAAAGGCTCATGGCCTGGGTCCGAACGAGCCGGCTCTGTGAAGCAACAGAACGAACGAGTGGGCTGAAAGCGTGAAGCAAGGAGGAACGGCCCACGCGATTCGTTGACGCGGACGTATAAAAAGGGCCCGAAACCTCGGGAACAAGGGAGGAACGAACGGTGCGCTCCCCGCCGCGATGCCCTGCGTCTGAAGCGCCGATTCTGGGGGCCTCCTCCGGATCTGAGAAGCAGAGCGCACCACGAGCTCTAGCTGTAGGTAAAATTTCAAGATCCCTGGTCTTCTGTTTGCTTGTGCTTTAGGAATTTTACGACGCTCTCCTTTCTTCTGCCACTATCCCACCCACGCGCTCTCCGGCGGAGTGTTCGTTTCGCCTCCGCATTCGCAATGGCGTTGGTTTGAGTTGCGGTAGTTTGTGCGGTCAGCTGTTGTGTTGTGCTATGTGATGGGCTAATGTCTAGGGTTGGCGTAAATTGTGAGCAGTTCACTCAATTTTTTTAGTTACTATAGTTGTTTCCACCCGATTTCTGTATTAACTTGTATGGAGTGATAGCTACAATTTCACATTCTTTTAAGCAAAACTCCATACTATTAGATTGTAGGCATCTTAGTTCACCGTTTTATTTTTTTAGGCCCCTTTTGTAGAATTTTAGATACCTCACATTTTTGCCAGCAAATCCTGGTGGATGTAAACCCTCCGGATTTTTCTTGCACGGATTTGGTCCTAATTCATGTATGTTTCCACAAGTAGAGAATTTGTGATTTTTTTGATAAATATTTTTTATTGGAGTTGTTGTGGTTAGATGGTTGTGAAATACCTTGGTTGTGTCACTAGGGGATAGAGGTATGACAGGATGACTATGACCATAGAAGTTGATGTTTTCTACTCTCTGACAACGTTGTATCGTGCTACTGTGTACAGTTCGCCCATGTACTTCTATGGATATTGGATTTGAGTTTGATTTAGTTTGGAGCATATTACTTATGATCCCATTATTGTAGCATAGCCGCATAGGGACCTGAAAATGAGTGAGGGGGATGCTACTCAGCTTGACCTTGAGAAAGGATTACCGCAAATGTCTAATGATGATGAATCGAGTAGCCCTGCAACTATGCACAAGATGAAAGTTGACACAGAAGATGCTGGAAGCAAAATTGAATCACCCACTCCAGAGAAGCTTGAAACTAGAAGCACGGGGGTTGTTGTGAGTTCGCTGGCAACGAATTTACTTGCAGAGAGGTACAAAGACAGGTTTGCTAATCAGTTCGTGGAAGATGAGGGTGACACAGATGATGAAGACTATAATGACAGTATTTCACCTGGTGCAAGCCGATCTCATATTTCAACAAGCATTGATCTTCTTGAGAAGTGAGCCATTTTTATTTTCATCTCAATATCTCATTCATATGTGTGCTTCCCAGCTATGATTATTCGTAGAAACACCGTAGCAGCGGACTGTCCGAGGCGCTGTAGCGGACTGTACGCGGTTACTGTAGCAGGGTCCTGTAGCACCTCGGGCTGTCCGGGGTTACTTTGTAGCGGGTATCTGTCTTTATGCTTGATTTTTGTTTGCTCCGTAACTTGCCCGTTCGGACTCCGATTTGTTTTCCGTTAGCTCCGCTGGTTTCGTGGTGATCCGCTTTGTGTTCCTTGGGAACATCCACCCTCTCAATAGGGTCGTGATCACTACGTCTTGTGTATCGTTTCTTGGGTTGATTGTTTGAGCCTAGGATGTGAAAGTTTCGAAAGAAATTTTTGAGGCTCCCATTCACCCCCCTCTAGTCGCCGTTACCGGTCCTTCATATTCTGTTGAAATTGCTAATATGGTAATTACATGCTTAATACTGAAATTGCTAAGAGACTTGAATTCGCCTGAGTGACCTACTCTGTGAGCTTTCTGTGGAATATTTCAGTCCCAAGAACTCGACCTTTTTGTGTGGATTGTGGAATTGAGCTGCCCTTGGGCATATATGCTCTGCGATATTATTTATACTAGGTTATTACTGGCACATGCTAGTACGTCTTGATTCGCACCATGCATGTTAAGCTCTGTATTACTGTTGTGATGCGCATTGCTAGCTTTTTAGATCAAAGCTTTCACTCGGCTTTATTGAAAGCTTAAAGAAGCCCAGATCACGGTTACTGGGGTTACCAGTTTTACATCACAGTTTTGGTAGCATCACAGCAAAAGAGAACTCTCCTATGCCACACGCAAAACTCTAAACCATCCCTTGGATCTAACGAACCAGTCTAACCGAGCATCTAACAATGACCTCGTTTAACAACCAAGACGAGTAAAGCAGTAACACAGTTTTGCCTACGCAAGAGAAATAAACCATGCAAGAACACTGAAGGCAATCTGCAAAATCTCTGAGTTTCTTCACTTTCCCATTCTTCACGCCACCAGGGACTCTTGCACCGTCAGCAGCCACATGATTTCTTCTGCTTTGGGCTTCATCTTCGGTTTGAATAGCAGCGCCCAGGACTTGACCAGCATCAATGTCTTGAAGGTGTACACTGTCGGAGAAGACACCAGCTTTTTGTTCGAACACGGCATCGTTCCTGATCTTCCACATAGTTCACAAAGCACCTACACAAATGTGGAGTATAGCTTTCCTGGTTATCCCTCTGAAGTCCTCAATTATCTCTTGTAAGAAATCTGAACAGCTGGTAGGGATTTTCCCCAACCAAGATTATCTCTAAAGAATGACCACAAGAAGATGGCATGGGTGCACTGAAACAGGATATGATCCGTTGTTTCAGGTTCCCCACACATATAACATTCAGGGGTCCCCGACCACTTTTTATTTTTTAGTTGCACCCCCGATTGGATCCTGTCATGGACAGCCATCCAAAGGAAGATTTTGACTTTTAGAGGCACTCTATTCTTCCACAATGTTACCATCTGTAGGTCTCTAACTCCCCCGGTGGTTAGAACTCTATACAACAATTTGACTGTATATCTCCCTGATTGTTCTAGACCCCATATCAATCTCTATCTTCTGACAAGCAAACATTATTCAACAGATTCTGTAACTCCTGCCATTCCTCCCTCTGCACACCTCTTAGTTGTCTTATGAATAGTATTATCCATTCTCCACCTCTATAAGCATCTGCTACACTAATGTCTGTTGTAACTGCTATCTGAAACAGCTCCTGGAATGCAATCATCAGTGGAGCACCTCCTAGCCAAACATCATACCAAAACCTGGTTTGCTTTCCACTTCTTACTTCAATAATAACTCTCCCTTTTTGATAATCATCTCTAAGATCAAGTAGGGATCTCCAAAATTGTGATCTACCTCTTCTTTTAATCTGGTATATGCTCTTCTCCCGCACATTGCTAGCTTCATATGCACTATTCATTCTATATACAGTAATGACGTGGTATACAAACAGTACACTAGCTAGGCGATCTGTATCTTCTAGTCATACATATCCCGAATCATCCACCCACCTAGAGCGCCATGTGGGAGGCGAGAGTGCGATCAGGAGGAACATCGCATAGTGGGATGAGTGGCCGCTGGAGCGACCAGGAGGAACATTGCTTGCCCGAAGCTGCTCCCTCTCTGTTTTTTTCCTTATTTCCTGTGCATGGGAATATGGGGTCTGCTAATCTGTTTGAGCAGTTTCAACGCATCGTTTGCATACGGCACGCCATTCGCTCCCTTGAGCAGTTCCAACGCATCGTTTGCATAGGGCACGCCATTCGCTCCCTGCTGTGTAGCTGCACGTGCCGGTGCATGTTGACACTTGACAGGCTTCAAAGTCCAAAGTGTGGCCTTCCTTGCCGTCTTCGTTCTCTGCTC
Organism: Themeda triandra; assembly: GCA_018135685.1. Taxonomy (NCBI): domain Eukaryota; kingdom Viridiplantae; phylum Streptophyta; class Magnoliopsida; order Poales; family Poaceae; genus Themeda; species Themeda triandra. Next base: position 48,711 of record JAENPR010000827.1, on the reverse strand, counting down.
CCATCGCCGCAGCCTCCTTCGACAATGCCTTGATTTAGTCCACTTGCCGTATTAACTTCTGTCAACACCGTTCCTATCACTATCCTCCCATGTACACTTGCTTGTTGATGTACCCAAGTGCTAGCCATCCATGGTACATCCTTCAGCCCTCGGTGGCTCAGCCTATGCCTTCGTGTCTGTCCTTCTCTGCTCTCAGTCTGTTGCACACGGACTCGTCCTTCACGGCTCCACATGTCCCATCCATTGTGCACTGACTTCCTCCACCACTCTTGATCCATTGCATATGGACTCCTCGCTTGACGTTCTCCATTGCTGTCCATTGCCATGACCCAGTTAACACCTGCACATCCACAAACCAAGAGACTTTTGCACATATTAACTCACGCCTTGGTTAGTCCTGCTTATGCTTAACCAAAGCTCCGATCATCCTTTTAACATTATCACTCACCATATAGGGACATATCAACCATGTGTTCTTATATATATCACAACATTCACATTATTGTGTCGTCCAGAAAAATATTTTCAAATTTTGTAGTTCTTTTCACTTGATCTAATATATTAATATAGATATCTTATGTCAAGTGTCATATTGAAAAGTTCTTGATGCATACGGGAGTGGTTTAGCTGTCTATTTCCTCGTAGTAACTTCATATGTTGATTGGCAGTGACCCATTCAACTCTGAAATTGAAGGAAAGGTTTGGACTTTTCTGATTTTTTGAAAGTTTCAACAAAGAATCATCAATGGCCAACGAGTTGATGGACCTGGGGCCTGGGGGTGGGGTTGGGGTTGGGGTTGGGTTCGGTTGAGCCCCTACTGTACTGTTTTACTTAAAAAAAATACAGAAAATGAGAAATCTTTGGGCTCATTACAAAAAGCACCTGCTTTCGAATGATACATATATGCACGGGGGTAGTGGATCGGCATATTCGTAGACCTTTCAGAAAATATATATTTATATAATTATGCAAACTTGGCTTCAAGTGGAAGATTTGAGCGAAAGCAGTATACACAGACCGAGACATGATGTGACTCCGGCACTCCGCAAGGTTATTTTGTACAGAAAAGCTATCCTTTACTGGAGTGATTTGTTTACGTTCATCACACATTTTGGTCCATCCGATTTGATATTGCACCCCATCGCGATGTCTGCAGTAGATAGGGTATTTTTAAATTTTGCTCACTTAGAACACGTGAGTTGCGTACATGCTGTTTGGTAGCTGAACTCTTTGCCCATTTGGATGCCCTGCAGCAGCTTAAATGATTGCTCTGGGGGGTTGTTTGGATTCTTTGCCATCATCTTTGCTAACTGAGTCCAAGCCTACAGTACAGATATAAATAGAGTGATTGATGTGATGCATTTAGCCACGGTGGAGGAATCGTTCTTGGCTTTTGTTCTTTGTTTTCTAAACAAAGTCAAAACTTGATCTGCTTACTAAATTTGTTATGATTGCTTCATTCAAAGCCCTCAATCTTTATCTTGATGTATTTGTAATTATAGAATGATTATGTTCTGATTATATCATTTTGTGTTTAAAAAAAGATTATATCATTTTGAAAGTTTGACATGTTTGGTTAATTCAAGACCTTATAACTTTTTGTATTTAAAATTCATAGAATAATTTCTGATTGTTTGTTATTTATAATTTCTCTTTTTAATGTTTGTTATTTTCCTATTTTGATATGTTTGGTCGGTTGATGGCCCGAGTAATTATGTTTTCTTTCAATATATAAAATAAATTTGATTTTTTCACTTTGATTAATTTTCATCTACATATGCTTTGTTCCAATATATAATTTATTCAGTTTGGCTATTCTCATACCTTTTTTTTTTTGCTATTTTCTTTCCCCTTTCTCATTCCTAAATAGAATGCGTGCAAGGAACTAGGGTTCCAATGAAATTCTTCTCTTCCACGGCTCAAGTTTAGACCCTGTTTGGATCCCTATAGATAGTAATAATCTGCTAATAATTACCTCTCATGAATCCCACCAAATGTAGATAATAGACTAGCTAATTGTTAGCTTGTGCTTTCTATAACTACTATGCTACTATCTAGACCAAATCAGTATTGAAGGTGATTATTTGGTGTAAGTTTTAGGTAGAATTCTTGTAACTAAAGATTTGTGTGAAAATCTTTAGCCTATGACCGTCTTGGTTTCAAATTCGTGTGGTAGAGGCCTTCAAATCATATTATTTGTTCGGACCAAGATAAAGTGCGACAAGTCGTGCGTTTGAGGAACGCGACCCTGCCGTCCTCACCTTGTCCTTGTTTTCCACCTCGTTTGGCTCCCGTCCTCATCGTCCTCCTCGCCCCAAACCTACCTTTGCCCCCACACTGATGGTTAGCAGCTCCCGCTACCTCATCGCATCGTCCACCTCCCGCTCTTGCCCCTCAACTCTAGCCACCTCTAAAGCTCTGCTGTGACATCCTTGCCGACATCATATTTGCCCCTACCACATACCTCCCGCTCCTCCCCCTTGACCTCCCCTCCCCCAGTGTTGATGAGCTTCTCGCCACTAACCTTTGACAGCTATTGTCCTCGCCCTTGACCCCCGCCTCATCCAACGTCTTGTTGCCACTTCTTAATGCAATTCCTAGAATTGGTATATCTTAGCAACAACGCCAAGAAACACTAGTTGATATTCTGTTAACATTTACAGAACAAGTCCGCAAGCGCACAGAAATACCGTTGTAGCATTCACCCGGAAGTATTCAGGGTATCGTTATTTATATTTTCCCAAAGAAAGGCGTGGCATAAAAGAGTCTAATTTGGTCATGGACAAGATAACAAGAGTGCATAGCAGACCAATGTTCATAACATGGGTAAAGTAGGATAGGTATAAGTATATCTGACACACACTCAAAGATAAAGATAAAAGAAAGAATAAAGAACAACCTAAACTAGAGCAGACATTCCTAAACAATTATGTCAGGACAACGGACGATTACACAAACACATGCTTGTTAGAGAGATTTTAAGTTAACATAGCCTGGTCGCTGTCAACTCACTTCGGGCACCGGAGCATACAGTCTGCCGGGCGTACGAGACGTGGGGGATTACGGAGGACAGACAGGGCTATCACCACCTGCCGCCTACCCCTCAACATTACGTGATCGAGGCAACCGAAGGTAGCCTCAAACCTAGGCACCGCGTCTTAGTTGTCAACTACTACTCTAGCGTGCTAACAAGGCTTACCTGTCCCCGGGGTCCTTCTACAAGAGCATCTGTCACAAGGACGAACAACGATCCCGCAAACCAACATTGACCAAGACTAAATTAAGATAGATCTCAATATCACAACCTAGCTCTAGGTCTAAACATGTATGGACTAATAGTTAAACATAAATTCTATATGACAAATCAAAGCACAAAAACTTAATTCTAGTTCATATGCTAAGATCATATCACAAGAACTATACTCTAGTTATAGAACACAACTATACTTATAAGAACAAGAACATTTAAGAACAAGCATCTAAGAACAAAATATATAAGAACAAGAACATAAGGAAAATCATGATATTATTCATACTGAGATTTCTCCTAGAGGTTCAAGCTCTCCAATGAGACTTGCCTTGCTCCAACTACATATTAAAACTAGAAAGAAAAATATACAAGTGGAGGGAGTGAGGCTCTTGTGTTCGTGTGTGTTGAATGAGGGGGAGAGAGCCTCCTTTTATAGGTTGAGAGGAGAGGGCTTCATGGAAAAGTTTTATCCCCACATGGAAAGATCAAAACCAACCTCGTTTTGCACCTTCCATATATAAAATCCCACTGCCATCGACTTTGGGCTGTCGGCATGGACCACTAGGAGTAAGATGGGTTAGAGCGCAGCCAAGGGAGGCGCACTCTTGCCTTGAGCACATGCGCGTCCAGGATGGCCCCCCTTGGCCCCATCTTTTGCCACCAGCTCGTGGACCTTTCAGTTAGCTTCGAAATGCTGGGCATTTTGTCCAAATCAGAGTTCGGATGCATCTGGGGCGTCCATTTTACCCGGACATGTTCGTGCAGTCCAAAACGAACTCGACCTTGATTTGGTGCTTGGTCTAGGCCACTCCCATGTCGGTGGTTTGGCCTAGGTGGGCTTCTCTCCTTGTCTCTCTTTTACGCCTTGTCGAAAAGCGTATTTTCTTTATACAATTCCCCCGTACTCGATGTATTTCCTGCAACATGATGATTCTTCGAGTATAAGTGGAATTTGGTTAGTAGTAAAGGTATATGCATATAAAAACATATAATCCTTTCTTAAGTTGGCGGTATAAAATCGTCATTAAAGACCGCCAACATGCCTCCACCGCGGTGTCATGCCCATTGCCCCCAAAACTTCTTGGATGAATAGATCTAACTCGTTGGAACCCTAGCTTGTTTTATCTTCTATGTCTTTGGTGGGGTGTGAGCACACACATGTGGTGGGTTGCCTTGTTGCGCTATTTGTTCTAATATATTAAAATTCATCACTCACATAGTCACATTTCATAAAAGAAGTAGAGAAAAAATAAAATAGGGATGTGCTGTACTTCAAGCGCTTGAAAACATCGTCACTTTGTGGCGATGATTCTCTTCTTCCTCTGATGACACATTGTTCATCTTCCTCTTCTTGCCATGGCCTTCGCATCGGCCCGCTCCTCACCCCTGCCACAACTCACCGCCCTGTCATGGTGCGATAGGGTTCATGGTGCGATAGGGTTTCACCAGTCGCAGAGTTCTGCTGACACCTATGTGCCTGGGGCGGCCACCTTCTTCCCCTCCACCTTCCAATCGTGCTCCAGCTATGGAACTACCATGCCCCGCCCTGTCTCGGCCGCCTCACCGCTACCAGGGCCCCTAAACCGTCTAGTTGTCATCCCCACTGCTTGGCTAGCCTTGCTCCCTGAACACTGTTCTATGCCCGTTCGAGATTGAGAAGAAGAGAGGGAAGAGGGAGGGAGAGGGAAAAAGAGGGAGTAGGAGGAAGAGCGAGCGAGAGGAAGGGGGAGGGGAGGGGAGAGAGAGAGAGAGAGAGAGAGAGAGAGAGAGAGGGCGCTGAACTTAGCCGATGCCAGCAAGGTCGACACTGGCGAGGTCTCGCTAGAACCCTAGGCAGGTCGACACTGGCGAGGTCTCGCTAGAACCCTAGCCGAGGGCGCAAGCACCGGTCAAGCGCGTGGGAGCAGGTGCGGGCGTTGTCACCAGAACGTCTCCTCAAGCTAGCTCAGGTGACTAAGATGTATGAAGCGTGAAATAATATACTATATGTAGTGTAAATTTCAGTGTAATTACACATGGGTCGTGAAGTACAATAAGAAAATTCAGCCACAGAGACCTTTCAAGGAAAATGAGGCTACATAAGAACGGGGGAGTCTCTTCTTAACAGCCCACTCGGGTGAACAAGAAGTTAGTACAACACCCATTTCCCAGCGTCTCTCCACAGTCCAAAATCCAATAAACAAAAACAATGGCGGCAGCAAGCTCTCGCAAGTTTTCCTTCATCTCCATTAGTCTCTTCTCTCTGCTGCTACTGATCCACGCACCTCGTTCTTGCTCACTGTCCTTTAGCTTCAACTTCTCTAATTCCACTGGCGACCCATGCGATGCGGAGCTAAGGTGCGAACGTGACGCTCACATGGGCCCTGGCGTTCTTGAGCTAACAAAGAACGAGATCAGAGGCGACTCCTTCAGCGTCGGGCGTGCGTCGTATGCTCATCCGGTGACCCTTTGGGATAGCAGCACCGGGGAGGTAGCGAGCTTCACCTCCAATTTCACCTTCCAAATCAAGCCCAAAGACGAGACCACGTTCTACAGATGCAACGGGAGTAATGGTGACGGAATGGCTTTCTTCCTCGCCCACTACCCATCCAAGATCCCCCCCAACAGCTATGGTTGGAACCTCGCCCTCTTCAATGACAGCAACGATATGTACGCCACCGGTGATGACCGGGTCGTCGCTGTGGAGTTCGATACTTTCTTCAATGGTCAGTGGGACCAAACCCGAAACCATGTTGGTATCGACGTCAATTCCATGTACTCCAAGGCCTCCGTGAATGTGACGAAGGGCTTGATCTCTGAAGATGCCATTATGACCGGTAAGATCAGCTACAACAACCTCACAGGTAATTTGACAGCCAACCTCCAGATCGACGATGGTGAACAGTACACTGTTTTCTTCCCGGTGGATATGAAGGGGAACATGCCAGAGGAAGTGGCGGTCGGCTTCTCTGCTGCTACCGGATACTGCATCGAGTTGCATCAGATGCTGTCCTGGTCGTTCAGCTCCACTCTAGGTCTAGGACTAGGGGCCACAGGAGGGCGCGGACGGTGGCGGCGGCCGCTACTACCCGTGCTTGTGCCCACAGTAGTAGTAGCTTTTATTGCGTTGTTTGTCTGTGCTGCCGTCGGTTGCGTTGTGCGCCAACGGCGTATATGGAAGAAGCTGCAGGAAGGTGACTCTGACGACGACGGAGGACATGAACAAGCTGAATTCGAGAGAGGGGTGGGTCCTAGGAGATACCGCTACCACGAACTCGCTGCTGCCACAAGCAACTTCACCGAGGAGGAGAAGCTCGGCCGTGGAGGCTTCGGCAACGTGTACCGGGGCCGCAATCTTGGCGACCAAGATCGTGCGGTGGCCATAAAGATGTTCTCAGCCACCGAGTCTTCGGCACAGGGAAGGAAGGAGTTCGAGGCTGAGGTGAAGATCATAAGCCGTTTGCGGCATCGGAACCTCGTGCAGCTGCTAGGCTGGTGCGACAGTCGCAAGGGTCTCTTGCTCGTCTATGAGCTTGTTCCAGAAGGCAGCCTTGACAGACACCTTTACAATTACAACAGCTTGCTATCTTGGCCAGAGAGGTACATACAGTCAAACTAAAAATTTCAGTTTCCCTTTCCAGTACTAGCTACTTAGAAGGCTATTATATTCTCTCGTTGTAACTAGTTCTTGTTTTGATGAGATGAACAACAGATACATGATTATCCTTGGCCTAGGCTCAGCGCTGCGCTACCTGCACACGGAGTGGGATCAGTGCGTCCTGCACGGTGACATCAAGCCCAGCAACATACTACTCGACTCATCACACAGCACAAAACTTGGAGATTTTGGCCTGGCCAGGCTCGTCGACCATGGAGCCGGGCCAAGGACGACGCAGGTCGTTATGGGCACCGCCGGGTACATCGACCCGGAGTTCATTCGGACTCGGCGCCCAAGCGTCGAGTCCGACGTCTACAGCTTCGGCGTCGTCCTCCTGGAGATCGTCACGGGACAGCGGCCGGAGATGGAGCACCCGGACAAGGTTATCCCGCTACTCAAGTGGATTTGGGACCTGTACGACAGAAATGCTCTTCTGGAAGCGGTGGACAAGAGGCTGCTGACAGAAGGCAACCTGCTGCTGGACGATGGCTGCGAGCGGCAGCTGCAGCGCGTGCTCGTGGTCGGGCTGTGGTGTGCGCACCCGGAGCCTGGCGTGCGGCCGTCAATTGTGCAAGCCATGAACGTCCTGCAATCCGAGGACGTGACGCTGCCAGTTCTGTCGCAGCACGAATATACCAGGACTACGTCCGACTTCTCGCGTGGAACCCGTGGCCACAACGCGCCGGGGACGGGAAATATATATGGCGATTACGACCACTCGCTGGCTACGGCAAATATATGTGGCGACGACGTGTCTTGGGCGCTTAGCGGGGGCAGATGATGATCGAACATTCATAATATATGTATATATAGTCCTCGGTCTCACAAACAGTATAGTTCTCGCTTGTCAGAAAGTCAAATATATTTTAACTTTGAATATATATACAGATATTAATTTTTATGGTAAATAACTAGTATCATAGTATGAACTTATTTAATGATATAAATTTTGCTAATATTTAAGACCAGTCTCGGTGGGATTTCATCTAAGTTTTATTTGTATTAATATTGTGACATATACCACTAGATTTGGTGACTAGGATGCATGGTTAATTATGAAGAGAGATAGAGAGAGTTCCATCTCGTGGAGAAGAGGTCAAGCTATGCAATGTTCTAGTAGGCACTATACCGAACACAATTTGTAAAGCATGCCATGAAAATCTAGCTAGCACGGTAACATTCAAATAAGAGGTGATGAATTGTCTCAAATTAGTAAGAAAGCAACATAATTTACAAAAAAAAAAAAAAAAAAAAAAAAAATCCCTTCTGGCTAGGTTAGATAGACTGATTGAGAAGATGAATGCCACCTTGTATTCTATACATATACACGCAACAATACAATGGGATACAGTACAGTATGTATATAGCAATGAGCCACGTGACAACTACTCTACTCTGAAGTATGGACTACGCATCTCTTAGTCTCCTTATACATAGCACGTCACGTCTCACCAACAAAGCAAACATAACCATCAACTGCAGCTGATGGTCACTCCTCGGACCAGGTGATGTCCACCCTTCCTGCACTCTGGTCGAGCCCCAGGGCATCCCATACCGCCGGCGAGGCATCAACGATGTTGTTGTCGCACGGCGGCTCGAAGTTGTGGTCCTCGTCACAACCGTTCATGGAGTCGCACTCGTCCACCACCTTGGCGTACACTGAGTTGCCATTCGCGGATATCTTAATGCGGTGTCCGCAGCGTGCCATATTGCTGAACCATCCCGTGGAGAGCGCGACAACCTTCTCCTCATCACTGTGGTACGCGTTGTCGCACTCTGACGGACCACCGCCATCTTTGCCCTTCTCAAAGCTGTTGAGTGTCAGCACCGCCTTGGTGCTGGCCGTGACTGGTGGCGAGCAGCGATACTGTGGGTACATCTTGCCGTCTTCGCAGCAGTCTGAGTCGTTGATTTTCTCACAGTTGCCGGACCGACCTGGGAGGTACCCGCTGCGTTGGCACACACCGAGGCCAGCGCCAGGGCGGAGGGCGGACGCCATGTGAGAGGTGGAGAGCACGACCAGGAGGAACATGGCAGTGACCGCTGGAGCTCCGGCGGTGACCATCTTTGGTTGCCTGAAGCTCCCTCTCACTCTGTTTTTTCTTATTTCCTGTGCTCTGGTATGCTTGATGGTTTCAGCGGTTAGTCTTCGTTCGTGGGATTATATAGTGGTTTTTCCGTTTCTCCTATGTTATGAACGTGCACTGATGGCATATAACGTACGAAATGGTTTGACACATGGATTACCCGAGCCGGCAATCTAGTCGTGCCGTACGAATTCGTTCGATGTGAACATGTGAAGCAGTTAATTTTGTTTTCATACCAGAAACTGACAAGTCAAAATTTATGGGCTGGAACCATGTAATTTTATCCACCTCGAGCTTTTGCTACCGAAAGTTTCAGGGATCAGTTTAGGACATGCGACAAAATAGTATTTGAATCTAAAAATGGTTAATAACTTTAAGAATTTTTTGTTTAACAATAAGTATTTGAAACATAAATAAAGTGTTCTGAGTAAAATAAAGTATAATGGGACCACAAAATAGATATTTTTTTAAAATTAAACCAAACCCTTTTCATTACTGTGATCTAACTAAACTTCGCACTAAATTGATTTAGGTTTTAAATAATACTATGTGAAAATCAACTTTCTAGAAAACTTTAAAGTCATTTATATCTTAACATTTGGAAACAGTTCCTTAACTTAAAAGTTTAAACAACTATGAAATACATATGCAAGTATTTAAAACATCAGTATGATCCACTATGAATAAGTCAAACTAGTACATAGGAAATTGCTTTATTCAAAATTTTATATAGACAAAATATACCTCCTTATAGGTTTGAAAAAGTAGGCACTTCATAGCACAACAGAAAGAATCAAAAGTTTCTAAATATATCAAAATACAAGTTATTGGCCTTAGGTCTTGTTCAGCCGGTCAAAAAGCCGACATAAATAGTGGTTTGTGCGAGGAAATTAGCTGAAATTTGTTAAAATCTGTCGGCTTTTTACCGACTGAACAGGACCCAAGCTTTGTCGCCACATCAAGGTCATGTCGACTAAACCTTTCGAAATTTGAGTTAAGGTCTTTAGGTGCTTGTTTATAATAAGTGATTTTAGAAAATGTATGGTTTCTAAAGCTTTAAATCACAGGCAAAGAAATTTAGTGGCGGCTTCCTTCAATAGCTATAAAAAACTATAGTAGAATTTGTTTTATTTAGTGGATTTTATATAAAGCGTGCAAATTATTAATTAATTGAAACATTTAACTAAGCAAAAAAGTGATAAACACACAAATGCTCAAATACATATTGGTTCTTGGAGAACATGCCTCCATGTCCATCACGCATTCCCTCCATTCCAAATTATAAGGCATTTTAAGAATCTTGGAGAGTCAATACATCTCAAATTTGACCAAATTTAATTATATGATAAAATAATAATATTTATGATGGCAACTAAGTACCGTTAGATTCTCTATTATTTATATTTTTATTGTATACCTACTTGATGTTATAAATTATTGTAGTTTTTCTATAGTTTTGGTCATACTTGAAAAATTTTGACTCTTCAACATTCTTAAAATGCCTTATAATTTGGAATGGAGGGAGTACGTAACATTGATCGTATCAATCAACATACTCACTCACATGATCAACATTCATATCCATTTAACATATTTTGTGATCAACAACTCAATTACTATTCAATGGCTTATTGAACTATTTAATGGCTTATTGACATCGGTGAGCTATTTAATAATACCAAAGCTATTACATTTTGATGCTTCTTTCAATCCATAGGTGAATATTTGCTCATCATGTAATGTGCTTGTGGATTAATTTCTCATTTTTTTTTTTTTTGAAAACCATTCACTACGAGTGGATTGGATGGACGAGAGAAATAAACTGATTAGAAGAAATTAGCTAATTGATCCACGTTTGTTGGTAGGTGATGGATTTACCGAAATAAATTAAGGAGGGATAAATTTAGCATACAACAGAAATTGGAAGAGATGAATAACACCTTTTATTTCATAATATACACGGAACAATATAATAGGATATACAGTACACTACGTATATAGGGCAATGACCGACGAGCCAACGACCCTATTCTGGAGTACACTCTGAAGTACGGACTACCAACAATCTGTTTACATCCTTATACAAAACATGACTCACCAACCAAGCAAGCACAACCATCAACTACTGCAATGTTCACTCCTCCGACCACGTGATGTCTACCATCCCAATGTTCTGGTCGAGCCCCAAGGCATCCCACACAGCCGGCGAGGCATCGACGATGTTGTTGTCACAGGGCGGCTAGAAGTTGTGGTCCTCATCACATCCTTCCACGGAATCGCACTCGTCCACGACCTTAGCATACACAGAGTTGCCGTTCGCGGTGATCTTGATGCGGTGCCCACAGCGCGCCATGTTGCTGAACCACCCTGTGGAGAGCGCGACGACCTTCTCCTCGTCGCTGTGGTACGAGTTGTCGCACTCTGACGGGCCGCCGCCGTCCTTACCCTTCTCGAAGCTGTTGAGCGTCAGCACCGCCTTGGTGCTTGCCGTGACCGGCGGCGAGCAGCGATACTGCGGGTACTTTTTACCATCCTCGCAGCAGTCTGGGTCGTTGCTCTTCTCACAGTTGCCAGACTTGCCTGGGAGGTACCCACTTGGGCGGCACACGCCGAGGCTGGTGCCGGGGCGGAGGGAGGACGCCATTTGGGATGCAGAGAGCGCAACCAGGAGGAACATCGCCATGGCGGCTGCAGCTCCGGTAGTGCGCATCTTTGCTAGGCTGAAAAAATAGTCAAGCTCGCTCAAACTCTGTTTTTCTTATTTCCTGTGCTCTGGTTTGCTTGATGGTTTGAGGTTAGCCGTCGTGCAATGCATGGGATTATATAGTGGTCTCTCCGCTTCTTCTACATTTGCATATAGTAGTGTGAACGTGGTCTGATTGATAGACATAAACATAACGTACGTAATGGTTGGATGGATGTGATTACCCGATACAATCCCGCCGGTCACTTACTACATAATTTGGCCGTGCCGTATGAGATGTGCGAACTTGTTCGATGGGAACATGTGGACTTTATATGTTTGACACAGTTAATTTCATTTTGTATTGGAAATTGGACATTCCAAAAATATTATGGGTTTTGGCCATGTAATTTTAGCCAACTCAACCTAAGAGTCCATTAAGACATGCTGAATGATTCCCTACTGTTCCACACCAACACCATGCTGAAATCTTGGCCTGGTTTGGATCATTTTAGGTCCATATTGAATAAAAATCACTTTAAGAAAATGTTCGCTTTTCTATTAAATACCCACTTCGTTTCAAATTGCATTTTGTTCTGGCTTCTCTAATCGTACATAGTTTCTGCTATGCATCTTGATCTACATTGTGTTTAGATACATAATAGCTAGGAATTATGTATTCAGAAAAAACATAATGACTAACAAATGGAATGAAGGGAGTAATTGAAACCATAATTTTTTTTGACAAGGATTGAAACCATAATTAAATTCTCTAAGTAGAATAAAGCAATAGTGAGATAGGGTTTTCAATTTTGGCATTCAAATTTTTTGGCCCACCACAAAAATTATAGAAATTCATGAATTTTAAGCAAACTTTCAGAGAAATTTATCAGAGTTTTAATAAAAAATATACTTTCTAAATTGGCATAATTTGTTACTACACCTCTGTTAAGTATAGAATAATTTTGCAACATATATAAACAATATAAAATACGAGTTTAGAGTTGTATATTTACATAAAGCATGAGCATTAGTGTAATACTAAATTTCAGTTTTTTTTTTTTTTTTTTTTGCTTTTGGCCACCTCCAAATTACAAAAAAATCGTGAAACTTTTGATAACATCTTGGTGAAAGTTTGAACCATTATGAGAATGGAAATATACCTAAGTAGATAGGGTTTCTAAAACTACATAAACCCTTTTTATGATGAAACTAAATTCTGTAGTAAATTTATTTCTAGGTTTTAAATAATGGTACCTACATTTTTAATTTCTGCAAAAATCAATTTATCATATTGTTGTAAAGAACTATAAAATATACATACAAGGTCAAATTATCATAAGAGCCTAACGTCATTCAATATTGAGGTTGTTTAGCGACTAGGGCGCCAATCAACTGGCAAATGCATTAATATGATCAACCTTTAATTTTTACTTTCTCATCTATCAAAACAAATCGTGATCATGTTAAGGTTATTACAACTCATTTTCTTATGATCATCTAGCATATTAACATAATCAACATGAGTATGTGGTGGATCATCAATCTTTTTGATGCCCTTTACCTCAGATGCTATAGATGTGGATGTTGAAGGGTTACTAAAGATGAGATCTCTATATTGAATGACTACATTGCGCCGATCCATTGTGCAGCTCAGAAGAATAGAACTACTTTGGGCCGGCATCAAATTTGGCCTCCAACATCTTGCGAAGATCCTCGGGGAGTTGCTCGAACACATTGTGGATGAGACAATGTTATCTTGATTCTTTGGATTAGTCAAATTACTCATCTTCTTGCTTGTCTTTAAACATGTTGACAATATGGATTAGGTCTCTTTCTTTCTCAGCGGAGTCACCAAAAAGTCCATTGATGCGAATTTCGGTCACACACACACTAGCAAGAGCTAGCTCGCATGAGGTTGCATTAAGGCCTATACAGCTATGCGCCTATGCACAAAACAAGGGACATCAAAAACAGTGAACTTGACTGGCAAGTTGGCTATGCAGATTTGATGCTTGTTCTTCTTTGCTCGAAAAACCTACGAACACCTTCAGAAAAGACATGTCAAGGTGAGGAGCTAGCACAATGTCAAGGTGAGGAGCTAGCACAATGTCAAGGTAGTAAATTGATTGTTTTACGATTATGTGTTGGCTGTGTATATCTAACGTGTAAATGATGTAGCATAATGTCATGAATGCTCGTCGTAGCTGTGATCCTCTAATATACCTAACATGTAAATGACGTGGCATAATGTCATGAATGCTCGTCGTAGAGCCGTAAGTAGAGTGATTGAGAAGATAAATGGCATATTTTATTCCATAATAAACACGCAACAGTACAATGTGATTACAGCATAGTACGTATAGGGCAATGAGCCACGAGCCAACGACCAAAACTCTGTCTGAAGTATGACTAAGAATCAGCACATCTCGTCGACAAAGCAAACATAACCATCGACGCAGCTGATGTTCACTCCTCAGACCAGGTGATGTCTACCATCCCGACGTTCTGGTCAAGCCCCAGGGCATCCCATACAGCTGGGGACGCGTCAACGATGTCGTTGTCGCATGGCGGCTCAAAGTTGTGGTCCTCGTCACAGCCTTCCACGGAGTCGCACTCGTCCACCACCTTGGCATAAACAGAGTTACCGTTCGCAGTGATCTTGATGCGGTGCCCGCAGCGCGCCATGTTGCTGAACCACCCGGTGGAGAGCGCGACAACCTTCTCCTCATCACTGTGGTACGAGTTGTCACACTCTGATGGGCCGCCGCCGTCCTTCCCCTTCTCGAAGCTGTTGAGCGTCAACACCGCCTTGGTGTTGGCTGTGACTGGCGGTGAGCAGCGATACTGTGGGTACTTCTTGCCATCCTCGCAGCAGTCTGGGTCGTTGCTCTTCTCACAGTTGCCAGACTTGCCTGGGAGGTACCCGCTGGGGCGGCAAACACCAAGGCCGACGCTGGGGCGGAAGGAGGATGCCATTTGGGAAGCAGAGAGCGCCACCAGGAGAAACATGGCCATGGCGGCTGCAGCTCCGGCAGTGACCATCTTTGCTAGCTTGAAAACGGTCAAGCTCCCTCACACTCTGTTTTTCTTATTTCCTGTGCTCTGGTTTGCTTAATGGTTTTGAGGTTAGCCGTCGTGCAATGCATGGGATTATATAGTGGTCTGTCCGCTTTTTCTATATTAGCATATAGTATGAACATGCTCTGATTGATGGACATAACGTACGTAATGGTTGGATGGATGTGATTAGCAGAGACGGCAATCCGCCGGTCACATACTACATATTTTTGCCGTGCCGTATGAAATGTGCAGTTGTTCGATGTGAACATGTGGCTTTATATCTTGGACACAGTTAATTTCATTTCGATACTGGAAACCGAAAATTCCAAATATACTGTGGGTTTTTGCTGTATAAATTTACCCAACTTAACCTAAGATTCCAAGACATGATCCAAGATCCCAAATTGCTCCACAGCAATACCATGCTGAAATCTAGTCTCAGTTTTGGCCTGGTTCGGACCAGTTTAGGGCCAACAACTAAACAGTAATTGAATAAAAAATGGCTTAGTAACTTTGAGAAAACGTTCGCTTTTCTAATAAACACGTACCCATTGCGTTTCAAATTGCAATTTGATCAGGCTTTTCTAATAATACATGGTTTTTTTTTGCTATGCATCCAGATATACATTATGTCTAGATACAAAATAAGAATTATGCTTTTAGAAAAGACATAATGACTTATAATTGGAATGAAGGAAGTAATTGAAATCATAATAATTTTTTCTAAGTAGAACAAAGCGTAGTGAGTCAGGATTTTCAATTTTGGCATTGGCCCACCCCAAAATTATAGAAAATCATGAAATTTTAGCAAACTTTCGTGAAATTTCTCTAGAGTTTTCAACAAAAGATATAATTTTTTAAATTGATGATATAAACATAAGATTGGCATATCTCACATCTATTAAGTAGAAAATAAATTTGCAACATAAAAAATATAAAAATATATGAGTCTAGAGTTGTAGATTTAAAATAAAGCATGTACACTAGTGTAATACTAAATTTCAGCCTTTTCCTGTTGGCGACCCTAAATTATCAAAATTCGCAAAACATTTGACAAAATTTTGTTGAAGTTTTGAAAAATTATGAGAATTATAATAAAACTAAATAGATTGGGTTTCTTATCCAAATCTAAATTTTTTTATGATATATCAAAATTTTTAGTATACTAATTTTGGTTTTATATAATGCTACGTACAAGCCCAATTTCTGCAAAAATTAATTATCACATTGTTGTTAAAAACGATAAAATATACATACAAGGTAAAATTACCATAATATCCTAACGTCATTCCATGTTTATATTATTTAGGAACTAGTGTTCCAATCCACCGGTGGATGCATTAATATGATCAACCTAGAATCATGATCATGTTAAATGTGGGGTTAATTATGGCCACTTATTTTCTTATTATCATCTAGCATATTAGTATATTCAACATGAGTAGGTTGTGGATCTTCAACCAACCTTTTTGGTGCCCTTTACCTCAGATGTTATAGATGTGGATGTTGATGTGGACGTTGAAGGGTCACTAAAGATGTGATCCCTATATTCAACGACTACATCCCGTCGATACATGGTGCATCTCATAATATATGAACTGCTTTTAGACCGGCATCATATTTGGCCTCCACATGTTGCGAAGATAGAATATCGTGCATGAGACAATGTTATCTTGATTTTTTGGATCGGCTAAATATTGCTCATTCTCTTGTCTTTAAACATGTTGACAATAAATTGGATCTTTTTTGTTTCTTCCTTAGTAGAGTCAGTAAAAAGTCTATTTATGCGAATTTCGGTCATACACACTAACAAGAGTAAGATCGCCTAAGGTTGCATAAGGCCTATATAGCTACGCATGGAATGAGTGATATCAAATACATTGAGCTTTTCTCAACATGTCATCTATACCGATTTGACGTTTGTTTTTCGCTTGGAAAACCTATGAACACCTACCAAAAAGACACGCCGGCGAGGAGCGAGCATAGCGGGATGTCCGTAGGGTCGGCAAGGACACTTAAGACACTAGAAAATATCATCAAAAGAGGTTCTAAATAGTAACGGTTTGGAAGACCTAAAGGTAGGGGAAGAAGGTAGTAAATTGTTCTTTTTTCGATTGTGTGTTGGATAGCTAGCTTAATGGCTGTGATCCTCTAATGATCAAGGCCCAGGGACATAGGCTCCTAGATGAGGTCCTAGTAATGGAAATTCCAACTTCCAGCTCTCTGAAAAGTTTCGTGTTGCCAACTTCTGGCTCTCTAAAATGTTTCATGCCGAGCACGGTGGGCGCCATGGATGGGAAAGCGGTTCCCAAACAGGTTTAGGAGCGGAGAGTGATGAGAGGTGGCCAGGGTTTGTCAACAAGAGTCAGAAGGGAGAACCCGCTTGCCCTCATGCTCTTCTGGCTTTATAAATGGACAACAACAATTTACAAGCAACCCCTTGGTGGGGTGAAGTTGATAAGTCACTACACAAGTATATATTGGGCCTCTTTTTTAGGACAGTTGGCCCACATGAATATTGTCTCCCCTAGCACCATAAAAATTGTGATAATGCTCTAGTCAGAGCGTTCCACACGTTGGATGGGTGGCAGAGCCTTACTAGGCCGAGCCCAATGCCCACTCCCATCACTCAACGCGCGTAAAAACGCAGTCCTCTCACTGGCATTGTCTCTCGGCATTCATTTCCATCTCCTCCCTCGTACTCCTCACTTTGCTTTCTCCGCCAGCGCGTCGCCATATTTCTACCCCTACAACGTTGTTTGCACCAAAATTTGGATTAAGCAAAGGCATAGATGAGATGTGATTTTGGCAGGACAAAGTGTGAAGATCAATAAAGCATCAGTGATGGCCGTTCATCAAAATCAGCTAAATGGAAGCAAGTTGAGATCAACGAAGAAGTTGACTCGTTATTGACTCGAATCAATTTGACCACAGCGCATCAAGGCATGGGACTCTGCCGGAAGGAGGCATGGAGCCCGAGTTATCTAAGTTTAGCATATTTTTAGGTTTTTTTCCATGTTTAGCAATTCGTATTAGCCTTGGGTATAAATATGTACAACCCGGTAATTGTAAGGACATTACACAATCAATCAATCAATCTGGCTTCACGCCAAAAAAACCTTATGAATAGGAGTAACGTAGATCTCGGCAAGTTCTTCATCGTGCTAGGCTGCATCGGCATCGACCGACCTCTGGCTTCTATGAGTACCATCATGGCTCATGTTTTCATTTGATAAGGCTGCATCGCTTTGACCGACCTCTTGTTATGCGTTGATGTGAGTTAGTTATCGGCTCTATTAGATAATGGTAAGATCTAGTAGATTCTTTAAGTTATTGATGTTGTTCATGTGCTATAATTGTTTATTTATCGTAGCAACTTCTTTGCCCAATCTAGATTGGTAGGGTTTGGCTTTAGATCCTTTGAACACAATTGTCTGTTATGCTTGATCATGCTTATTTATATCATCGGGGTTGTTTTCATGCTGTTCACTGGCAAAATACTATGGATCTTGGTTGTTACATGTCGTGCATTCTAGGACATGATAGGTTTAGTAGGCTTTGCTTGCGAGATTGATCATGCACTTAGTTCGTTCTTCATGTTGGCATCGGTTATTTTAGCCGATCGCACGAGCTTTCACCCATGACGTCACATGCATGTACCCGTCTAAGCATTAGTTGGTTTGTTAAGCTTGTTGAGCGTGACTTGGTTTATATATTTCAAATTCGACAAACTTTTAAGCTTGTTGGGCGCGACTTGGTCTGTAGATTTCAAATTCGATGAGTTCAGCAGATCAATTAGTATTATTCTAGGATATTATAATGTGTGTCGGAATCATACATGTTGTATTGATTAATTAGCTAAGTCGGCTAAAGGATTTATGCCTTTCCATGTGTATAAGAGTAGCCGTCTTAGTTAATTCTTTACTATTTTGCTACCTTCAAGCATTTTAGATTCAATGTTTTACTTGTTCTATCTTCTTGTCTACCGTGCTTAGTTTTGTCAAGATCAAGTAGAATCGGCTACCTTGTTTATATCGTTTGTACAACCTTATTTGCCGATTTCTTTATAAAATATGCTGGTTGTTGACTTTCTAGTCAATGACCAATGAGATCTGGCCATTTGGGCGCATATTTGGAACTGTCTGGAGCAATAACGACACGTTTCGCCATGTGTTACTGACCATTTCCTCTTCTTGTAAATTTCAGGGTCAAATTGACTGGCACGCCACACACTCGATCGATCGGAAGCTTGTCGATAAGCCGCAGGGATCAGGGACACGCTCCCGTTCTGATTCACTTGGCTTGCAAATGTACACAATGACGTGAAGATTCACATTTTTGTGTCAACATGCGCTTCCATGCCGCTCCGCCAGCGCGTGCTGCGAGCTTTTCTCAACGTCCTCGCGCAGCCGGTCCTCCCTTCGACCTCCTTGCACCACCATGCTCCATCCCCGGGTCCTTCGGGACGTTGTGGCGGCAGCCATGGCAGGGAGCTGAGGCGGCACACGCCCTAGGTGGGCCTGGATCCAATGGCCGCCCCTGCTCGCCGCACTTCATTGCCGCTCCGCCTATGCGCGCTGCGAGCTTTCTCAACGTCCCCACTCCGCCGGTCCTCCCTTTCCCCTCATTGGGCCACCGGGCTCCATCCCCGGGCCTTCCGGGATGTGGCGCGTCGGCCCCTAATTTTTAGGGTCCACTGTGCGTCATATCACTCCCGGGATCAGTAGGTGATACACACAATTGAGACAAGATTGATATAAAAAACCATACTTTTATTAATCTAGGGGAAAACACATTACAAGGTTCATATGTGTTTACATAGCTTGGGCCATTGGCCTTACAACAAACATCAGAGTTTCTACTACAGCGGTCCTATGGAGTCGGGGTTCCATTCCTACAGGCAACTTGGAGTGCGGACGCAAACCCTAGCTTTATGCGTACTTCCGTGTCCTAGTCGTGGTAGTCTTCGAGTAGTTCCTTCGTGTGGTCATATGGCTCCGTCTTCAGGTAGACTCCAATTGTCCTATCCTTGCGTAATCCTTGGTAGCTCCGTCCTCGTGTGCTCTCTTGTATCTTCACTCCTAAAAACATAAAATAGAGGGGGTTGAGTACATAAAGTACTCAGCAAGCCCTAACTTTGGGTGAAAGGAGGTGGATCGGACGGCTATATGTGGAGGTGGTTAGTGGTATAGGCGGAGGTAAAGGTAGAATGGTAAAGTAATTACAAAGATAGGTTGGGCCCTGGCCGGGTATTACTATCCTCACCAGTTCCTGGATTAATTATAGGTTACCTTAACATAAAATACATCTTACCAGATCGTCACAGTTGCGGAAGTCTAATCATTTGGGACCTCATCCCAGCATTGTCCATTCCAAGGGCGTGGCTATTCGAATAGATTCAATAAAACTCTGCAGAGGTGTACAAATTTCCCCACATGATAGGCACAATTTCTAACCATGCGCAACTAGCAGAAATAGGCCTAACGAGACCTCGTACCCAAGAGGGCGCTACCTTAGATTTCCATATAATTCCACCACGAACTACTCAGGGATCAGAACCCACAAGCATCAGGATGATCACATAGCATCCTAAAATATCAAGTGGTTGGATGATCACATAGCATCCAAATTAAATAAAAAGGGTGCTCGCACACGGCACAACAATAAGTTTTTCATGGAAGATCACATAGCAACCATGCCGATCAGACCACGGTAGATCACAAAGCAGCCGTGTCCTCTCCTGTTAGTCCGTTGCCACTCCGGCCTCCTAGCGGAAATTATACTTCTATCTAACGGGGTGTGAGATCAAGTCTACCCATATAGACATGTGGCTGTACGAAATTCTGGCTAGGTGAGATGGCCAATGAACCGGTCCTTATGTGACCGAGGCGAGTATCTCCCAACAGGAACCCTCACCAGGCGAACCTGCCAAGGTAATCCATACCACATGAATTACCCCTCACTCGCCCCATGTCAAGGTTAGTCCAATTTTACCAACTTAAGTTTCATAGTTATTATCCTCAAATTCATTATTCTCATATTTGATCAAGGTAACCAATACTTTCTCATAAATCACATTATCATAAACAAGCTCATAAATCAATATCAATTCATGAATAAGGATTTAAGTAGTATATGTAGAGATTATTAGTTGGCAAGGTTCGGTATGGTGGGTGTATGGTGGCGGCTAGCAAAATGTAGAGGTAGGGGAAGGGAAGTAAATTAAAGGAAAGGTGATGTATGGAGAAGGTGGGAATTAGGACTTGCCTCTATTCGATGACGAGCACATCCGAGGTTTCATTTCTAATGCTTCTAGCTCCTTCATCCTTGTGTAGCAGTACTTCTGTGGTCCTTTGGGTTCTCCACGTCTTTTATCCTACTCATGCCTAGTGTCGATAAGCAAGAAGGCACAAAAATGAAAATAAAACTAGAATTTAATGGCACCAAATAAGGGAACAAATGATATGAATAGTTAGAGCTTAAATTTAGATGAATTTTGGTGGAAGAATCAAATGATTCGGAGTAGATGGAGAAGATATGAAATACTGAGGATTTAACAAGGAAACGAATATATGGAATATAACTTGGGGATTATTTGTGGAAATTGGAATAACGGAAATGGGTGAGAGGGTAGGATCATGAGTGTACCTAGTTTATTTCTGGGATTTTTATAGAATGGGAAATCTCCTTCTGTGTACATGTAGAACGTGCAGTATTTTCTCCTCACCACGGTTGCCGACGTGCACCTTCTCCAAGTCGTACATGAGCTTGGCATGGCACTATTCCGTAAATGTGCTCGTTGTGCACTATGCCGTCATCTTGCTTTGCTGCTGTGTGTGGTGATTCACCTTCACAGACACTGGAATGGCATAAGTCGCACGCAGCCGGGTACCGTAGTAGTGACGTGGTGCGCTTCGGCCAGCATGAACTTTTCTACCAAGCCAAGAGGTAAAGGAACAGCGCAGCGTCCCGGTGGTGTTCCTAGGCGGAAACACCGTGCGTAAGTGCACGCTTAGGCGGCCAATGCACATCATCGGCGGTGCGGTGTGGTCATGCGTGAAGTGTGCTTAACGGCAGTTGTCCAGCGATGCTCGGCTCCAGTGCAGTGGCAGACGGCGAGGTGTGAAAATAGCTCCGGCAGTGCTCCGCTACGGCGCCTGGACGAGGCAGCAACAACTTCAGCTCCGTCGGTTTCGACTCCGTTGCCGAAAAGGCAAGATCGGTGCCACACTCGGCGAGGCAGGGAGCTCCGCGAGCTTCCGCTTGACTTGTCCATCACTGGTGCAGGGAGCCAGAGAGAAGGCAGGGCTCAAGGCTTCATGTGTATGGAAGCTGGATGAGCTTGGCCAGCTGTACGGTGCTACGAGCCGGGTGCACGCATAGTCTTGCCGTGAGCTCTCCCTTTCGTTCGCAAGATTCATGTGCACAGAGAAGGGAGCAGAGAGGTTGTGGCTGCCACGTGGGTTCGTGAGGTGGCATGGCGTTTCCTTCATCAATTGAAGTGACGTGGTCACGCACCCTGACTCCCGAGGCTTATCGCCTTCACGTCTCCTCTTGCGTCAGTTTGATAGAGAGAGAGACAGGGTAACAGAATGGAGAGTAGAGCATGCACGGCGGTAAGAGAGCGATCCTAGCAGCTCGGTCCTCTGCCCCGATATGGCCAGCAGAGCGAGCACGTTGTTCGACGGTGGTGGCTTACCACGAGGTCCGAGGCGGTGTCGCGGCCGAGTGCGGCAGCTGCTCCGGCGGCGACGCTTCAGAGCAGTGCTGGGTGCTCGACGGCGTTGTCGCAGACCACGGTGGCGGCTACGGCGTTGATGGTGCTCAGCTCGATCCGGAGTCATCCTTGCGCACGGCTTAGTGTGAATTATGTGTCGGCCTTTGGTAGCTGGGCGGCGGCAGTGCCGGCCATGGCTCCAGCTCTATCCGTGGCGTCTACGACGCGGCGGCAGCCTCAGCAACAGCGGCGCTGGGCAGCTAGTGACTTCGGTGAATCGAGTTTGGCGTGGTCTACGTCGTCCTCGGCGCTGTGAGCTTCAACGCAACCTGCAGCAGTGCCCGGCTCCGGCGACAAGGCAGAGAAGAGAGCTCGTTAGCGCGAGCAGTACGGCGGAGGTAGAGGTACTTGTCCTCTATGCAGACCTCGGCACCAACTGCTCCCAGCTCGAGCTCGCTCCTTTCCTGGCTCCGGAAGGTGGAGATGGCTGGTATTTATAGCCGGTGTGGCTCACAGTAAGGCGGTGGGGAGCGGAGGATATTTCTCCGGCCAAAGAGATCTTTGCCGGCAGCAAGCCAGAGCTGCAGTTTCTGTGCGTCACGTCTGGGTAGCAGTGTCTTCACGTCGCACCCGTGCTTGAGCTGGCGCTGGAGCAGTAAGGCGGTAGGAAGAAATATCCTGGCAACGACAGTGGAGCTTACGAATAGTAAGCGGTGGTGCCGCGGATATTTTCCGGCACGGAGCAAGAGCTGCAGCGCCATGAGCGGTTGAGGTAAATTGCAGGAGGAAGACACGATGCACTGCGACGTGTACGCATCGGCAGTTGCGCAGGTCGAGCTGAGCTGTGAGTTCGTGGGCACGGCAAGTGACGGGAGGGAGTGAACCAGGATTTGCGTTCTCGTACATAGAGGGATTCCATGGGAGATGAAAAATATATATACGCATACATATATATACCTTTGTATCCACGTACTTCATCTCGAGAAGGGGATTTTATATTCCCAGATTTCGAGAATGTACCTAAGTACTTTGAATCAGAATTCGAATCAGATTCCCAAGGAGGATGAGATGAAGGTGGCAAGGAAAAATTTGGGAGAAAGTCAAGGAGGGTTATACGTACACGAAGATGAATTTGTATACCCAGAATTGAGATGTATATGTGTATATGCATGTGATTCTTTCGTAAATAATAAGTAGGCAAGGTAACGATGTATGATGTATATATGTATACGTGTATGCATATATACATGGGTGTGATTATTATGGGATTTAAACAGAACAGGGATGGGATATATATATATATATAGATATATATATATATATATATATATATATATATATATATATATATATATATATATATATATATATATATATATATATATATATATATATATATATATATATATATATATATATATATATATATATATATATATATATATATATATATATATATATATATATATATGCTATTCTACACCCGGGTGTAGATTAGTTTATTCTACACCAATACGTTATCTTGAGACCAATCTGTGCTCGAGTGTCGGTATTATTCGGTATTTCGTGATCTTGGCATTCTGCTGGCCCGATGCGGGCGCGGTTCGGTACTATTCAGTATTTCGGGGTCAGTTTTAGTTCGAGTATTTTACCGAACAAATTTCCATAATTTTCTCATATGTCGTATTTTCATAATGCGACGTGTGATGTCGACAGCGTCTTGACTAATGCGATCATGCGGCCATGCGACCGATATTACTCGATATTTACCTCTAGTATTTGTGTATTTAAATGCCTTGGTGTAGAATAGTTATTCTACACCCAGGTGTAGAATAGCACTGCCGTATATATATATATACTGTATTTATATACTACACCTGGGTGCATTCTCTATATGGAATGCACCCAGGCCAAAACCGACTCGCCCATACACACCGCAAGCGCGCCCGCAGCCACCTGGTCCGAGCGAACGGCGCGCCCGTACACAACCTGGGCCGGCCCACCCGCACACTCCGGCTGCAAACCGTCTCCACTTTTCTCTCTCTCCAGATTCACGAGATCCAGCCCCTATCCCACCGGTGGCGTCGCCCCTGCTACCTCGCCGGCGCCCGGAGGTGGCCTCATGGCGGCGCGGCTCTCCCCTTTGGAGGCGGCCACATGGCGGCGCGAGGGCCCCTCCTCGTCTACAGGCGGTGCGGCCTTGGCCTCGCGTCAACCCGCGGTAGTGGACTCGCCCTTGCCCCGGCGTTCGGCGGCGGGCTCGTCCTGCCTCGTCCCGCGACGGCGCTGCTGCCTCCAAATCGGCGGCCGCGGGACGTCACGCGTCGTTCTTCCCCAACAGGCGGCGCACGCAGCAGTCGTGCGGCCACACCCCTCCCTGATCCGCGGCCCGGGCGGCGCTGACCCGTTCCTCGCGCGCCACACCCCTCCCTGATCTGCAGCTGGGACCGCGTGCACGGCCAGGCCGAGGAACCGGCGCTCGCGAGCAGCTCCAATGCCCTCCTGCTCGACGCCGATCTGGGCGCGCCGCCACCCCTTGCCCCTTCCCCCACTGGCGGCGATTTGGGAGGCCCGTTCCCCACCGGCGGAGCCTCATGGAGGCCCTGCTGCTCCACCCCCGATCAACTGGCGTTTGTATCCGATTCCAGAGTCCAGGGTGCCCCCTTCCATCCTCGTATCCACCAGCGGTGGCACACAAAGCATGGGCAGGCAGCGGCCGGCGCTCGTGTGCAGCAGCGCCCTCCGGTGATGGTTGCAGCGGCGGCGATTCCCCTGGCCCGGTAGATCGACTGCGGCTACCCGTCCCATTGCTGCCTCTGATGGCGGCGGTGGCAGCAGGGCCTCGCAGCAGGGCCCCTCCAGCGATGGGTCAATAGGAGGCGGCGCCCCTTGCCGCATCTGGAGGTGCTCGATGGCTCCTCCTCGTCCCGTGCGTCCAGCGGTGAGTCCAGTCCAGAGGAAGCTGCGCTTCTTTTCGTTCGGTTAGTAGAGTACTGATGAAGTCATAATACTGAATGATCTTGCTGCAAGCAATAGGAGGTGAAACGAATTACTAATGATACTTTACTGTCTGTTGGGCAGGCTAATGAAAAACGTTGTTGAAATACTGAATGTTTGCTGAAGAATGCTCGAATGCCTGATACTGAAAGTCTGTTCAGCATATTTAAGTATCATCTAGTATATCAAATGTTGAGAGATACTGAGTACTGTCACATATACTAGGAGATACTAAAAAATGATGAAATGAACCACTGAGCAGCAATGACTATCCTTCCATATTGTCATTCGGTAATTTTAGTATTGTGTAGTTCAGTATGACACGCTCGGCATTCAGTAATCTTCAGTTTATAGTTTTGTTCAGTAATCTTCAGAAAATATTTAGAATTACTTAAAGGTACTTAAACAAACTAGGACGTACTAAGGATTGAGTGTTTAAACAAACTAGGACGTACTAAAGGACCGTGTTTTGAAGAACTAAAGCACCGAAGATACTGATGGTTCATACTGAAAGAAAAAATATTCAGAAATGTTGAAAGGCCTATATTACCGTCAAATACTGAAAAGGAAATTATACTGAAGGCATATACTGAAGGATTATTTTTCATGCCGTCATTCAGTATTTCATTCCATGCCATCAAGTGTTGAAAGATAGTGAAATTCATCTGAATATTTAAGAGATTTTATACAATGTGTGTCATCCTCCTTTTTGTAGCTAGATGTTAAGCCAACGGGATGGAGACACTATCAGGCATGCAGAAATTGATCGGCCGCGGCTTGCCCTTCCCTTGCCGCTCGCTCGACAGTGTCCTTCTGCGGAAAGCAATACTAAAATCCACTATGTCAGTTCTTAGTTGTAACTAGCTTATTTTCTTAGTTGTAATTGGTAGGGTGTTCTAGTTGCAATTGGCTGACAATTCATCTGAAATATTTTTTTTGTTATTTGTTGCTGCAACTGACTTTTTTAATGTGAATGTGCATCTCTAGGAAGGTTTCCGGAGGAGACGGGAGAGGTGGCAGTCGGGGTCGGGGTTGACATCCCCGTCGTCGGAGGAGGCGGGATCGAGGTAGTGGCGGAGGAAGATGTCGACGTTGGGGAGAGCTAGAATTGTTGGAACTAGCTTATTATCGTGGTTGCTACGTGTCTCTAGTTGCAATTGGTTGACATTTTTTGAATCTGGTACTCACCCCTTGTGGCGCGGCCTACCCGCCTCTCGGCGGCTGCGGCTGGTCCTCCCCTGTGCGTCCTCACCTCGCGCACATGCTCTCCGGCGTCTGTTTGGCTTGGCCCGTGCCCACGGGGTTGCCCGGCGGTGACGCGGCAACCTACCTCCTATTTGTGGCAGCCGCTGTTCTCAGTTGCAACTAGCTTATTTTCTTAGTTGTAACTGGTTGGGTGTTCTAGTTGCAATTGGCTGACATTTTTTGTCATTGTTTCTGCAATTGACTTTTTAACGTGAATGTGCATCTCTATGAAGGTTTCTGGAGGAGACGGAGAGGTGGCAGCCGGGGTTGGGCTTGACATCCACGTCGCCGGAGGAGGCGGTATCAAGGTAGAGGCGGAGGGAGATGTCGGCGTTGGGGAAGGTAAGCGGGGTTGGGAGAGCTGGAAGTGTTGGAACTAGCTTATTATCGTAGTTGCAACTGGTAGGTGTTTCAGGTTGCAGTTGGTTGACATTTTTTTTTAATCTGGTACTCACCCCTTGTGGGGTGGTTTTACCTTTTTGGGGTTGAGTTGATGATGATGATACTCAATTTTTTTTTTTGTGTGGGGAGTGGTGATGATGATATTGAGTTGATGATGGCGATGACCAGATTGATTAGGCATTTTTAGTGTGCCACTAGTCAGTGTTAAGGTATCATGTTTAGGTTTATTACCTTAGTTTGCAACTGGCATGGTGTTGTAGTTACAATTGGTAGATAAATTGGTTATTTCTGAGTTCTATTTTTAGTTCTTTTTCTTGAGTTTTATTTTTTAGTCCTTTTCCCTCCTGTGCGCTACCATCAGATTTTGGTGAAATCAGACTGGTGTGAACTAGCCTATTATCACAGTTGTAACTGGTAGGTTGTTGTAGTTGCAATTGGTCAACAATATCATTTTAAATTGAGCTGACCTGTGGCATGGGAGATGTGCTCATTAGATGTATTTTTTATGTGTTATATATGAAATAAGACATGCTATAGGAAACAGCAGACAAAGGTTATTCACTTCTTGCTCATTAGATGCATCTTTGATGTGTTATATGAAATAGGACACGGTGTAGCAAACAGTTTAGCCAAATTTTATCAAGTTAGATAACCTGGCAATAAACTATACTAAAATCAGTATTTCTTTCTCTCTTTGATTTCTTTTCTTTATTTTTTATTAACTGTAGGTTTGCATGGTTGGCTTTCAGGCTCACTACCTTCATGCAAGTTGTGGAGGTTCTCAATTATTGGTGAGTGAGCTGGATCGCTGCTCCTAATTCCATCTCATTTTTGTTCAGTTTTCATTCTGTGATTTGGGAATTATGGAGATATGGTTCCTTATATGTACAATATAGAGTGGGGTTGTATTGCATTGATACAAGTTTTTGTGTCAGTAACATGTGATTACTGATTAGTTTGTAATTCTACAAAATTTAGGCTCTTTCAAACAATTGCGTGCTATACCATGATGCAAACGGTGAATAGTAATGCCATCATGCACGGCGACGGGGGCCGCTGCTCCTCTCGCACATGTGCCGGCGGCCATCGCGGGAGTAGACGAGCTGGCTAGATGGCCTACTGGGATACCTGTGGTGCGGCGCGAGCATAACCAGCCCGCTGTGCTCCCTAGATTGAAAGGCTTTTGAGAGTGCTCCCTAGATTGAAAGGCTTTGGGCCCGATGGTAGCTACAGGTACTGAAGGCTGAAACAATGGATGCCTGATGGTAGTTGCAGGTACTGAAGGCTGAAAAAAATGGATGCCTAAGCTCCTCGTACTTCTATGTTTCAGTTTGATTTATCATGAATGAATGGAAAAACTGAACTAATGCTCTAGATTCGTACAGGAATACCTTAGCAATGATGTGACTTGCTAGATGACATGATTCCTACTAAGAAGATACTGATGAAGGTGCCGATGGGAGCACTGAATTGCTGACAAAAATAATTACGCATTGGAAATACTAAAAAATATGTTGCTCATCTGAGATTAGGTGTCATAAGTTGCACCTATGTGTCATAAGTTGCAACTCCTCCAGCGCTTGTGTTGTAATCGGTTTAAAGACATGGTTGTAAATTGCATCCCCTCTGTGTTCATGCAGCAAGTATGCTATTAATGACAAGGTCGTTTCTTTGTCGTAACTCTTAACTCTGGAGTTTTTTTTTCCTTTTTTCTGTCCATATGTTGTACATATTGGTCATGTATAACCTAGTAACAATTCTTAACTGTGTTTGCAATTGCATTCTACACCCTGTTGCAAACGGTGTACAATATGCTACATTAACCACTAAAAAATTGCTTTTAACATTTTTTTTGTTTTTCCTAAATGGTTTTACAATATGTTTCCAATTGGCCATACATGTCAGTAAATCTGAGAAAATCATAGAATAGCTCACTTTTATTTCATCTTTGCGTTTACTGAGATTAGGGTGGGGCCGTTATCACTAGGAGTTCATATTCTGCAAATGTTCATTTCAAGAGGTTGCAATTGGTTTACTTTAGTTGTTGCAAATGGTGTACATTAGGTTTGTAATTCCGTATTACCATGAGATTAGGGTTCGAGGATTTCCCTAACTTTCAGCATATCCCAAGGTTTTTATAGTACAATTCACTTTTGTTCCAAAATATCTCTAACTAAGATTAGGGTTTAAGGATTTCCCAAACCTTTAGCATATCCCAAGCTTTCATAGTATATTTCACTTATGTTCCATAATACCACTGACTGAGAGTAGGGATAGTCACGTCTTAGAGCTCGTACCACTGACTAAGATTAGGCATAGTCGATTAGGCATAGTCAAGTCTCCCCAGAGATTAAGGCATTCTATAGAGATTATAGTTCTCTTGCTGCAACTGTTCATGTATGTAGTTGCAATTGGACTACTTTAGGTGTTGCAAATGGCTTGCTGTTTTGTGTTATAATTTTTTATTTCCTATGATATTATGGTTCGTTACGTCGACTGAGGTCATATCACTGACTGAGATTAGGGATCATCACGTCCCCAAATTTCGTACCACCGATTGAGATTAGGGATAGTCACGTCCCCAAACCTTCAGCATTTCCCAAGCTTTCATAGTATCGTCATTTCCCCAAATTTCGTACCACTGACTGAGATTAGGGATCGTCATGTCCCCAAACCTTCAGCATATCCCAAGCTTTTTCATAGTATCGTCATGTCCTCAGAGTTCATACCACTGACTGAGATTAGGGATAGTCATACCCCTAAATTTTGTACCACTGACTGAGATTAGGGATAGTCACGTCCCCCAATTTTGTACCACTGACTGAGATTGGGGATAGTCACGTCCCCCAATTTTGTACCATTGACTGAGATTAGGGATAGTCACGTCCCCAAACCATCAGCATTTCCCAAGCTTTCATAGTATCATCATTTCCCCCCAATTTCGTATCACTGACTGAGGTTAGGGATCATCATGTCCCCAAATTTCATACCACTGACTGAGATTAGGATTGTCACATCCCAAAACCTTCAACATATCCCATGCTTTCATAGTATCATTATGTCCCTAGAGTTCATACCACTGACTGAAATTAGGGATCATCAAATTTTCAGTAGATTTGAGGAATTCCTAGTATAGTTCACTTTTGTTTCATCTAACGTTTGACAGGGATTAGGGTCAGTAGCGTCGACAGAGATTAGGGTAAGGGTGTACATTAGGTTTGCAATCAGGTTGCAATTGGTTACTAAGAAAAGAACATGCTGCAACTGGACAATAACCAAGTTTGCAAAAGGGAAACACGACGAGTTGCAATTGGTGTGCGCGCACTGCTGGCTGCTAGCTAGTGAACAACATGCATAGAATATACATATTTTGGTATATAAAATGCACGTTATTCACTAGTTAGGCTTTTGCAACCAGGTTATAACTAGTTGCATGTAGTAGCAAATTTGGCAAAAATTACGTTGTAAGTGGTTACAACAAGCGCTAATACGCTACAGACATGTTGCAATTATGTTGTAGTCATGATCGCAACTCATAGTACATTGATGTTGCAATTAGATACTTCAAAAAAAAAGTTCATCAAACATAGTCTTCATGGATCTCATTTTGTTAAGCACATTTTTTTGAGCAATCTGATGCAAACGGATCTAAAATTGGAGCTACGGTTTAGCAGATATTGCATTTTTTCGATTGGAAACAAAAAAGATTCCCTGCATGCGGGAGGTGGGATGGCTGCATGCGGGAGGTGGGCTGGCTGCATGCGGGAGGTGAGAGGTGGGCTGGCTGGGTGTGTGCATTTGCTATAGTAAATGCAACAAGGTGCATTTTAGTCGCTCCGTGTATATATATATATATATATATATATATATATATATATATATATATATATATATATAAATTTGATTCAAGGGGCTATTTGGATTTCAGGAAGAGTTGATGAGGTAAAAAGGTCAAGGGGAAAAAATGGTGGAGGATGACGAGGAAAATATTATTTAGTGCCACAATAAATTCTAGGCAAGCATCCAAAACAATTAAACATGCAATAACCTAAATTCTATATGGTGAATTTTCAATGCAAGGTTTGGAAAACATTTTATTTGTGAAAGGGTTTTGCGAGAAGATAAACTAGTCAAGTTTTAATTTGCTATGAAATTTTAGAAAGTTCAATTTTTTAGTGAATTTTACAATGATGCAAAACATAGGGTGTTACATGGCGGCGGGGGGGGCACGCCCATGGTGGGGGCCGGTTCGGCGGGTGCGAGGTGCTTTTGGCGGATCCGCCCACGGTGGCCACGACCTCGGGGGGGTCGGGGGGGGGGGGTGTGGCCTCCTACGCCATGCTTACCGTGCTTCCCATCGTGGCCCACTACCTCCTGTGCATCGGGGCCATGGCGGATTAGAGGTCTACACGGCAATGCTGCGGCAAGGTAGGTGGGAGGACCTCCGGATCTGAGGCCTCCTCCTCCCCCTCCAACTTCTTCCCCGCTCTATCTAGTTTCTCCTTTTATTTATTTTTCAACTTTTTTTATTTCCATTTGTTGTTTTTGCTAGTTTCAATAGCACCAAAATGTTGTTGTCTTCAGAATATTTTTGAGTTTTTTGTTTCAAAACTTTCAATTGAGGTTTTTTTGTTGTTTCGAACGATTTCGACGTTTTGTTTCATTTTTTTGAATCTGTTGTGTTTTTCGCAAACACATGATTTTGCTGTTTACCATGTCTTCAAATTACTTTGATTTTTTTGTTTCAAACCGACTTCTATGTGTGTTTAGATTCACAGTTTTAAATTGTTTCATTTTGCTTGTCCTCGTTTTTGTTTTCAAAATTTGCCTTGCTTACTGTGTTTCAAATCCAATTTCCATGTTGTTTCAATTTATGTTTTTAATTTGATTCATTTTTTCTTTTTCCTCATTTTTTTCAAATCGCTTCCTTATTGTGTTTCAAATCAAATGTTCATGTTGTTTCATTTCATGTTTTAATTTATTTCCACCTTTTTTCTTTTCCTTTCACTAGTGGAAACTTGAAATTCCCTCACGGTGCACTACCGTCAAGGAAAATAAAAAAAATTCATGAAAATGTCCGTATCGTCATAAAAAATAAAAATATCGCCAATGAAATTTCTTATGGTGCACTTACCGTCGGGAAAATAAAAATACCGTTAGGGCTGGGTCGATAGGGTAATTCCGGTTTTGCCTGACGTTGGTTAGGGAATTTTCAAGTTTCCAGTAGTGTTTGTTTTGTGCTTTTAGCGAGAGTGTACGGTCTTGGAGGCGAGCAAGTCCGTGTGGGGTGCCGGCAGGGTAGGTGGGGTAGGACCATGTCATGCTGAGCGGGGCGGAAGCGGGGGCGCGACAGAGGAGGCTCGGAGACGGGGGTGGGGGGTGGGGGTGGGGGGGGGGGGGCCTTGCGTGGACAGAATTTGGGCCGCTCGGACGTTCCGTTCTATCCCTAGGATGTCAATTGACGTGGCATATGAATGCCTGTCGTAGAGCCGTAGATAGAATGGTTCAGAAGATGAATGACATCTTTTATTCCATAATGTACACGCAGCAATACAAAAGGATACAATATAGTACGTATGGGGCAATGAGCCACGAGCCAACGACCCTACTCTGAAGTATGACTACAATCAGCAAATCTCATCGAAAAGGAAACATAACCAGCTGATGTTCACTCCTCGGACCAGGTGATGTCTACCATGCCGATGTTCTGGTCGAGCCCCAAGGCGTCCCACACAGCTGGTGAGGCGTCGACGATGTTGTTGTCGCATGGTGGCTCGAAGTTGTGGTCCTCATCACAGCCTTCCACGGAGTCGCACTCGTCCACCACCTTGGCGTATACGGAGTTACCATTTGCAGTGATCTTGATGCGGTGCCCGCAGCGCGCCATGTTGCTGAACCACCCTGTGGAGAGCGCAACAACCTTCTCCTCGTCGCTGTGGTATGAGTTGTCACACTCTGACGGGCCGCCGCCATCCTTGCCCTTCTCGAAGCTATTGAGTGTCAGAACCGCCTTGGTGTTGGAAGTGACCTTTTATCCAGGTTTGTAACACCAACCGGGACTAGAGAGGGTATCTTTAGTCCCGGTTGGAGCCCTTCCCAGTCTCTGCCACTAGCCTGCAAAAACTGTTAGCGAGCCGTTGGGAGGGGATTTAATCCCGGTTGGTGTCCCTAACCGGGACTAAATCACCCTTTTGTACCGGATCAAAAAATGGCCGGGACTAAAGCCGAGGTTCGAAAGTCTGTTTTCTACTAGTTGCTCTTCTCACGGTTGCCGGACTGGCCTGGGAGGTACCCACTGGGGCGGCATGTGCCGAGGCCGAGGCCAGCGCGCGGGCGGAGGGAGGACACCATTTGCGAAGCAGAGAGCGTGACCAGGAGGAACATCGCCATGGCGGCAAGAGTTCTGGCAGTGGTCATCCTTGCTAGCCTGAAAAAAGGTCAGGCTCTCTCGCAGGCGACCACTCTGTTTTTCTAATGTCGTGTGCTCTGATTTGTTTGATGGTTTGAGGTTAGTCTCGTCGTGCGTGGGATTCTCCTACGTTAGTATGAAGTATGAACGTGCACTGATGGACATAACGTACCAAGTGGTTGGATTTGGATGGATGTGATTACCTGAGACGGCAATCCGGTCACCTAATACAAGTTTTCGCCGTGCCGTATGATAAATCGTATGAAATGTTTGAACTCGTTTTACACTGTTAATCTCATTATGATATTAGAAATTGATTACCCAAGACGGCAATCCGGTCCCCTTAACTCGTTCTACCCAGATATTGTTTTTTTAGATAATGGATAATGTATACCCGGCTTCTTCTATCGGAAGATAGAATCATGCCAATTATTACAAAGTTTTGCCCGCAAGCACAAACACTGCTGCACAACACGACAGCGGAAAACCAAAACAAGAATAAAGGTTTTAAAACTAAACATAACCAAGATGTCTTGAGGATAACCACCCATTGGAACTAAAAATTGCAACGCGATGATTCTAAAAACTGTCCAACTTGAAGCAGTTGGTCCCCGGTCATCATCATGCCGTTGCGGGCTTGCCCATTGGCGAAGCCAGTACGTTCCCCTGAAGAGTACCTGCAAGAAAGTTTTTGGTCTACATTTGTCAAAAACCACTTCATTTCTGGTTATCCAAATTGCCCAAAAAAGTGCAGCTGCTGCAGTTAATAACAATGAATTGTACTTTTTCGTCCAATTTTTGATCATCTTAAGAAAAGATCAGCCATATCTATTGGAGGAGGTAAACCATAAAGTATATGTATAGCACGCTATAAGAATTTGGCAAAAACACAATTAAAAAAGAGATGGTCTATTGTTTTAGGGAAGATGGCAAAAACAACAAGATTTGTCACCTATCCAATGACGCCTAAGTAAGTTATCCTTAGTTAAAACCACTCCTTTTTTTAAGTACCCGGAGAAATATTTTAATTTTCAAAGGTATTTTGATTTGCCAAATGTCTTGTGACACCCTAACCCCATTGTTAATCAATGCAGCATACATGGACTTGACTGTAAAGGAACCAGATGCACTCAAGCCCCACACAAAAATATCCCTTTCCTCCGAAAAGTTAATATCCTGTACAGATGCAACAATTCTATGCCAAGCACTGAGGTTTGCCCCACTAAATTCCTTCGAAAAGAAATATTAAAGGGGTCGCTCCTAAGTACTTTTGCTACTAAATCTTGTTTACCTCTTACTATATTAAACAACGAAGGAAATTTGTCTTTAAGAGGCTTGTTTCGCGGCCAAGTATCGAACCCGAGAACCTCCGTGGGGATCCATCCTTAATCCTAAAGGAGCCAAGTTCCATAAAAGACTCTTTAATGTTCATTAAGCTCTTCCAAAAATGTGAGTCCGTAGGCCTCTTCACACAACTTCCCAAAGTCTTAACTTTTATGTACTTATTTCTTAACAACTCTTGCCACATTCCATCTTCGTTTAGTAATTTGAACAACCATTTGCTTAACAAACATTTATTCTGAATGTCCAAATTTTGTATTCCCAAACCTCCCTGATCTTTTGGTTGACACAACACTTCCCATCTAGCTAACTTGTACTTTTTCTTGTGTTGATCATTTTGCCAATAGAAACGTGATCTGAACATGTCTATTTTCTCTAAGACCCCTCTAGGTAATTCAAAGAATGACATCATAAACATCGGTAAACTAGAAAGCACCGAGTTTAATAACACCAATCGACCCCCTACGAGAGCATCTTTCCTTTCCAACCGCTCAACCTCTTTTCTATCCTATCCTCAATCATTTTTCCAATCTTTGTTGTTTAACTTCCTAGTATTCATAGGTAGGCCTAAATATCGAAATGGATACTTTCCGATGGCACAACCAAACAATTGTGAATAGAAATCTTCATGGTCTTTTGCCTTCCCGAAACAAAAAATTTCACTTTTGTGAAAATTTATTTTCAGGCCAGACACTTGTTCAAAGGTGCTTAGTAAAAATTTCATATTTACCGCCTTTAGAACATCATGACTCATGAAAATCAACTGTATCATCCGCGCATTGTAAGATAGATAAACCATCGTCAATTAAATTGGGGATCACCCCTTCAATTTGGCCCTCTGATTTGGCTCTAGCAATGAGGATGGCCAACATGTCGACTACTATGTTAAATAGTATAGGCGGCTATTGGCATTTGTTAGCGCAACCACCAGAAGTATGGCGGCAACGCCAGAGATGCCAGGAGGGTAATTCTTCATCTATTGGATATTCCGCAAGCGCACAGAATGTACCGCTGTAGCATTTCACCGAGGAGTATTCCAAGGTTGTCGATTTATATTTCTCCCAAGGGAAAGCAGTAGCTAGGAACTAATAGGAGAAGATCTAGGTGTCTCTAGTCTAGTATCACTAGTGGAAGAGGGATTAACGGAGTGTATAGGAAGGGTGGATCAAGGAGCTGGCTAGAGGGTTTATAAGGTAGAGTGATAGCTAGGTGGGAGGACAACGAGTGAGTGAAAGACTCCTATGACTCTACTTCTACTTCCGTGAACTAATCTAATCTAGTAGTGGAAACACACTAAAGCCACTAGTCTTGTATTCCCCAGTTCTTTGGAGATATGTCGACAAATAGGAGTGTAACATTCCCTTACGGGAACTAGCTCCTATTCCAGCGATACCTTGGTTTTAAGGGGCACCTATCGGCCTACCCGACGTAAATAGATATAAGCTGGAAGGCTGCGTTACATCACAACCGCCCCGCTAATACACGTTGGGAGTTTGAATGGTATAACCAATCGGTGAGGCGAACATCCACCGGTAGGTTTAGTCGAACACCACGCTCACACTAACGCCTACAACTTAAGCTAAATATACGTCTTAGCCTAAGCTCTAGTCGTCGGGACCTAATGCAATGGAAACAACCGGACAAGACTAATTGATCTAGTGAACTACTACTACTAAACGAGGCTAGAACACTATAATACTACTACTAGAGTAATACTATACTAAGCAAGTACTAAAAGTAAATACTCGGAAAAGTAAAGGAAAAGTATGAAAGTCTTACAAGAGGAAGACATACCCAGTTCTCCGAGAGACGACTCCGGAGACTCCGAGCTTCGCTCGACCCACTCCTAACTCCCACTACTACTACTACTACTACTACTACTACTATAGTGGACTACATAACTTCACATGGCTCTAGAAATGCTTCTCCTTCGTCCCTTACAAATGAGGGAGTGAGGGGGTATTTATAGTGGGAGGTGGAGTAGGGGCTACTCCACCGCCACGTCATCGATCCGCGTGAAGTGGCTTCTCCACCTTCGGATCCAACCGACCTCAAACCGCCTTGAATCAACGTCCAGGATGTGCAGGGAACGTCGGTGGAGTGAACCGACCCCGAGTGGGCCCAACCTCCGGGTCGGCCGACCTGGGGTTTTCACCCATTGCCACGTGTCGGCTCCGGGAGGCGTCGGCATGTCGGTGGCGAGTCGGGACAGGTGGCATCCCACCATAGGGTCGTCGGCCGGCCGGCCCATTGGGGGGTGGACCCACCACCGTCTTCCCCGGCGTCTCGGTGATCGCGTGTCCGAGATGGCCCCAAACCTTGGTCGGTCGACCTGCCTTTGGTGGAATCAAAGGGCCATCTTTTGCGGAGTAGTTTCACCATGCAATTCTAAGCACAATGGTGGTATTGGACCCACAAATGTCGGGTCGGCCGACCTGACCTTTGTGCTCATCTTTTGCACACTAACTCCGAGAGGATATGACATTGATGAATGTGGAGTTGGTTTGGTCATTGGCCATCTTGGTTGGTTGCTCTATCTTCATTTGTAGCTCCCGAACACTGAAAAGTGCCTGTTTGCACATGCACCCAAATAATGACACGTACATCTGGAACCAAGTCAATTGTACCTATGTCACTACTCACTGACATGGTGTTATCTCCGAACTCAACCATTGTTGACGGCTTTTCATGAGGTAAAAATAGGGTATAATTGCCGTCAACAAGATCCCCCAAGCTTAACCTTTGCTCGTCCCGAGCAAACAATAAGACTTAGCATCGGTGGATCATGTGTTATCACTAAGTTAACATCTCAATAATACTAAGTGCACAACAAAGAACTTCTCCTTGAATTGAAAAATTAGCAATGCTAACACACCAATATTACTCTAGCACTCATGGGGCTTATGGCATTAACTTAGTCTTGGGGTGTTGGAAGACGAAACGATTTTGACTAGAGCATCTACTTTTCTCATTCTTTTAGCAAGTTTCATGCCGAGGTTTTGATAAGTTTTCGGAAGAAGTCTTAATGTTCCTCAAATGGTTTCTCTCAAGTCACTCAAATGGTGTATGAATCCTCACCAAGGCACATTATGTGTTTGCCTTTCAAAGACATCCTATCTCTAATAAGGCTTTATGTGGAGCTTAAGTAGGTTTGTCAAGGAATAGCGTACTTGCAAGGCATATGTTGTCTTAGTTAAGAAAAATTGAAATCTTGGACCACAGCAGAGTCTTATCATACCCTTAGATCAAGATGTAAGATGATATGAATAGAATGGATGAATGTAGTGAAATGGTAAGGTAATGAGGAAAGGTGGATGTATGGTGGATGAGGTTGTTGCTCCTTTATTTGATTCTATCTCTCTCTCTACTTCTATTGAGACAAGGCTACCTCTCTTTCTTCTTCTTCTTCTTCTTTTTTCTCTCTTTTTTTTCACTCTTCTTTTTTTTTCTTCTTTTTTTTTTCTTTCTCTTTTTTTTTTATCTATCTAAGGAATAGATGCCTAGCCTTTTTGGGATGTGTCTCACCTAACAATTGATAACTTTGAGAGAGGACTTCTAACTTTGGAACATGGAGCAACCTATATGATGGAAAAAGGTGAAGGTGCGTACTTCCAGTGTAGAAGCAGCACAAAAATGGTGGTATGAATGAAGATGCGTGCTCCCAGGGTAGGAGTAGCATAAGAATAGTGGAACGAAGATGCATACTCCCAGGGTAGGTGTAGCATACGAATGGTGGTAAAATGCATACTCCCAGGGTAGGAGTAGCATAATGATGGAGGTGAGATGCGTACTCCCAGGGTAGGAGTAGCATAAATGATGGTAGTAAGATGCGTACTCCCGGTTAGGAGCGGCATGGTTGCGTACTTCGGATTAGAAGCGGCATATTTGGTGATGTGTGGATCTTGATCTTAGAGCCACGACAAATCTCTAACAAAGGTTCTACAAGTCTTAACCAAACTCAATGCAAGCAAGTAGCTTATGTAGAAGGCTTATAGATATATCAAGGTATATATATGGCCGTGGTAGGAATTTCAACACCATTGAGGAACAATTAAGTTTTTCATTCATTTCCAAAATAAATTCACTGGCAATCATGCGTGCTTAGAACAATAGTATAGAGCTCTTATCTTAACTATCTCATATCTCACAACAACTTAGACTTTGTTTTAGCACTTGCAACCCACTAAGTGATCAAGTTCATGATGGTTAAGAGTGCCAAGTAATCTATACTTAGAGAAGTGCTAAGTTGTAAACAAGCATTAGAGAAACATTAACTAGCAATTTAGCAATCATTTCCATAGGAAGAAGAGCACTCATGAAGCATGCTTTAGAATAGCCTTTTTATTATAATCAAAATTTTATTTTATTTAAGATGCAATAAAGTAAATAAAAGAAAATGCAAGATAGGAGACATACCTTGGATAAACGTACCTTAGTGGGGAGAGGATCTCCCCCCAAGCTTGGCTTTTGCTCATCTTGTATAGTCAGAGGTTGGGCGCTTCGTTGAGCCAAGCTTAGTGTTGTCGATGAAGTCGTCCATGTCCATCTTTTGATGGCGCCTCTCTACCCCATGGGTAAGGAGTGCGCACTCTTGGAGTGTGATATGGACGGGTCTTCATATGGACGTTGAATGTCCATGGACTTTACCTCATCATCTCTTCTACACTTTCACTGCGGTCCTTGTTCTGCAACACTTTGGCTTCTTGCACTGCGGTCCAAGAGGGTCGGATATGAGGCTGCTCTTGGACTCTCTTACTCTCGGTGGGGGTGCACAAGGCATTTATTGGAGGGAACAACTTCTTCTCTTAGGCGCAAAAGGTGAGACAACACAAGGACACTAGGGAAACAAAGATTAGCGTTAGCATTAGTCCCCCCAAGTGATAGTGGTCCTTGTGGGGCATAGTCACTCCCACAGCAGGGTGTGCTAGTGGGTAGTGACACACGCCACACTTGCTCATTAAGCAAGTCAAACTCTAATGCTACTAGAAGAAGGGCTCACAACGTAAATGTGTTCACAGGGGGAGGAGAGTACCTCCTGGGTCGACTGACTCAGGAAACTCCTCCCCTTGCTATGTGCCAAAGTGGGAAGTGAGTGGAGGTCACGCTATGTTGGGTACACTCCCAAAACATCTCTCTCTTTCTCTCTTTGGGAGCATGCTCGTGGCATCCCCCATCTTGAGGATAAGGAATAGGTAAAGGCAAGCTTCTACTTATCCTAAGCTTAGAGAGAGAAGAAGAAGGCAATGTGAGCTCAAGATGATTCTAAGTATGAATTTGGGCTCACGTGCGAGGTTGTTCACGGGGGAGAAGGGCAAATGATGAAGTCCTAAAGCTAAGGTAGGCTGATCTCCCTAAGCACAACTAAATGTTCTATTGGACTATGAGCAGGGAATCCTAATGAATCCTTATCTGATTTGGCACAAGGTGGGGGTCGGCCGACCCCCAAGCTTGGCCTCTCAGCACTCTCAACCTTTTGCCGAAAGAGTGAAGGCTAGGTGTGGACCGAGAGGTGGTGATATTTCGGTGATTCCCTAGTCTAGTGCTTGGTGAACGATAGATGGTGATTAGCAAAAATGGGGACATGGCTCGAGTGATTCCCATGAACCATGGGAGCACTCAAGCATGTCTCGTTGACCACTTTGCGAGATATGAGCTGGTGGTTTGGTCCCAAGGTGAAGAGGAGTATCTATGCTAGGAGTGATGGACCAAGGGACCACTTCTTTCAATGTTTGGCTAGCATAGTGTGTATAGGATTCTTTTGTGAGGTGAGTAGAAGACAACCGGATGCCCATGGGGTTCATGCATGGGTCGGTCGACCCATACTTGGAGACCCCTTGAGTATCCAAGTGTCGTCCCTAAATCTACACATCTAGCCAAAGTGAAAGGAGCATGAGTAGGCTCAATGGTGGGATCGGTGACCCCTACCTTTGGCGGTCTACGGCTCAAAGCCTTGGTGCAAGAAGCTCTCAAGGTTGTGGGTGGCTTAGTGGCTTTAAGCACTCTTGCTTAGCTAAATGGGATGGTGAGTTTCTTCATCTACTTAGCTAAAGCAAGAGGTGAGAGTGAGGGAGTCTAGTTCCTAGGATGTAAGTTGACGGTTTCTGTCTCCCTTTTCTTGTAGCACTCACCCTAGAGCTATATTATCTCACATACCCGAAGGCCGGAAGGAGGTGGGCCTCCCCCAAGCCACAGTGACATTCTCAAGCAACAAGCCAACTAAGTGCACTTTTGAAAGTTCTTTGCTTAAAGCTACGAGCTTGCCAAAGGCTGGCTTCATCTAGTTGTTCAAATAAGCCTATGAAGCTATACATGTCATGATTTTAAGATTTTAGCTAAGAGCAAGTCATGAACATGGCAAGGCAAATCGGGGGGGGTAAAATTGGCGAGATGGGTGGCACCAAGGCCGGGTCGGCCGACCCAGCCATGGGCCCCACCTGGTCCCCAAGTTGCTCAGCAGGTTAAGCAAAAGGTTGTCTCATCATTTTTTTTTATCATTTTTATGCATTTCTTAGCGCAACCACCGAAGTATGGCGGCAACGCCGAGAGATGCCGGAGGGTAATTCTTCATCTATTGGATATTCCGTAGCGCCTGAGAATGTACCGTGTAGCATTTCACCGAGGAGTATTCCAAGGTTGTCGATTTATATTTCTCCCAAGGGAAGCCGGTAGCTAGGAACTAATAGGAGAAGATCTAGGTGTCTCTAGTCTAGTATCACTAGTGGAAGAGGGATTAACGGAGTGTATAGGAAGGGTGGATCAAGAGGCTAGAGGGTTTATAAGGTAGAGTGATAGCTAGGTGGGAGGACAACGAGTGAAAGACTCCTATGACTCTACTTCTACTTCCGTGAACTAATCTAATCTAGTAGTGGAAACACACTAAAGCCACTAGTCTTGTATTCCCGGTTCTTTGGAGATATGTCGACAAATAGGAGTGTAACATTCCCTTACGGGAACTAGCTCCTATTCCAGCCGATACCTTGGTTTTAAGGGGCACCTATCGGCCCCGACGTAAATAGATATAACCGGAAGGCTGCGTTACGTCACAACCGCCCCGCTAATACACGTTGGGAGTTTGAATGGTATAACCAATCGGTGAGGCGAACATCCACCGGTAGGTTTAGTCGAACACCACGCTCACACTAATGCCTACAACTTAAGCTAAATATACGTCTTAGCCTAAGCTCTGTCTCGTCGAGGACCTAATGCAATGGAAACAACCGAGACAAGACTAATTGATCTAGTGAACTACTACTACTAAACGGCTAGAACACTATAATACTACTACTAGAGTAATACTATACTAAGCAAGTACTAAAAGTAAATACTCGAAAAGTAAAGGAAAAGTATGAAAGTCTTACAAGAGGAAGACATACATACCTGATTCTCGAGGCGACTCCGGAGACTCCGAGCTTCGCTCGACCCACTCTAACTCCCACACTACTACTACTACTACTACTACTACTACTATAGTGGACTACATAACTTCACATGGCTCTAGAAATGCTTCTCCTTCGTCCCTTACAAATGAGGGAGTGAGGGGTATTTATAGTGGGAGGTGGAGAGTAGGGGCTCCCGCCCGTCATCGATCCGCGTGAAGTGGCTTCTCCACCTTCGGATCCAACCAACCTCAAACCGCCTTGAATCAACGTCCGGGATGTGCGGGGAACGTCGGTGGAGTGAACCGACCCGAGTGGCCCAACCTCCGGGTCGGCCGACACAGGGTTTTCACCCATTTGCCACGTGTCGGCTCCGGGAGGCTTGAGCATGTCGGTGGCGAGTCGGGACGGTGGCATCCCACCATAGGGTGGTCGGCCGACTGGCCCATTGTGGGTGGACCCACCACTGTCTTCCTGACGTCTCTCGGTGATGCGGTGTCCGAGATGGCCCCAAACCTTGGTCGGTCGACCTGCCTTTGGTGGAATCAAAGGGCCATCTTTTGCGGTAGTTTCACCATGCAATTCTAAGCACAATGGTGGTATTGGACCCACAAATGTCGGTCGGGCCGACCTGACCTTTGTGCTCATCTTTTGCACACTAACTCCGAGGATATGACATTGATGAATGTGGAGTTGGTTTGGTCATTGGCCATCTTGGTTGGTTGCTCTATCTTCATTTGTAGCTCCCGAACACCGAAAAGTGCCCGTTTGCACCGCACCCAAATAATGACACGTACATCGGAACCAAGTCAATTGTACCTATGTCACTACTCACCGACATGGTGTTATCTCCGAACTCAACCATTGTTGACGGCTTTTCATGAGGTAAAAATAGGGTATAATTGCCGTCAACAGCGGCAAAGGGTCACCTTGCCTCATCCCTTTTTTAGTTTGGAAGTAATTTCCTAGATGGTCGTTTACCTTAATGTTTACATCTCCCCCTTCTGTAAAACACCTAATCCAATTACACCACTTCTCTGAGAAACCTTTCATTCTCAGTGTTTGTTGCAAAAAACTCCACTTAACCTTATCATATGCCTTTTCAAAATCTATGTTAAAAATAACACCATCTTTCTTTTTAGAGTGTAGTTCATGGATTGTCTCATGGAGAATGACCGCGCCCTCCATGATATTTCTTCCTGGCAAAAAAGCCGTCTGAGTTGGTCTAATTATCTTTTGTGCTATGGTAGAAAGCCTATTGGTTGCGACTTTTGTGAAGATTTTGAAAGACACATTCAGTAAACAGATTGGTCTGTACTGCTGAATGACTTTTGCATCTTTCTTTTTTGGTAACAGGATTATAGTTCCAAAGTTAAGGCGATGTAGGGGTAAGCTTCCCTCATGGAAATCTGCAAATAGAGCCATCAGGTCTTCTCGAATTACGTTCCAGAATACGATAAAACTTCGGGGGAAACCATCCGGCCCGTGTGCCTTAATATGTTCCATTTGAAAAATCACAAATCTCCGACCTCCTCTTGAGTAAAGGGCATCAAGAACTCGTTTTCTAGCGGAAACCTGAGGAATATCTTCCGTTTGTGACTCGTCCATCACAAAATTAGATGAAACCGGTGGTCCAAACAGATTTTTATAATAAGTAGTGATATGCTCTTTTAACTGAGCATCACCAGTTATTATATTACTCCCATCTTCCAACTGAAAAATACGAGTTTTGCGATGTCTACCATTAGCAAGCAAATGATAATACTTTGTGTTTGCATCTCCTTCTAGCAAATGTTTAACTTTGGCCCTTTGGTACCATTTTAATTCCTCTTCCCTTAAAAGTTCTGCTACTTTCTCGTTAAGCACATGTTTAAGATTCACTTCATCCTGAGTAAGTAAGGTGATTTCTGCTTTTTTATCCAACTCATCCAACTTATTCAGAATGATTGTTTTTTCTATTTTGTACGCACCACTCACATTCTTTGCCCATCCTCTAAGATGTTGGCGAAGCCTTCTAATTTTGGCTTGCCATCTCTCTATTGGTGAGCCATTGACCAAGGTATTTTGCCACACATCCGCAACCATCTCACAAAATCCATCTCTCAGCAACCATCCTAATTCAAACTTGAATTGTGGTTGGTGAATCGAGGACGGACTATTTGTAGATAATAGTAAAGGGGTGTAGTCAGAAATTTCCCTGTTCAAAGCGTGGACAGTGGTATGCGGAAATTTCGACTCAAACTCTGTGCATACGAGAACTCTGTCTAATTTCTCAAAAGTTGGGTTTTGCAAACGGTTAGCCCAAGTAAATTTTCTCCCTGACATTTCTAACTCCCTTAGATTAAGGGAGTCAATCACAGCATTGAACATAAAAGGCCACCTGTCATTATAATTATCATTATTTTTTTCATCCGGTCGTCGTATAATGTTAAAGTCTCCACCTATAACAATAGGTAAGGATTCTTTAGAGCATA
This sequence comes from Themeda triandra, assembly GCA_018135685.1. Taxonomy (NCBI): domain Eukaryota; kingdom Viridiplantae; phylum Streptophyta; class Magnoliopsida; order Poales; family Poaceae; genus Themeda; species Themeda triandra. The sequence goes on along the minus strand of JAENPR010000827.1, from coordinate 4,029 downwards.
CATGTACCACCTCTGAAAGAAACTGTGCCTTATGTTCCGACTGTGCTGGGCCATAAACAGATATCAAATTAAATTTGAAATCTTGTTCTTTATGCCTGAGTTTAAAACGGATGAAAAAGTCCCCTTCCTCAATTTCCCCTATATCTAAATCTAACAAATGAACACCTAAAATCATGCCCCCGGACCTGCCCCTTGGAGCCATGCAATGCTAAAGAAAATCTCTGCCAGCGCAGATATTATTCAAGGTTGATTGCGGGAAATTAGCTCGTCCAGTTTCCGATAAGGCAATGAAGTCTAAGTTCCTCTCTTTTGTTAAATCTGATAAGAACCTATATTTCTTGTTATCCGCAAACCCATTACAATTCCAAAAAATCCTTTCATCTTGAAAACCTTCTATTATGTTTTTTATATTTCTTCTTCTTGGAATTTGCTTTGAATTTGAGGCCTTCGATGTGATAAAAGGAGTATGTGAACCCTTTGGGTTACACCCCCATCCCGAGTCCTCCTCAATTTCAGCACAAATAAAATTTAGACTTCTAAATCTACACCATCCTCATTTGAACAAACTGTGGAAGCATCTTCTTCTAAATTATTTTTATGTTCCTGTATTAAAATACTATCCAGTAATCTTTTACTCTCAACTTGTCTTAACAATTCTAGAGAATTATGTACAGCAAAACACTTTCTCCTAAGGAAATCCCTAGACACTTAGAAGAATTGCACAAGAAAGTATCATCTCTAGAAATAAATGAACTGTTTTTGAGTTTATTACCTTTCTGAAGAAAGTTCCAGATTTTGCGCGCCTTTAATTTTGCCGCCTTTTCTAGTGAATCCCGGTCGCGATCGGACATTCCTCTTGCTTGATCTTCCTGGCGACACTTGTCCCACCTTTCTCTTTAACTTTGTTGATCTTTCCAGAGCCATCAAAAGGGTCTAACAATTTGGCCTTCCACTGGCCATTAGCTTCTGGAGTCATCATAATTACTGGTTTTGTGCCAGCATTTTGTTTACCAGTACTATTGGGTTGTATCTCCTTGTTTCTATCAATGTCCATTGGCTTTTCACCCCCAGTTCCTTTGGGAGTGCCATTAGGGTCGGCCCCATTAGGTTCGGTCCCTCCACCTTGTGGCTCCTCATCCTCAAAGGTAGAGTCCAAATCTATTAGGACTGGCTCACTGTCAGTCATCTCCTGCTCCACACCAAAACGTAGCACATACACATAATCTCCAATCACCACATCCACCAAGTCTGGAATGAGATTAGAATTTAGTACTGCTACTTTGAGCCTTGCTCTCCCAAATGCTTTAGTGAACTTGACGTCAACAGATCTAGGTACACACCAAGGATAGAGGCAATTGCCCAAATAATTGGAAATTCCTAAATTCCTTAGGTAGTCCCTTGAACTGTACCCACTTCTTCTCAATTTCATACCTGCACACATCTTCTTGCTTGTTCTTTTCAAATTGTACTTTCCCTTTGATAGTTTTGTGGCCATAGGCCCCCAATCAATCACTGTGTCAAGCCAGTCCGCTGATGGAAAATAAGTGGTAGAGGAATCCTTTCCCTTCTCCTCAATTTCCCGTTTATGCTTTCCAGGCAACAATTTTTCTGGTAGTAGTTTTTCAAGCTCCACTGCTAACAAATCAGCAGTAATAGAGCCCTCCAAAACACGTACCACTCCCAATTTTTCTTCCACTTTTTCTTTGGGTTTTTCATTGAACACAGGGATACAATAGAAACCAAGACCCTCAACTGCATAGCCATACGGGAGAGCAGAAATACTAGTCTTTTTCACATTGGGGCAATTTTTAACAATATGATCATCACAACATATATCGCAAGTCAATGCAGCAGTACACTCAGTCGATGTATGACCTTTTTTGTAGCACCGGAAACAGAAAGGTTTGCCTTTATTTTTCTTTGTACCCTTTGATGGCTCTGGAACATCAACAATCATATTTTCATTTTCAATTGGTGGGGCTGTGTTTTTGGGTACCTCTGTGTCGACTTGCTTGCCTTCCCGTTGGAGTTGGATTTGGGGGAATTCTTGACTCCTCCGCTTGGATATGGTGCGCCGCTTCCGGGGCTGGTATGGCGGCTCGATGTCCACTACCAGCATGCTTCTGAGATGGTTGACCACCTCCACCCCCCCCCGTTGCTGTGGCGCCGGGCTGCCCGGCCCCGTGGCCGGCCGCCCGTCTCCCCGATGCCTCCGCTGTCGTTGTGCTGTTGCGGTGGATGGGTACCGGATGGGGTTGGGGTTTGGTGGCGGATCTTGCCGCCGGGCCACCAAAACCCCCATTCCCTCGACCACGGTTTCCTCCATAGCCCCGCCTCCGAGATCCTCCCCTCCATCGGCCGGCGTCCACGGTTATACCCATGGCCGTGATAGCCGGATTGCAGCCTCCATAGGAGCCATAGCCGGTGTGACCGACTGACCCCTTCCTCCCGTAACCACGCGCCCCGTGGCTGGTAGCCATGGTGGCGCCCTCCTCTTCCACCGGCTCGGGCTTCGGAATCCGGGGTTGAAGCCGGATTGAAACCCCCACCTCGACCTCCGCCTTGATCACCAGCACCACCACCGGAACCCTGCGACATGGATCCTTCACGGACGGCTTCCACGAAGGAGCGTTGTGGCTTGTGTGGCGGCTGTGATTTTTTGCGTGAGATCACTCTGGTTCCGGTGCGACGAAAAAGGGAGCAAAGACCCTTCGTGGGCCTGAAACACAAACCTTGACCAAGTGTAATACGATCCGATTTTTTTGGGCCCAGAATTAGATCCGGTTTCTCCTCACCGCATGACCGGTACGCGTCCGCATGGCACACGACCGTGTGTCCCACGGTAAGAGGAGGAAAGTCCGGCACAATTTCCTTTGATCCCGGTTGTTCAATTTTTTTTGAAAAGTTCCCCTTGCTCGACGGCCCCGGCGAACTCCCCGACGACGCAAGACCACGGTGAGGACTCGATTTCCGGTGAGTAGCTTTGGCTAGGGCATCACCTAAAGTCCTCGGTGGTGAAACACGAGGTTTAGGTAGAGGCCCCTGCCATGGCACTCCCACGAGTTTCCTTTGAACCATGGTAGATAAAATCAAGTTTGGAAACCTAAGCTCCTCCGTTGTTTCTCCTGAATTCATGGCCTGTTCGGCTTTGATCAGCTGATCCTTAGAGAAACCAGCTTGTTCCGCTAGAGCTACAAACTCAGGTGTCGAAGGTGACAAAGATGCCGATTCTTCCTCAACCGATTCGTCATCGGAGACGCCCTGGTCCCCCGGCTGAGCCCAGAACTTGTAATTCATTGTCACCGGCGTTTCTCGCACAACATGAATTGGCTTGAGACGACGACTTGCTTCGACCGCCAGGTCCACCGTCCTGAATAGCGCCGCACGTCCCTCCTCCATACGCTTCTGCTTGGCCTCCTCGGTCTCTTCTTCTGATTCCTTCGAAGCCTGGGACAACATCTTTTGATGCCAACATGGAGCAAGGGTAAGCCTCCGACTCCTTCTTGTCAGCTTCGCCAGATCTCTTCCTTTCGCACCGGATGACATCAGCTCGAATACCACATGATCTGCAACAACAAGAAAAAAGAACGAACGAAAAAGACCAAGAAACGGCGACAATTTAGAGAGGAAAACCTCCTGTATCGCATGTGCCTCCGCCGGGGAGACAGCACTGAAGCCGAGGATGATCGCCGCAGGATCAGCGCTGCTGACAGTCGAGGATGATACGGCGGCGTCGACTCCCGCCCCCGTGACCGGATCGGATGTGGCGGAGCACAGCAGATCCTTGCCGGTGATGACGGATAGCGCTGCACACCGGATCCGGCCGGCCGGCCGTGGTGGACGACGGACCCCCCTGGAGACGCCTCGCGTCGCTCTCACCCTCGCGTCGCTCTCACCCTCGCGTCGCTCTCTCGTCTACCCAGATATTGTTGGTTTATGGTTTGTGCCATTCGAATCGCGCGTGCGATTGCAAAAATGGAATTGAGTATTTACTGGGTTGCGTCGTCTACATATAGGACATATAAATAG